>BLBF01000002.1:45760196-45786856 GCA_015471245.1 Laticauda colubrina
ATAGATAGATAGATAGATAGATAGATAGATAGATAGATAGATAGATATAGTTATAGTTTAGCTATAGTTATAGTTATAGTTATCGTGTGTGTGTTTGTGAGTGTGTATGTTTATGTGTATGTGAGGGAGGGACGGGGAGCGAGGGAGGGAGGGAGACAGAGAGAGACAGAGACAGATTGCCCTAAGACACTTTTTGTATCCCAGGCAAAATGACTGCTCTGTTTTCAGTCATTGTTTGTTATCACTGATTTTTTTAATGGGAAATGAATCAAACTGGCAGTTGGAGAAGAGATTGTGATATAGAGTTATGTGACATTCCATTCCAAATTTTAAAAACTAGATAGGTGTAGACAGCAAAAAGAATAATCCGTACTTAGAGTAGTACTTCCTGATTCTATTAAAATTGTTTCAGGTGAATTTTATGTAGAATTCTGGGCAAGAAGTTGAGATGCCTCTTTTCCACAAATGTTTTAGCTATAGTTCTGTTATGAGTTAGTGTTACTAAATTGAGTAATTATTTCAAAGACTATTCACTACTGCCTAAGGACATCCTGGAGAAAGATGTATGTAAAAAAGCTAAAATGACCTGATACTGTTTCTATTACTAGTTGCTGGCAAAGCATAAAGAAAAAAGACAGCAAAATGAATGCAAAACTGTAGGAAGGTTAGTTTAAGTTTGTTTGAGAAGATATTCGGCAGAATTTTGATTGAGAAGGTATGACTGTGATTATTTTTTTCTCTTTTTTCACTTTTACTTCAGCAGGTCATTCAAAAATGTATGGATATGAACAGTGTGCTAATATGGAAGATATAGTGATAGATTACTGCCATTTCATCTTCAAATACAAACTCCATTTGAAATATTTGAATTATCTGAGGAAATTATCTTTCTGTATCTCCATCTAATTCAAGACCTTTTGCATGAATCCTTATTCTCAGACTTTTAATCAAGTTGAATATAACAATCCAAAATATTTCCAGCCTGGCCAGGAAATTTTTATAACAAGGAATGGAAGCAGTGGAAACCCCTTGATGCATCTGTTAGTTATCTATTAATTTGTAAGTGCCTCCTGTATAACCACTAGTATTCTTAAATGTTCTCCACATCATAGTTATATTCTCCAGTTTTCTTTCTGGGTGTAGAATATGAATAAATTCTGCATTAAATTTCCAATTGATAAGAAAATTAAAATTAAAATCAAATAAATATTCATATAGTTGAAATCTGTGCATGATTGGAAACCTTAGAGGCACCCGTACAAGTGAGTAGTTGTAATGTTCTACAGAGCTTACGGACTTTGTAGAAATTGGATTGCATGTCACTGTGCATCCTTCTGACTTGAATTAACATACCATCTTCTTTACTTCCTGTTTTATCACTTTGAGTGTTGAGATAGAATTAAAATTCTGTTTTTGCACTTCTGGAGAATCAGAAGTGTTTAAACTCAACCATTGTTAGTTTATATTGTTCTAGAATGTCTTTGATGTCTCTCCATCTTCTTCTGGGTCTACCTCAAGTTCTTTGGCCTTCTCCTTGTTTTGTAAATGCCTTGTATGGTATAGAATCCCAAGATTCTATAGTAGATGCAATTTTATTATTATAGTCCAATGCACAATCAGCCAGGTGTTCAGACTGGATTTGGCATTTTGGTTTACCAATCAAGACCATTCTAAGGACTTTGGATAGGCAGATGTGAAGGTTTGATGATATTACAGACATTGTCACAGGAGCTGTTCCAAGTAAAGCTGCCATTTGCAATTGACTAATAATGAATTGTCAATGCTGATGGTATTCTTGTGGTGCTCTAGATGTTTTAGAATTCTACCCAAGTTGCCTATTACTATTGGTACTATCTTTGCTTTCTTTTGCCACAGTTGTTCTATTTCTATTTGCATGTAATTGTACTTTGTTATCTTCTCCAATTCTTTCTCTTCTATTCTTCTCTTTCTGCTGTCTCCATGTACTGCCATATCCATTATCCACATTTTTTACTTCATTAAATTTGTTTACTTTATTATCAGTTGTGGTGATCTGAATTTAAGTTCAAGGGAGAATAACAACACAAATATATTCCATACCAGACTTTCATCTGAAGATTTATATGATTGTACTATACTAAATATGATTTGTAGGTGAGAAACTGAAAAAACCTGTGGAGCATCTGCTTGGTGGGATGACTTTGTTTATTTATTGGTTTATTTATAATTTAGATTGTGGATGTTTCACAAATTAAAATGTATAATTATTATTTGTTTTCTGTGTGCTTAGGTTAGCTTTTAGAAATGAGAACTCAACAAGTAATATTTAAAAAGTCTAAAGAAACTATTTTATTCTCACAATTACTTTATGGTATATATAATCAAAATAGTATCTAAGGAAAACCCAAGACAACATTTTATAAGTAATCATAGAAGATATAGGAAAAGGATGATGATAAATTATGTATTATATTTTTCTCTTTAAATAAAATTTATTGGTATAAAGGTTACTAAATAATAAAAGTTAAGAGAAAATGATTTGTAGGTTAAGCAAGTAGAATGAATATATTATTTTGAAGATAGTTATATCTCATGTTTCATCTCATGAGATAAGAGAGATTGTTATGAAACTAGGATGAATACAGATAAAATGAGATAGACAGGAAAGACAACAATAGCTGCACAAATTATCTTATTCCATATGTTATTGCCTAATAATGTGCATATGTTAGTAACTAAATAACAGAGCTTTATACCAACTCACAGAATGAACATCAGTATATGTGCATAATTTAATAGCCAATGTCATAGGTGCAACTTAATGATGTATCTCAACAGATCAGGCACACATACAAAAAGGTCAAATCTGTCCCCATGTGTCATAAAAAAGAGTGAGACTTTGCACAGTCAAGGGATGGCCACCATATTGACCATTCCTTCAGACATCTGTCCTGCAGACATCTCTTCAATATTTATTTATTTATCCAGTTTTGAGATAGTGGCAGTTTAAAGGGACAGAAAATGCAGAAAGACCCATCTGGAAGCATGCGATCACTGATTGGCAAATAATATGCTATCTGAGAAGTGGGGGAAAATATGACTGTTTACAGAATGTCAGAATACCTATTTCATTTTCTAGAAAGGCCTTTAAAAATGAAGGTAGAGAGAAGGCTAGAGAGAGTACCTATTTCACAGTGCTCAAGGCATAAGTGAATAAAGAATTCTTTGGGAATACTATATTTAGGTTCAAGTGCAAGTATAAATAGAGAGAATGGCAGCCTTTGTTTCAGAAGCAAATGTAGCCAATACACAACAGTGATCCTATGTTTGCAGATTATTCTTCTGAGGCACACTTACATGGACACCTAGGAATAAAAGCTGAGAGCATGAGAGAGAGATTTGGAAATTGGCAGATAGACATGACAACAGTGATTCCTTAAATTTGAATAAAACATTTCAGGTAATACACCCAACTTTTCCTTTTAAGAAATGACACAAGTATGATTAACATTGATGAAACTGGTAATTTGTCATGGCAAAAAAACATCCTCATATGCAACAATATGTATGCAACCCACAGCTGTACAAGTTAATGTCTGTGCTAAGGCCATAATCCTTCAGCTTCAAAATTTTCAGGAAATTAATGTAATAAATACCAAATACTTCTCTTTTAGAAGTTGTTTTAGAGATTTCTGAAATCTTTTGGATTTTCTAAAAAGGATAGGTTATTATTTATGTACCTCACCAAAACTGATGATTAATTAACAACCACTGATCACTTACTCTAATGAGCAATTGTTTACAAATGTGGACCATTAATTTAACTTAGGGTTTTATGTCTAGAAGCTCAATTTTTGCAAAACACTTAAAACAATTGTAAGACCATGGAAGCCTTCTGCATAACCTATTTAACTGACAAACAATTACATTTTGGATTGAAGAGGTGAAATGATTAAGAATATTTGACTTAGTTGCCATGACAGCATGCATTTTTCATCAGGCAGAGTGTAATTACTACAATTTCAATGATGTAAAATCAAGAAAGATGATAACAAACAGCAGAACCATGGAGATATTGCAATTTCAAACAGGTTGCCATAGCAACAGTGATAATAATCTCAGTGATAGATGTTTTCTCTTGCTCTTTCCATTTTGTACGGTTATAACATTCAGAGCTAGTTTTTACCACAGCTTTTTATAGTTTATTAGACTGTCAAAATAGTTTATGAGATGTTGTTGTAAAGGAAATGACTGAGTTCCGTACCCTAATAAAAATGCCAAATACTCTGTTTACATCCTGCTTGGGCATTTAACAAACATTAAAAATGGTATGAAAAATGATTTGATATTGTATCTATATTAATCAATTTGCAAGGCATAAGCTTTGCTACTGAAGGTCAAAGGAATACTGTCAAAGTATTACTTTTAAAAAGCCTTTGCCATTTGGTCTTACAAATTAACTGGTCACCTTCATTTTGGCTAAATAGTAATAAAAAGCAAGCTATCTGAAAGAAAATATTTTTGTACAACTTGGTGCTTAATAAAGTAAACTAAGCCATCCTTAAATTTCCTTAAAATTTTTTCAAATATGACACTTGTCAATGAATGTTGATGAATTTATCCAGTGAAATCTTAGTTTCTATGAGATCAGCAGGAGTCTCACTACTAGTTTATATTAACAGAGCTTAAATTTAATTCAACATATTTATTTAACAGATGGTATCCTTACATTAAGATATAAAGCAACTATTTAAATCCATTACCCATTAAAGTTAAAGCATACCATTTTTTCTCTCTTGAAGTTATTATCTAACAAATGAATATATTTATTTATTTTGTTAAAAAGTTTAGAGAATTTTCTACTTTTAGATATGACTGTGGATATTACAATCCAAAAAGTATACACAAAATTTTAAATTTACATGCAGAGGGAAGAAAATCCTTTTCTTAAAAAACAAACAAACAAGCAAGCAACAATTCATTGTCATTATTTGGAGTCTTTAAATTAATAAAATGTGAAAATTAATCTAGCTCATGGGAAAGCAGTATTTGAACTTTGGAGAATAACCTACTTTAAAATAAGGTGTGACAAGATTAAAACATGATAAGATGGCTTTTTTGCTTTCCATTTTGAAATTTTCCTGCTTGGGTATTGACATAGCTTAAAGCAAATTTGCATTGTCTTAGGCGAATATCAAACCAAACATCTTTTCTTTACATTGCTCCCTCTCCTAGCTTTAAATGGAACAAGATTTAAGATCATCAATAAACTGATGACCATGATCTCTGCTTAGAAATGGACTGGAGAACATAGGTGTGATTTAATAAATATGGGCCAAGCAGAGGAAGAAGAAAAGGTTACAGAAGTTTTCATTTGCCAGACAAGGTTATTTGTAGGACACAATAATGATATTCCACTGCTTTTGATAAATCTGTAGTTCTTAGAGCAACATAATTTGAAAGTTGTGAATTTACTTTGCTATGGGCAGACTGGCACTTTTTGCTTTGCCCATTGCCAATACAGGATACTCACCAATACCTGAGATCAAGAATAGATGCCATTGTCTTAACCAATTGCAAATTCACCCTGTGCTTCTATTTTCTATATTCAATTCAAAACTATTTTTCAACCTTGACTGTTTTAAGCCCTTCAGAGTAGATGGATTTCAGTGATTTATTCTGTTCTATTAGCAGGTTCAGCTCTGATTAGTTTCAGTCTATCTTCCATTACCTGATCTTGGTACAACTATTTTATCTTGAGCTTGTTAGGCTATTATGTTCTTTACTGGTTAGTGTCTTTTCCCCCTACATCTTCTTTTTAATAATCTTGAGGTTTATGTTACATTAATTCAAGGCTACAAACATATGCTCTATTTACCTTTACATCTCCCAATGTATTCCCATTTTTGTTTTTACTGGGTGAAGCATTCTCCCCTTTCCCACCCCATGGTCATAATTCTACAAAGCTTCCCTGAATTTTCCTTTGAATCAACTTTAAATTGTAATGTAGGAACATCGCTAATGTGCTTCTGTGAAGTTGAACTACTGTATCATTTCTTTTTGTACAAAATTCCCAGGGATCTACAGAGAATCCTACACAAAACACAATCTTTTCTTTATTGATTTGATTACTGTAGCATCAGAACACCAATGGGAAGAGAAAAGAGAGGAGAGGAGGTCTGTGGTACTTTCAAAGGAGATGTGGGAAGTGATAGAAGGTATCAAACAGCTATAAACTTCTGAAAGGGCAATGGTTAAGGTTCTATGTAAGAGTATATAAAAGGAAAAAAAAATCCTGAGAGGCACCAATAGATTAGTCCACATTGGAACCAGTGGTCTGGGCCACATTGGAGCCAGGCAGGGACGCTGGCTTTCCGTACAAGGTTAGGAAGTATATAAAGCAAAGGACTGACACCATATCCAGACAAGGCACCAGCCCACTCTCATTGCCAATCCATTGTAATCCAGATTAAAATTTCTGTAGTTGGCTAGGAACAGCAGAGGAACAAGCAGTTTAGGCTGCAGTATGAAATTAGCCTGGGGTGCCCAGTGCAGCTAACAGATGGGCCCTCCTTCCCAGCGGCAGAGCTCTCACCAAGGCAGCAAGTGCCTCTCTGCTGGACCCTCCACTCATCCCGCCAAGGCCATGCCAGAGCTATGCGGGCTGGGCAGAGCCAGGAAAGTGAGCTGCGTGTGCATGCGTGCCTCCTCCTGCCTCTCATTCCCAAATCTCACTTGGGCGAGGAGCGCTTCGCTTGCTCTGCAAAGCCATGGCTTCCTCACCTCTCAGCAAGCAGGAGGAACTGCCTGCAGCCTCCTCCTCCTCAGCCACAGTGCAGACATTGACCTTGTGGGGAGAGAGAGAGAGAGAGAGAGGGAGAGATCCTCTCGAGCGAGCGCCTTCCCTTGGAAGGCGGCGATGGGAGTGCCTGAAGCCAAGTGTCTCCTCAGGGCTCTGGTTGCAGGGAGGAGCCTTGACTGGCTGCACGTGGCTGTGCCAAACACCAAGGAGTTGCTCTAACACCGCAGCAGCAAGGGAGAATGGAAAGCAATGGTGGCGGAAGGTCTTCCGATATGAAGTGCCCCACCAAAGCAGGCAGCACCATATCCGGGCATGCAAGTACTTCCTAAATGCAAGTCCCCCTGCCATTCCCCCCTTATTTCGCATGTTTAATATGGGCCTTAATTTGGGGGGAGGGGCTTAATTTGATTTTATGCCAATAAAACATAGTGGGGCTTCCTATTGGTAGAGGCCGTATTGTTGGAGAAACATGGTATTTTTCTTTTCTTTTTTAATTATATTCACAAAATGATTGTAAAATAGATCTGGGAGGACAATATGAATTGTTAAACTAAGTAAAATATGATTATCTTATAAAATATGAATGCATAAAAGTATAGTCAATGATTGATTAATGAAGATATTAATGTACTTGACATTTGATTGAAAATATGAGAGGAGATATAATGTAATTGCTATAGAAGACTACAAAATGGTTGCACAAAATAATATGTACCAACCGGCACACTGTATGTATATATAGGAAGATGGTTTATGTTTTTATGTTATGTTTGTTTATGTTTGTTTTAAAATCAAAAAAAATATTTAAAAAAAGAAAAATCCAAAACTGTAGAAATGGTGGTAGACTTTAGAAGAAAAGCCACTATGGAAACAATGAAGGACCCATGGTGCCTCTGCCAGTGAAAACAAGGGCCCCGGATGACCCTTCCAAGCTCTATTTCCACTGGCAGAGGGTTACAGGAGGCTGTTGCAGCTGAAAATGGAGCTTGGGAGTCTGTTTTTGCTGGCAGAGCACTCAGGCCACCACACTCATCCCCGAAACAATTGATGTTGAGTTGTCCATGCCTACCCTGTGCATGCCTACCTTGCCCCCTGAGGTTAAACACAACCCTGATGCAGCCCTCAATGAAATTGAGTTTGACATCCATTTTATAGACAAGAGATGAGATATGGGAAGAAAAGTTTTTTTTTTTAAGGAAGTGATAAATTACCATGTTAAAAATAATGGAAAGGGATATAAAGTTGGTTTATTTGATTAAGATTAATATATAAATGTTGTTATTAATACTAACTCTTAATGGATTTTTGCTGAACAGGATGAATGACAAGGCTTTAAAGATTTGTTTATAAATGAGAGGTAAAAAAAATGGAGACATATCTTTTGTTGAAATATCAGAGAAAATTGATATTGTTTGTACTTTTCTTGATGAAGGGGGAAGGCATTTTTATATATCTTTTTTCTTGTTCTTATTATTTCTACTTTTTTTTTTAAACTTTTTATCATTTTCTTAATTTGGATTAGTTTTTTTTACCATTGTATATGTAAACTTGTGACATAGTTGCATATTTATCTACCTGAGTTTCAGAAAGCAGTCATTCATTGTTCAGGAAATACTGCTACTTTGCATTTAATTTGCTATTGTTATTTAAACTGTGATCAAATTCAATTTAAAGGGAGGTAGCTTGAGTATTTATAGATGGATAAGCTGCTCTTTTGAAGCCACATTGTGAATATTTTCATTGTTCAAGAGATAATTCAGCAAAAGATAACACCTATTCCTAATTTTAAAAGACAGTTCCTCTTTTTAAAATTATATCTGATTACCTTTGTCTCATAAAATGTTGATATATGGAAATAACACTTTCTGCCTTAATTGAAGATTAATTGCAGGTTTGGTTGGTATAATGACTATCATTAACATCATAATTAAAATTTGAATTATGCATAGAAAGAGAATTCTGAACTATGATGGACCAGGTCCATTCCTGCTCTTGCCTATCCGTAACTACTTCAGTGTTTGCTGTATAAATCAAAACCTACCCAAATGGAATAGGTTGAAGAATATTTTTTCAGATATTTTTTCATTTCAATTTTGCCCTGTTGTATAGATCCACAAACATTTGAATTCTTAGGTCACATCAACAAGATACAAGGAATGACCAGATACCACTTACTATTAAACTAAATTTATTACTCATCATTGCTATACTGCCTAGGGATGATATGAGCTGACGTATATCAAGAGGGTCACATCATAGTATATAATAGAAGCCATATGTGTCATAGATCATCATGCAAATTGTAAAAATCACAATGAAAGCCAAATACTTTGTGTGCATTATATAAATGAAGATTATTCTATAATTACTTCGCTAGATGTTCACTTGATGAATAATAACACAATACCTGATAATTTTCTCTTCTATACTCAGAAGTATATGTGTTATTTTCCATAGTGAGTTGTCAATGTCAACTGTTTGGAATAAACATGAGAGATTAGCTATGCTGAATTTATGTTTGTGCAAGTACATAAGGTACATATATGAATAGTCTTCTTAGCTGATGAGCCAGTGTTGAAAAAAGTCTTTTCAGCTATTTAAGAGTCAGAAGAAAGAATGGATTAAACTTTAGACTGAAGATACTATTGAATTTTACAATAGGTTTCTCAGGGATCAGCCTTGATCAATATTCTGTCTTATCTATTTTATTTGTAACTTTTTTTCCATTATTATTATTTGTTCATGTTCTTACCAGAATGCGCTCTGGATAACGTCCTGGATGACATTAAACTTCAGGAACCCACTAGAGTGTTCTTACTATTCATTCTCCTTTATGTTTTATATAACAACATAATGTTTGTAAGCTCAGTTTTTTCTGTGCTGACGTATGTAGTCTGATTTTGCTTTCCATCCAGTGACATCTTTAAAGTTCTGTGCGGGGGGGGGGGGGGGGGGAGATTCTGTGCATTGATCCATCCAACAGAAAGCTTCCAAATTCAAGATTCAATATGTTTCTTTTTCTTCTCATAATTCTTAAAACTATGTGTGCATGATTAAATGATTTCATGATGTAATGTACTGGTCAAGTGTTCTCTCTCTGCCAAAATTATCCCATTCTCAGAATACAGTTAATTTACTTAATTTTTATGAAAACGGGTACAGAGCGGGCAAAGAACAACAATAACAACAACCTTTTCTCAGGGAAAACACTGATCTCCTATCCCATGCTTTTGAGATATTTTATTTTAAACATTAAAAGTCTAGATGTTGATTCATTTTTTCCAAATATCTAAAAACATTCCTTACAATTACTAGCAGCAGTGACCAGAACAAAACAATGACACATATTCATTAGCATAATCACACAAATATCTTTTTTGTCACATAAATTGTCCATCAGGTTTTCTGACAGAAATATGTATAAATGTATGTATGTACAAATGTTTGTGTGATTATGTCTTCATGCCTATGTTGTCATTTGCTCTTCTTGTTCCTGCCCCACCCAGATATCCTTGCAATATATATTTGGTTGCAATTCCATATCTTTTTGCTTACTGTATAGGACTCATAAGATAGCAATAGCACTTTGACTTATATACCACTCCATAGCGCTTTACCACATTCCCTGAGTGGAATCAGAATCAGAATCAGCATATTGACCTAACAATTTGGATCCTCGTTTTACTGACTTCGGAAGGGTAGAAGACTGGGTCAGGATCAAACTCCCAGCTTTAGGCAGCTAGTCTGCAATACTTCATTCTAACCACTCCACCACCATGGCTATACTATGCAAAATAATGGGCTTTCATAGTGTCTGTTGTGGTAATATCTTAGCTCATTGTAAGAATAGCTAGATTCATACAGGACAGCAACTTATATTCTGTTTTGTTTAGGATGAAGTAGTGGCTTTGTAATTTATGGATCCAGCCATTATAGATTTATATCTCCAGTGTAATATGCAGAGTACACTATTTGTGATTCATTCAAATAATCATGGTTAAGTAAACATGTGAATTCACTCTGTAGAACAAGCTTGTACAAATTGAAAATACAATACTTGATAACAGGACACAACTCTACATTGAAACATTTTCTGTCTCTAATGGGTATACTTCATAGAAATGTGCCCTCCCTCAATTTTTAAGTGCTACTTTTAAGCAACTAGATCCTGCAAAGAATGTATAGTGTAAGGAATTTAATGCAGGCAAGTGAAATCAATAAAGTCCATTTATCCTTCTACATCAAATAAAGAAATTAGATGTATGATACCTCACACTACAGAATTTAGTTTTGCATGGAACAGTACAGTACTGGGACTCATTTCTGGGTCTTTACTGGAAAGTTCTTAAGTGATAATACAAATTAACATAGATAAAGCCCATGTCACACTGCACCAACGGATGGAAAGAGGATGTAAAACGGAGAAAAACACATGCCATCCGTTGGTTAACGCGATGCTTCCGTTTTGTACTCACTGCGTCCGTTTTTCTTCCTCTCTATCCGTCCAGCATCCATCTACTGACATTTCATCTGCTCAAAAAGTTTTGAGCTGCTCAAAACTTTTTGAGCGGAAAATGTATCCAATGCGTCCATTCTGCATCCGCTAGGCATACGGGGAACATCCGTTCTGCATCCATCGTCATCCGTTACGTGTCCGCTACATCCGCTAGGCATACACTGCGCATCCGCGCAACTCAAATCCGCTCCAGCAGAAAGCAGACATAGGGAGGAAGTGGAACGGATGGTGAATGGACACGCAGCGTTAGTAGCATGGACGGAGAAAGGATGAAAGTGGATGCAGTTCGCATACAAAGCATTTTAAATGGAAAAACGTTCGCAGAGGGAATGTATCTCGGATATTTAGGATGTATGCAGGATGCCAAGAGGATGCAAAAGGACACCTAGCGGAAAACCTATATTTCCTATAAAAAGGGGGAGAAATCACCTGGATCTCACTTTCAGTCCAGCAGCCCTGCTATGCAGACCTCTTCAGCCTTCATCTGGCTCTTACTCTTCCACAGCTTCCAGTCATCTCCACCATGGATTGTCACACACTCCTTTTGGTAGTCACCATCGTTCTACAACAGTGCGAAGCCATCTACAGGCTCTTTCACCTGTTCTACATGAAGAAAAGGAGGCGGCCAAGAAGTGTCTGGGTCAGAAGATGGATTGCGAGAAGAGCCGAGTACGGACTGTATAACAAGCTGATAGTGGAGCTGAGGAACGAAGACCCTCGTACATTCCAGAACTTCATGAGGATGCCGCCAGCCATGTTTGACGAAGTTGTGGAGCGGCTGAGACCCAGGTTGACCAAGCAGAGCACCATCTTCTGGCCCAGCCTGGACCCTGGATTCAAGATGGCACTGACTCTGCGCCATCTGGCCTCCAGGACCAGTTACAGGAACATGCAGTATGGCTTAAGGGTGCCACATAACACCATCAGCATTGTGGTCAGAGAAGTGGTGCAGGCCATCATCGAAGAATACCTAGAGGAACTCCTCCAGTGTCCCTCCACTGAAGAAAACTGGAAGAAAGTTGCAGAGCAGTGGTATCAGAAGTAGAAATTCCCCAAACCGTTGGAGCCATAGATGGGAAGCACGTGTCCTGCAAAGCTCCAACCAAATCAGGGTCCACTTATCACAACTACAAGGGCTTCTTCAGCATCATCCTCTTCGCCATGGTCGATGATGACTACAGGTTCATGTACATTGATGCTTCAGGCAACGGGTCATCTTCAGATGCCCAGGTATACAATGCCAGTCACCTCAAAGAGGGGCTGGAATGCAACCTCATCATGGGCTTCCCAGATCCAGACCCCCTGACCAACATGCAAGATGCGCCCTACTTCATCATGGGGGATGACGCCTTCTCCCTCAGAACCTACCTCATGAAGCCATACACTTCCAGATGCCTCACCCATGAAGAGAGGATCTTCAACTACAGGCTGTCCAGGGCCAGGCGGGTGGTGGAGAACGCCTTTGGCATCCTGGCCAACAGGTTCCAGGTACTTCTCACCACCATGCAGCATCGCCCAGAGACCGTGAGGAGGATCGTAGAAGCTTGCTGCATCCTGCACAATCTCATGCTCACCAGCTACCCAGTGTTGCAGAACAGGCTCGTGGACCTCCAACAAGGCAATGGGGACATGGAGCCTGGGGAATGGAGGCAAGGGCAAAACCTGATAGACACTGAGGATGTGCAAGGCCCCAACAGAGCCTCATGTGAAGGGAAGAAGCAGCGCAACCTACTGAAACACTGGTGCAACTCCCCAGCTGGAGCAGTGGAGTGGCAAGACAGGATGATAGATGCTTAATGGATGCTTCCTTCAGCCTGTCTCATCACACTGATGAGATTGGGCCATGTATGTTGGGTGGGCCTAGAAAGAACAGGGCATTTAATAAAGAGTTGTGTTTATGTTGACATTTGTGGATCAATGATTAAATTAGTATTGATAATGAAGGGCCATAGGTGTGGCACTTGGGAGGGAGGACCATACAGTCCCACTATGCTTGCACTGGAGTTTTATCTATCCCCAAAGCTATCTCAACCCATCCCACAGCTATCTTAACCCATCCCACAGATATCCTAACCCATCCCACAGGTATCGCTGCCCATCCCACAGCTATTACCCATCCCAAAGGTATCCCTGCCCACCCCACTGCTATCCTTACCCATCCCACAAGCATGCGAAGGCTTAAACCATTTCTAAAAGTTTCCACCAAGACTTTATTTACAAAAATAAATGAAGCAAGTGTGTGAAGCAAAGATAATCTTTATTAATAACAAGCTGTAAAAGAAAAATGACCCAAGTCAAGTGTCCAAATAAAGTCTATACGTAGCCAACCAGTCTCTGGCACTCTTCTCTGGCACTCAGAGGTGTGCCCAGTCTCAGGGGTGAAGGGTCCAGGTGCTCTGGAGGTGGCTGCTGCTGGAGTGCTGGTCTGAAGCGCCACTGGGGTGCCTGGCCCCGAGAGGACAACAGGTGATGGTGTGTTGAGGAAGCTCTCAGACAGCTGGCTCAGCCCCGTGATGTTGAAAGCTCCTTCCTCCATGCCATGGGGTGTCAGCCCCAGTACCGATGACAGATGTACTGAGGCCAGGCTTGGCTGTAGGGTGGAGGAAGGAGCAGTGTAGTGGGGCTGTCTGGTCTGCAGCTGGGTGAGGACTGGTGTGGGTGGCATCGGTGACGTGGGTGGCATCGGTGGCATCAGTTTCAGCAGTGGCATGGTGGCATCGGTGGCATCAGTGGCATGGGTGGCATCAGTGGCATTAGTGGAACCGGTGGCAACGGTGTCATCCAATGAGTCTGTGCCTGGACTGGGAAGGGCTGCTGCCTGTGCTGCTGGACCTCCTGGTAGCTGTAGCCCTGATAGGTGAGGGCCTGTGGAAAGCCTTGGAATGGGAGGGACATCACCTGGGGTGGAGGAGCAGACCTGGACTGGGTGAGAGCAGGTTCATCAGGATCTGGAGGGTTGTGAAGCAGATCGGTGATCCTGTCCTTCACCACCTGGTACTGGGGTTCCGCCATGTCCGTGAGGGTCTGGTTGACATCGGTGAGCAAGGGCTTGCAGTTGGAGGATGAGGAGTCGGGGTGGACCAGCTGAGAGAGGATATCTATGCTGCTCCAGATGGTGTCCATTATCTCCAGCAGGACAATGTGGCTCTGCCCCTCCTGTCTGGCTCTCTGCCTTTCTGTGGAGGTGGAGCTGGGAGTGGATGCGGGTCGGACTGTGGTGGAAGTGCTGTCTCCTTTCTCCCACTGTGTCAGGGTGTCCTCCACGTGCTCCGCCACGGTTAGAACAGCTGTGGGGGGGTTCTCCGCTGTGGGACGCTCCACAGAAACCTGCCTGGAGACAGGAGCTGACTCTTGGCTGGAAGAGGACTGGCTCTCAGCAAGCTGCCTGAGAGAGAGGGTTGTGAGAAGGGCTGCTCCTCGGTGGTGGATCTCACCCTCCAGGAAGGTGCACTTGGCCATGACGTAGGTCTCTCTGTCTGTCAGCTTGATCGCGGCCTGGCCAGATTTCTTGAGGTGCAGCTTCCCGTACCAGGTGGCTGAGTCTTCCTCTTCTTCCCCATGGTTGTGGGGTTGCTGGCTGGCAGCAAGGCTGGCAGGCAGGCTGGCAGGAAGGCTGGCAGGCAGGCAGGATGGCAGGAAGCCTTGCAGGAAGGCAGGCAGCAAGGCTGGCAGGCAGGCTTGCAGGAAGGCTGGCAGCAAGGCTGGCAGGCAGGCAGGCACCAAGGCTGGCAGGCAGGCTGGCAGGCAGGCTGGCAGGCAGGCTGGCAGGGAGGCTGGCAGGGAGGCTGGAAGGCAGGCTGGCAGGCAGGCAGACAGCAAGGCTGGCAGGGAGGCTGGCAGGCAGGCTGGCAGGCAAGCAGGCAGCAAGTCTGGCAGGCATGCAGGCAGGCAAGGCAGGCAGGCTGGCAAGGCAGGCAGGCAGTCAATGTGTCTGGAAGCAGGTCTTTCCTCTGAATGGTGACCTGGTTGGGAGCTGCATCCCTTTATATCCGCGGGGCTGATGCAATGCATCCTCCCTGCATGCGGAGTGAACGCTAGGCATCCGCTAGGCATCCGCTAGGCTTCCGCTAGGCTTCTGCTCTGCATCCGCTTCATCCGCTAGGCTTCTGCTGTGCATCCGCTTCATCCGCTCGGCGTCCGCTCTGCATCTGCTGTATCCATTCTGCATCCGCTTTGCTGTGCTCCCCCAGAAGCCTTGCGGATGTGTCATCTGTTACCATCTGCTTCCATCCGCTAGGCTTCCATGGAGAATCCGCTTTCCATCCGCCCTGCGTCCTCCCCCCCGTCCATTTCTTTCCATGTTGTCTGCTCTTGGTATGCAAATTTTTGCCCCTTTTGAGAGCGGATAACAACGGATGGAAAATTTTTCTCCTCCGCTGTGTCTTTTTTACAAACGTTTTGCATCCGTCGGCCAGTGTGACAGGGCCTTAATTAATAGGTATTACTTCCCCAGTTAATTATTGGAAACTGATGCTGCACATAACTAGTGACTTGAGAATAAGAGAAGCCTTTTAGTGAAATATTGTTGCTTATTATAGCAATGTTTACATATTTAATATTAATTTTTACTGTGCAAGCCAGTCTTAGCCATATTTATACAATTGAATATCCACAGTGTGGATATTTTAGACAGATTAATGTATAAGTCACTTTTTAATATTTCATGCTCTCTTGTTTTTATCACTACTATAGAAAAGATTCTTGCTTGGTTTTGTTGTTGTTGTTGTTTTGTTTTGTTTTGTTTTCTGCTTAGGCAAGCATATAGTTTTCTTTCTTTCTGATGTTTTCCCTGTCTTTTCATGTTCTTGTCTCCTAATCTTTCCACTCAGTGATTTTCTTCTGTTATTTCTTTTCTTTGTCTTTTTTTATTTTGTGTCAACAGAACATAAAACTGGGTCATGTCCAAAGTCTTTCCTAATTGATGTATCACAAACACTAATTTTTTAAAAAATCCCACAATGAGCAACACTACAAAAATAATCTCCACCTAAAACACTATAAAATGCATGCCAAAAATGTGAACTTCATTAAACAAAGACATTAAACTATTAATGACTGCGTCAAGCTTAAATGCTTCAAACCTTACTAATATAAAGAGTTACATCTTTCTGATGAACTCACACATAGAAATATAAAAATGAGTGGGTCAGAGAGACCTCATGTATAATTTACAATGTAATCTTCAGTACCTAGAGCATGGGTATCAAACTCAAGGCCTGCGGGTCGGATCTGGACCATGGGGTGCTCATATCTGGCCCATGGTGCCTATGCCAGTGAAAACAGAGCTTGGGAGGGATGAGCTCCATTATCACTGGCAGAGCACTGCAGGAAGCCATCACACCTAAAAACAGAACCTCAGAGGGTTTCCCTGCCACAAGTGATGTTGAGCTGGCCAGACCTACTCCAGCTACACCCATGTGGCTCCTGAGGTGAAACACAACCCTAATGAAGCCCCCAATCAAATTGAGTTTGACACCCCTGAACTAGAGTGTAAGGTTTTCCAAAATGCTTCTATCTCTTTTTTTAAACTGGTAGAAAACAAAGATATGAATTTTGCTGTCTTCAGTAGCCATCCTTGTCAAGGAGCCTTATCTAGATTAGACTGCAACTGGTTTACCATGGTACTTGTTCATGAGGATTGTTAATCAGCCATGAAGAGGCAAATTCATCAGCATTCCTAGGTTTTTGTTAAAACAACGGATTTTCAAGAACTATAATGAACCAACTAGACAACATTCTTGTCCTATTGTATACCATCCTCCACTATCCCTGAAGCAGCCACTAGCCAAAATGTTCCATTGCCAGCTATGTACTTGCAGCTCAGTTAATCACCATTTTAAAGGCTAGGTAACACTGGCCGACAGATGCAAAATGTATGCAAAAAGGACACAGCGGACGAGCAAAATTTTGGGGGTGGCTCCATCCGCTGTTATCCGCTTTCAAAAGTGCCCCAAATTTGCATAAACAGAATGGAAAACAACGGTAAGGAACGGACGTGGGGAGGATGTAGCGGGGATGGTAAGCGGATGTTCGTAGGAAGCCTAGCAGATGAAAGCGGATGGAAGCGGATGATACATCTGCAGGGCTTCTGGGAGAAAATAGCGAAGCGGACGCATAGCGGAAGGAGCGGGTGCATAGCGGATGACGCGGGTGCATCACAGATGCCTATAGGATGCATAGCAGATGCATAGCGGATGCATAGCAGATGTATAGTGGATGCAAAGCATTCACTGTGCATGCGGGGAGGATGAATTGCGTCAGCTCCAGGATATAAAAGGATGCAGCTCACAAGCAGACAGCATTCAGAGGAAAGACCTGCTGAGAGAACACCATGGGGAAGAAGAGGAAGCCTGTGCCTATTCCTGCCAGCCCTGGCAAGAAGGACAGAACCACCATCCCACCCCCTGGTGCTGACTCTGAAGCTGCTGTTGCTTCTGCTGCTGCTGCTGGGACTCCTGGTGTTGCTGCTGCTGGTGCTTCTCCTGCTGGTGCTGCTGGTGCTTCTCCTGCTGCTGGTGGTGGTGGTGCTTCTCCTGCTGGTGCAGCTGGTGCTGATGGTGCTTCTCCTGCTGGTGCTGGAGCTGCTGGTGCTGCTGGTGCTGCTGGTGCTGCTGGTGCTTCTCCTGCTGCTGCTGCTGTGGTGGACCAGCCCCAAGGCCCTCAAAGCCCTGCTGCTGAAGGCCCTGAAGGCCCTGCCAGAGGGAGGAAGAGGCAAGGCAAGGAGAAGGGAGAGATGAAACAGTACTCCATTTCCGAGGACCATTAGGAGGAGGTGCTGGAATGGCTGAGGGAGAATGAGTAGCTGTGGAGGAAGGGCCACAGGTTCTATCACGACACCAAGAGAAAGCAGGCAGCTTGGAGAGAGAAGGCAGAGAGCCTGGGCTACACTTCAGATGTCCTCCTGGGTGGTGGAAGTACATGCACACCTGGTATGGCAAGCTGCACCTGAAGAAATCCGGACAGGCCGCTGTCAAGCTCACTGACCGGGAGACCTATGTCATGGCCAAGTGCAGCTTCCTGGAGGATGAAGTCCGCCACTGAGGAGCAGCCCCTCTGTCAACCCTCTCCCTCCAACAACCCACAGAGAGACACTCCTCCTCCAACTAGGAGACAGCCACCATGTCCATGCAGGTGTCTTTGGAGGGGCCCATGACAGAGACCCCCCCGACAGCTGCACTCCCCGTGCCGGACGACGTGGAGGATCCCCTGTCTCAGATGGAGCAAGAAGAAGCAGCCACCAGAGACCAACCCACACCCACCCCGAGCTCCACCTCCACAGAAAGCAGGCAGAGAGGCAGACCGGAGGGACAGAGCCACACTGTCCTCTTGGAGATCAGGGACACAATCAAAGCCAGCACAGATCTCCTCTCCCAGCTGGTCCACTTCGACATACCATCTTCGAACCGCAAGCCCTTCATCACCTATGTGAGCCAGACCCTCATGGACATGCCCGAGGCCCAGTACCAGATGATGAAGGACAGGACCACAGCTCTTCTGCACCACCCTCCAGGCCCAGCTGAACCTGCTCCTACCCACTCCAGGTCTGCTCCTCCACCCCAGGCGATGTCACAGCCCTTCCATGGATTTCAACAGCCCCTCACCTACCAAGCCTACCACTACCAGTACTTCCCACAGCAGAGGCAGCCCTTCCCAGTCCAGGCCCAGGTTCATTGGACGCCACAGATGCCACAGACGCCTCACCTCTCTCAGCTGCAGACCAGACAGCCCCACTACACTCCTCCTTCCTCCACCCCACAAGCCCTTCCTCAGAACATCTGTCATCAGTCTTGGGCCTCACATCCCACGTACTTGATGAAGGGCCTCTCAACCTCACGGGACTGAGTCAGCTCTCTGAGAGCTTCCTGCACACACCATCTCCTATTATATTCTCAGGGCCAAGCACCCCAATGGTGCCTCAGACCAGCACTCCAGCCACAGCCAGCTCCACAGTCCCTGGCCCCTTTACATCTGAGACCATGGGCACGACCATGGGCAGAGTGACTGAGAAGAGTGCCAGGAACTGAGTTGTTACCTGTTCACTTTATCTTTGCTTAAGACACTTTACTTGGGTCATTTTGCTTTTTAATAAAGTCATACAGTTTGTTATTAATAAAGGTTATCTTTGCTTCACACACTTGGTTCATTTTTTTTCCTTAATAAAGTGTTGGTGAAAACTTTGAAAAAATGATTAAGCCTTCGCATGCTTCTGGGATGGGTAAGGATAGCTGTGGGATGGGTAAGGATAGCTGTGGGATGGGTAAGGATAGTTGTGGGATAGATAAACCTCCAGTGCAAGCATAGTGGGACTGTATGGTCCACCCTCCCAGCTGCCACACATATGGCCCTTTATGATCAATAACAATTTATTTATTGATCAACACATTTCAAAATAAACAAAACTCTTTATTAATGCCCTATTCATTATAGGGCCACTCAACATACATGGCACAATCTCATCAGTGTGATGAGACAGGCTGAAGGAAGCATCCTTTAATCATCTATCTTCCTGTCTTGCTACTCCACTGCTCCAGCTGGGGAGTTGCACCAGTGTCTCAGTAGGTTGCGCTGCTTCTTCCCTTCATGTGAAGCTCTGTTGGGGCCTTGCACATCCACAGTGTCTATCAGGTTTCGTCCTTGCCTCCATTCACCAGGCTCTATGTCCCCATTGCCTTGTTGACGGTCCACAAGCCTGTTCTACAACACTGAATAGCTGGTGCGCATGAGATTGTGCAGGATGCAGCAAGCTTCCACGATCCTCCTCACGGTCTCTGGGCGATGCTGCATGGTGGTGAGAAGTACCTGGAACCTGTTGGCCAGGATGCCAAAGGCATTCTCCACCATCCATCTTGCCCTGGACAGCCTGTAGTTGAAGATCCTCTCTTCACGGGTGAGGTATCTTGAAGTGTAGGTAGGTTTATGAGGTAGGTTTATGAGGGAGAAGGCGTCATCACCCACGATACAGTAGGGCACATCTTGTGTGTTGTTGGGTAGGGGGTCTGGATCTGAAAAACCCATGATGAGATTGCGTTCCAGCCCATCCTTGAGGTCACTGGCGTTGTATATCTGGGCATCTGAAGCTGACCTGTTGCCTGAAGCATTGACGTACATGAACTTGTAGTCAGCATCAAGCATTGCAAAGAGGATGATGCTGAAGAAGCTCTTGTAGTTGTAATAACTCAGTTGGACCCTGAGATGGGTGGAGCTTTGCAGGCCACGTACTTCCCATCTATGGCTCCAACGGTGTGGGGATAGTTTCACCTCTGATACTACTGCTCTGCAAATTTCCTCCAGCCTTCTTCAGTGGTGGGACATTGGAGGAGCTCCTCCATGTATTCTTCGATGATGGCCTGCACCACTTCTCTGACCACAATGCTGATGGTGTTGTGTAGCACCCTCCAGGCATACTGCATGTTTCTGTATGTGGTCCCAGAGGCCAGGTGGCATAGAGTCAGTGCCACCTTCAGTCCAGGGTCCAGGCTGGAACGGAAGTTAGTGCTTGGCTTGGTCAACCTGGGGCTCAGACACTCCACAACTTCGTCAAACATGGCTGGTGGCATCCTCATGAAGTGCTGGAATGCACGAGGGTCTTTATTCCTTAGCTCCACCATCAGCTTGTCATAGAGTCCAAACTCCACTCTTCTCCTGATCCATCATCAGACCCAGACAGCTCTTGGACGTCTCCTTCTCCTTGTGTAGAAAAGGTGAAACAGTCTGAAGAAGGATTGGTTCTGGTGTTGAATGATGGTGGCTACCGAAAGGAGTGTGCGATGATCCATGGTGGGATTCAATGGATGATGTGGAAGAGCAAGAGCAAGGCTGAAGAGGTCTGCACACCACGGCTGCTGGACTGATAGTGAGATCCAGGTGATTTCCTCCCCCTTTTTATAGAAAATGTCGGTTTTCCGCTAGGTGTCCTTCTACATACTCTGGACATCCTCCACACATATCCGAGTTACATCCCCTATACGAATGTTTTGTCCGTTTTAATGCTTTATATCCGAGCTGCATGTGCTTTCATCCTTTCTATGTCCGTGCTACTAGCGCTGTGTGGATGTTCCGCGTACCTTTCGCTTCCTCCCTCTTTCCACTTTCTGCTGGAGCAGATGTGAGTTGCATGGATGCCCAGAGGATGCCGAGAGGATACATCGGACGTGTACAGATGACAACGGGCGTAGAATGTTTGTTGCCCATATGTGTCGCAGATGTAGATCATACGCAGCGGAAAGTTCATCCGCTCAAAAAGTTTTGTACAGCTCAAAACTTTTTGAGCGGATGAAATAGCAATAGATGGATGTTTGATGGATAGAGCATATGAAAGACATACGCAGTGAGTACACAATGGATGCATCGTGTTTTGCAACGGATGGCAAGAGTTTTTCTCCGTTTTACATCCTCTTTGCATCCGTTGGTGCAGTGTGACATGGGCTTTAGTAACACTAGTATTCTATGACATATCTGCAGCTAGCTAGAGATACAAAATATTTTTTCATAGATAATAATGCAGGGTGCATGTTGGGAGGAATGTCTCTTGCTACTTCTTCCTCATGGTGGCATCCTATGATCATGTTTTGCTTGTTTTGTATTTGTCCCTTCCCTTTTCAGACCATATCCAAGGGACATTATGGCTACTTCAATAGTGTAGCAGCACTGTTTGCTCTATTAAGTTACAATCCTAAACATTATATAAAATAGTCAAAATCCTATAAAATATGGAAGAATTTGCTCCCAGAAAACATAATAAGTTAACACTGTTTGATATCTGAATATATACATTCTTAAAATCTCACCCACACATTTGAGTAATCTAACTAGGAACTGGTTTACATATATGCTTTGAAAATAAATATTTATAACAATCAAGGATATTCCGTTTAACTAAATAGTGTTTTGTGGAATTTGAATAAAAGTCCTTTTCTGATATACATTTTATTTGTATATTCCTCATTTGATTCAACATTAAATTATTTCAGAGAGTCCACCTCAGAGAAATATATTTAGATGAAAGCTAAATAAACCAAAATATTTGGGGATAAAGATAAACCCTTAATATAACTGTTGTACTATAAAGTTGATTCAAATATGAGAGTGAAAAAGTATAAATTTAAAAAAAATGAAGAAGGTACAAATATTTTTTTTTAGGAAAGATGTTGTAAAATAAGGCAAGTTTAATTCTGATCATATTAAAAAATTGTCACCTTAGACCTCAGAAGACTCTTTTCTATGTGATAGGATATAGATTTTAATGATAATATATTGTGCTGAGGAACAATGTTTTAATAATCTCTGCAGAAAAATTAAATACATACATCTAGTACAATTTGAAAATATATTTTAATCCTAATTATACTAAAAATAGCATTATATTTACCCTTGTATTCCACACACTCTTCCCTTGTGTAATTATGAAGAAAAACAGCTAGATACAAATTGAGGGGGGCAAGATGTAATAACTGGTTTGTTGTCTGTGATTTACACAAAGGCTAACATGACAGCCAAATAGCAGAAAGCCTATAATTATGATGCCCCAAATCAAACTTCTGTTGAAGACTTTCACTGAATTCATTCAACTATTTAAAGAAAGCAACCCTTTTAAAAGAAAACACAACCCATTTTCTGACAGCTCAGAATAAGCAGCTTTTCTAAATACCTGTATAGACAACCCTTAGCCTGCTGGTACCAGGTACTGGTATCTGCCCAGTATCCCAATCTTCAGGTCTCTGCCATCAGCTGGGAATTAAAAGTAAGGTGACAGGTCTAGTGATGGTAGTAAACAAATTATATCCACAAAATCAGTTGAAACTCCTGGCATAGAGACATAATTCTTACCCCACAGTGATCCCTGTGGAACCATATCCAGTCTCTTACTGTTTCCCTTGCCTTAAAACATTATTAGTTAAGTATTTTCATCTAGTAAGCTTTGAATACATCCATACACTAATACATAACCTCAGGCACATACACTAGGTTTAAGCATTTACTTCATGAGAAAGATGATGGACAGAATTTCTCCACAAAGACAAGGCTGACAGGGTTTTCTCAGTTCTCTTAAATTAAGTTTGCAATGTTCCACATTTGGGGATTTTCAGAACAGGAGATGAAAGGGTTAAGTTGAATTACAAGGCTACCATCTAAACATGTGGAAATGGTTACCTCAGATTACAGTTATGTCCTGGAAGAAAACTATCTTGAATAATTCTCCTGTATTGCTTCATCAAGGCAATTCTCTGCTGTAGCCTTGTTTGGTCCCACCTGAATAGGAACATTTGAAGGGAATTAGTGAAGTGAAACAACAGTTGTTTAGTCTTGTACACATAATCATTCTTTGTCTTTATACCAAAATATGCTGTTCCAAAGAATCCTTCCTCCATATCCTTTATCATTCTAATAATCCAGTAATAATCTATGAATCCTTTCTTTGGAGATTAAATTCAGTGAATCAATAATGTTGATTTTATGAATTAAATTGATTTAGTAGAAACAGTGTCACTTTCTTTTCCTATATTTATTAGGCTACATTTTAAATAAGTTTACATATCTATTTCTTCCATTTCATCCTTTTACTAGTATGGATTTATCAATGGTAGTAATAATAGCAATAGTATACTTGCTATTATTGAATGTCTCTCTTGCTGCAACTATTTTTTTAATTAAGTTACAATGGAAAAAACATTTTCATGTCAATAAAGTGTTCCAAATATAAACAATTAATGTATGGTTTGGGGTGAAAAAAGGTATGGCTGGTTCCAAATCTATTCCAAATCTAGTACTGGCATGAAAATTATTTAGGCAGATGTTAGCATAAAGTAGAGTATATAAATATAGTTTATGCCCAGTTAGTTAGTCCCACAATATTGAATTTAATATGTAGATCAGTTTATAATTAAAACCAAGTAACTCTTACAAATCTGCACTAATGGAAAGGATCACATTCTGATTCTGCTGAACTGCTTATAACATTGCTGACTTCATAAGTATAAAATGAGTTACAAGATAAAGAAAGATAGATATTCCCAATTATAGATATGGTATGCCTGTAAAGATGTTTGTAAATAAAAATGTATGAATATGAGTTGGCCTAGAAATAATATACAAAAAGTAAAGCCCCTGTCACACTGCACCAACGGATGCAAAGAGGATGTAAAATGGACAAAAAAGCTTGCCATCCGTTGGTTAACGCAATGTACTCACTACCTCCATTTTGCTTCCTCTCTATCCGTCCAGCATCTGTTTATGGATGTTTCATCCGCTCAGAAAGTTTTGAGCTATTCCAAACTTTTGCGCGGAAAATGTATCCAATTTGTCCGTTCTGCATCCGCTACGCATCCGCTACGCATCCATTCTGCATCCGTTATGTATCCGCTATATCCGCAAGGCATCCGCTGCGCATCCACGCAACTCGCATCTGCTCGGATGCAGGAAGGAAGTGGAACGGACGCAGAATGGATGCAGAACGGATGCCTAGCTGATGCAGCACGGAAACAAAGCATGTAAAACGGAAAAAACGTCCACAGAGGGGACCTATCTTGGATATTAAGGATGTCTAGAGGATGCCTAGAGGATACCTAGAGGATGCAAAAGGGACACCTATACTGCCTATAAAAAGGGGGAGCAACACATCTGGATCTCATTTTCAGACCAGCAGCCCTGCTGCAGACCTCTGCAGCCTTCATCTGCCTCTTCCTCTTCCACAGCATCCAGTCATGTCCACCGTGGATCGTAACACAGTCCTTTTGGCAGCCACCATCCTTCTGCAACAGTGCGAAGCCATCTACAGGCTCTGTGAATTCTACTATGGGAAGAAAAAGGGGTGGCCAAGAAGTGTCTGGGTATGAAGATGGTTCGCCAGAAGAGCAGAGGATGGACTGTACAACAAGCTGATGGTGAAGCTCAGGAACGAAGACACTCATGCATTCCAGAACTTCATGAGGATGCCTCCAGCCACGTTTGACGAAGTTGTGCAGCGGCTGACACCCAGGTTCACCAAGGTAAACACCAACTTCCGGCCCAGCCTGGAACCTGGGCTCAAGGTGGCACTGACTCTGCACCACCTGGCCTCAGGGACCACGTACAGGAGCATGCAGTACGGCTGGAGGGTGCCACACAACACCATCAGCATTGTGGTCAGAGAAGTGGTGCAGGCCATCATCGAAGAATACAAGGAGGAGCTCCTCCAGTGCCCCTCCACTGAAGAAGGATGGAAGAAAGTTGCAGAGCAGTGGTATCAGAAGTGGAACTTCCCCCACACCGTTGGAGCCATAGATGGCAAGCACGTGGTCTGCAAAGCTCCAGTCAAGTCGGGGTCCACTTATTTCAATTACAAGGGCTTCTTCAGCATCATCCTCTTCACCTTGGTTGATGCTGACTACAAGTTCATGTACATCGATGCTTCAGGCAATGGCTCATCTTCAGATGCCCAGGTATACAACGCCAGTCACCTCAAGGAGGAGCTGGAAGGCAACCTCATCGTGGGCTTCCCAGATCCAGAACCCCTGCCCAACGACACACAAGATGTGCCCTACTTCATCGTGGGGGATGACGCCTTCTCCCTCACAACCTAACTCATGAAGCCCTACACCTCCAAATACCTCACCTGTGAAGAGAGGATCTTCAACTACAGGCTGTCCAGGGCAAGGCGGGTGGTAGAGAATGCCTTTGGCATCCTGGCCAACGGGTTCCAGGTACTTCTCACCATGCAGCATCGCCCAGAGACCGTGAGGAGGATCATGGAAGCTTGCTGCATCCTGCACAATCTCATGCGCACCCGCTACCCAGTCTTGCAGAACAGGCTCGTGGACCTCCAACAAGCCAATGGGGACATGGAGCCTGGGGAATGGAGGCAAGGGCGAAACCTGATAGACACTCAGGATGTGCAAGGCCTCAACAGAGCCTCATGTGAAGGGAAGAAGCAGCGCAACCTCCTGAAACACTGGTGCAACTCCCCAGCTGGAGCAGTGGAGTGGCAAGACAGGATGATAGATGATTAATGGATGCTTCCTTCAGCCTGTCTCATCACACTGATGAGATTGGGCCATGTATGTTGGGTGGGCCTACAATGAACAGGGCATTTAATAAAGAGATGTGTTTATGTTCAAATGTGTGGATCAATGCTTACATTGTTATTGATAATAAAGGGCCAAAGGTGTGGCACCTGGCAGGGTGGACCATACAGTCCAACTATGCTTGCACTGGAGGTTTATCTATCCCACAGCTATTACCCATCCCAAAGGTATCCCTGCCCATCCCACTGCTATCTTAACCCATCCCACAAGCATGCAAAGGCTTAAACCATTTCTAAAAGTTTCCACCAAGACTTTACTAAAAAAAAGAAATGAAGCAAGTGTATGAATCAAAAATAGACTTTAT
>BLBF01000002.1:45791856-45802904 GCA_015471245.1 Laticauda colubrina
ATAAAGTCTATTTTTGATTCATACACTTGCTTCATTTCTTTTTTTTAATAAAGTCTTGGTGGAAAATTTTAGAAATGGTTTAAGCCTTTGCATACTTGTGGGATGGGTTAAGATAGCAGTGGGATGGGCAGGGATACCTTTGGGATGGGTAATAGCTGTGGGATAGATAAACCTCCAGTGCAAGCATAGCGGGACTGTATGGTCCACCCTCCCAGGTGCCACACCTTTGGCCCTTTATTATCAATAACAATGTAAGCATTGATCCACACATTTGAACATAAACACAACTCTTTATTAAATGCCCTGTTCATTGCAGGCCCACCCAACATACATGGCCCAATCTCATCAGTGTGATGAGACAGGCTGAAGGAAGCATCCATTAAGCATTTATCATCCTGTCTTGCCACTCCACTGCTCCAGCTGGGAAGTTGCACCAGTGTTTCAGGAGGTTGCGCTGCTTCTTCCCTTCACGTGAGGCTCTGTTGGGGCCTTGCACATCCTGAGTGTCTATCAGGTTTTGCCCTTGCCTCCATTCCCCAAGCTCCATGCCCCATTGGCTTGTTGGAGGTCCACGAGCCTGTTCTGCAAGACTGGGTCGCGGGTGCGCATGAGATTGTGCAGGATGCAGCAAGCTTCCATGATCCTCCTCACGGTCTCTGGGCGATGCTGCATGGTGGTGAGAAGTACCTGCAACCTGTTGGCCAGGATGCCAAAGGCGTTCTCCACCACCCGCCTTGCCCTGGACAGCCTGTAGTTGAAGATCCTCTCTTCACGGGTGAGGTATTTGGAGGTGTAGGGCTTCATGAGGTAGGTTGTGAGGGAGAAGGCGTCATTCCCCACAATGAAGTAGGGCGCATCTTGTGTGTCGTTGGGCAGGGGTTCTGGATCTGGGAAGCCCACGATGAGGTTGCGTTCCAGCACCTTCTTGAGGTGATTGGCGTTGTATACCTGGGCATCTGAACATGAGCCATAGCCTGAAGCATCGAACTTGTAGTCAGCATCGACCAAGGTGAAGAGGATGGTGCTGAAGAAGCCCTTGTAATTGAAATAAGTGGACCCCGACTTGGCTGGAGCTTTGCAGGCCACGTGCTTGCCATCTATGGCTCCAACGGTGTGGGGGAAGTTCCACTTCTGATACCACTGCTCTGCAACTTTCTTCCATCCTTCTTCAGTGGAGGGGGACTGGAAGAGCTCCTCCTTGGATTCTTTGATGATGGCCTGCACCACTTCTCTGACCACAATGCTGGTGGTGTTGGGTGGCACCCTCCAGCCGTACTGCATGCTCCTGTACGTGATCCCCGAGGCCAGGTGGCGCAGAGTGAGTGCCACCTTGAGCCCAGGTTCCAGGCTGGGCCAGAAGTTGATGTTTGCCTTGGTCAACCTGGATGTCAGGCACTGCACAACTTCGTGAAACATGGCTGGAGGCATCCTCATGAAGTTCTGGAATGCATGAGTGTCTTCGTTCCTGAGCTCCACCATCAGCTTGTTGTACAGTCCGTCCTCTGCTCTTCTGGCGAACCATCTTCGTACCCAGATGCTTCTTGGCCGCCCCTTTTTCTTCCCGTAGTAGAGTTCACAGAGCCTGTAGATGGCTTCGCACTATTGCAGAAGGATGGTGGTTGCCAAAAGGACTGTGTTACGATCCATGGTGGACATGACTGGATGCTGTGGAAGAGGAAGAGTCAGATGAAGGCTGCAGAGCTGCTGGTCTGAAAGTGAGATCCAGATGTGTTGCTCCCCCTTTTTATAGGCAGTATAGGTGTCCCTTTGCATCCTCTAGGCATCCTCTAGGCATCCTCTAGACATCCTTAATATCTGAGATAGGTGCCCTCTGTGGACGTTTTTTCCGTTTTCATGCTTTGTTTCCGCTAGGCATCCCTTCTGCATCCATTCTGCATCCGTTCTGCGTCCGTTCCACTTCCTCCCTGTGTCCGAATGCGAGTTGCACGGATGCGCAGCGGACGCCTAGCGGATATAGCGGATGCATAACGGATGCATAGCGGATGCAGAATGGACGAATTGGATACATTTTCCGTGCAAAGGTTTTGAGCAGCTCAAAACTTTCTGAGCGTATGAAACGTCCATAAATGGATGCTGGACGGATAGAGAGGAAGCAAAACGGAGGCAGTGAGTACATCGCGTTAACCAACGGATGGCAAGCTTTTTTGTCCGTTTTACATCCTCTTTGCATCCGTTGGTGCAGTGTGACATGGGCTTTATATCCATTGATAATATTTTTAAAATTATTAAACAACAATATCTGCCAACCCCAAGTCCTTGGGAAAAACTTAACAGGGATAGAAAATGCCAACTCCAGTCTGGTTTATTAAGTAATACTTTATTGAGATTATATGTGCCCCATCTTCCAGCAATCCTGGCCAGTATATGTCTAATGCAATTTTATCATTTTTTCAGATATTATGTAGGTGATGAATTTAGTAAAATGACTTAGTACCAGTATTAAAATTATACTACTGTATAAAATATTAATTTTCAGACCTATGCAAATCAACACTGACTAAAATAAAACTTTAGATTTGGGACATGAAGTGGTCATGATTCAAGCTGTGTTTGAGATTCAAAACTTCAAGATTCAGTCTGAAGAATGTATTCTTATTTGTTTGTTGTTTATTAAATTTATTTGCCACCCATCTCATATCCCAATGACTCTGTATACTAAAGAAATGTCAAAGTGCCTGCAGTTGCTTGTTTGTTTCTTTGTTTCTTTCATTTTTGGTAAAATGAGATGAAAATAATAGAAATGGGAGACCCTTGAGGAGACATATGGACTAAAGTCAAGAATTTCATCACAATAGGTTTTAAATAATTCGTTGGGATAGATAGTGGACATAAGGAAAAAACAGCATCACCTTTTATGATAAGAAATTCATACAACCTATACAGAAAGTATTCTACCATAATCCAAATTTAAAATTAAAACTTTCAAAAGCTGTTTACAAATGAGATTTTTCTGGTTGTTTTGGAGTTGCCACAATAAAAAATGTCCTTTGAATTGCCCTTTTGTGGAATATAATTTTGCAGGATCTTGTCTGGACATTTTATGGGCATGAGGTCATAAGAACTGACATATCTATTTAACTTGGTCATCTTGGGAAGGAACCCATTATCACTAACTTTGGTACAGTGCCAAACTGAACAGGACCAATTACAAAACTAATATTCTTCTGAAAAGGACTCATTAAAATGACCAGTGACTCTCTGAGGACCATGAGAGTCCTCAGACCATGAGAGTCAATTCCACCACAGTCAGTTCCAGTGACTCTGATTACTAGGTTTTGTGAGATACTGAGATGAGAGACCCATTAATAAAGTAGTGGGTGGGGTGATTCTGGTAATGGCAGAATAAGGCTGTCACTGCCCGAATATGACAAAGAAATGCCAGCTGCTGAAAAGAACCCTCAGAGCAGTATCAGTTTCACCTGTGTTTACTTTGGCCTTCTATGGAAGGCATAAGAAACTGTGGAACGAGCATTTCCTTTTCAGGACCTGCAAGGACAGCTGATGGAAAAGGAGACTAACATTTATTCTATGAGGAAACGGCCTTTCACAAACTCAAAGAACTCCAACACTTCTGTCTTTTTTTTTTAACATAGCTGAACTAGAAGTAAATAAGTTCAGATATTAATTTTCAATTCATTACTCAAAAATAAATCATGGGACTATAATTTGCTGATTTCTCAGACATCCTAATTAGATACTATGACATCAGTTATAGGAGCAATGGTGTCCTATGTCAGCAAGCCTTATTTCTAGTTGTTGCTGATAATTCAGCTAGGAATGAAAGTTGAAACCCAGTGCTCCACTTCTACCACCAACCTCTCTTAATTGCTTGCAGCTTCTTATCTAGCTTTATTTTTAAGCTTTTTTTTATAATTTGTAATGTGAGAAAGGATTCTAAAATGATGAGATACAGAAGTAATAAAGAGAATCTAGTTCTATTTTATTTTCATAAGACCCATTAAAATAAAAATCTTTTACCTGAAACTTTTCAGTGCAACTGAAAAACTTAGGATGTTGGAGAAAACAATAGTATTCAAGGATAATTATTACTCTTTCATTGCATGAAATCTTTTTACTGTATTAGTTTATCATTTTCTGATATTTAGCAGATAATTAGGTATATCAAATGAAACATTGTCCAGTTTTTCTTCCAGTATACTCATACACATGCCATTGAAAAAAAATCCTTGTGTATGTGTGACAGTAGAGTACCAGCAATTATACAGAATCCACAGCAGTGAAAAAATGTCATTGAAAAGATATTTGAAGCTATGTGTTGGACAATGTTAAGCTTTCCCAGTATGCTTCTAATGATCTTATGATAGCCCTGCTAAATGACTGTTTTTATGCCAGCCTAGCAAATTAGAGTATGTGTGAATTAAATCAGTGGGACCTCATAGCAAGCTGTTCATAGCTGGGTCCGTAATGTGTAAGAAGTGAACAATTATGATGTATGATAACAAACCCATATTTAATTCATGTTTGGAGCTTCAAATGCAGGGTGCTTAGATGGATGCTATTATTATTTGTATAACACCTGATATTACTGAGTCTTCAAAGACTATATTCAGGCTATAGGAATAACTCTAGCATACCATCATTTAAAAACCAGTTTCTATCTGTTTCTGTTTAAAAATGAATAAACAGAATTTATTCAAGATCTACAGGTAAGAGTACAATCAGAATACCTGTTAGGAATACATAATTTTGTAAAGCTGTACTAAAGGTTATTAATCTTATTAAAAACTAATTTCATGTTTTTTTATGAAACCTGGTAACAAATGTACTGTTACTGTGAGTTCTTACTGGCGAAGATTGTTGTTGCATGTTGCTGGTTGTAACAAAATGTCACTGGTTAATTTAGCCACTGAAAAGTATGATAACTGTCAGCTTCTTTCCAACCAGGCTAGATTGAAATCATTTAAACATGCACATGCCAAGGGATATTTAATAAGTTATTGTTAACAAATAAAGGAGCCATTGCAAAAAAATTTCCCAAGAGTGCTTGATATTAGAAGAGAGAGCCCGATTTATAGTGAATTTAATGTTCAAAGTTTTGTAATTGTTTCTCCTGCTTTAGTCAGGCAACAGATACATTTGCCCTTAACCTTAATATTAAAAATTACAGGCTTGTGTTTTACCATCCAAATCACCTGTTCATCTTCTGTGGTGTTTTGTTCTATCCAATGATAATAAATGCTGGGGAAATTTATATATATAGCCAACAGGTTGAGAAATGTTTTTCTTTTCTTCTTTCTCATTTCTCCTATTAAAACATATAAGAAAAATCTCTTTTTAAAAGTAGACTCATTTTTGATACATGCATGAGCCTCAGTGATAATTAGTAGAAACAGGAGATCAGAAAGCCATGAAGCACTTTTGAAGCCATGATAGGAAGTGATTTGGATTGCTGATTGATTGATGCTGATAACATTGTTTTTTCATCCTATTTGACCAACCCAAACTGTTTTATACTGAGGGAGGGATGGGAAAACTGATGCCAAATGAATAAAAATCCTTCAAGCTCAGAGGCAATGAACACTCTCATTTCTGAGAAAAACTGTATAAGAAATACAACAACAACAACAAAATGGAAAAGATTCCAATGATAGTTCTATTCTAAAACACAACCAGGTATATTTTAAAGTTACAAAGATTCAGCTAAGGAACCATGAAAGCAAGAGCCAATCTCAATCAATTTGGAGACTTGGAGTAGTACTTTTCTTAAATTATTCCTACCAATGGCTGAAGTTCAATAAAACAGCTGACAAGAGAAACTTGTTTTCAGTCAACCAAGTTACTCCTAAGGCATAGTTCTAAAGAAGAATGTTCCCTAAACAGTATTTAAAAAAATACAACAGAAAAATAATGTTTGTATAGGCCATGGATCAATCATGGAGAAAGATTGGCTGCAATAGCATGGCAAAGTCAAGACTAAGTAACAATTCTGTTGAGTTTGTAGAATATAAACTATTGTCAATAATTACATAAATATTCTTCCTACATCCTATCAGTTACAACTTGATTTTCAATCCCAAATAGGAAACCAATTACTTAATTTGTTATTGTGATTTAATTACTAGGAATGAGAAATATTGGAGGATTTCTGGTTAAATCCAGAGTAAGTAATGTATTTTAAAAAAAGCTTAACTTGTTTCTAGATATTTTGTATCTTGACTTGAATGGGTATTGGAGAAGAAGGACTTTTCATTTCTTCTTTTCCATTTCCTTCTTCTCATTCTGAGAATTGTTTTGGCCCAAAAGAATCATAATGAATTCTTGTTAGTTTTGAGAAGTCTCCTAAAGAAAATGAATCAAAAGCAATGAAGAAACATTAATATTTGGTATGTTCTGGAAATAGGAGTTGTGCAGTTTGCCAAGAATCTGTGGCAATCGGGCCACAAAATATTACTAAACCAGAAGGAAAATGTAAGGATGTAAATAACTTGTAAACATGTTATCAGTAATTTTAGTTCTTTTTAGTGTTTGTCCTACAGGCTTGCAGGAACTGCTTGTTTTTGTACTCTGCTTACCTAGTTCTTACAATAAAGTTATCAATGATTCAACAAGGATTTTATTTATCAGCTGACTCATCAAGTGGCCTGATGTTGATAAGGGGTGAAAGGGAAACACTCATCCTGCTAGCTCTTTGCCTAAAGGACAGTAGTACCTGAATCTATTTGGCCGTAGCCCAGCATCAAAACCCAATATCATAGTGTTTTATTTTCAATAATTCAGCATTAAGAAGGGGAAAACTCAGAATAAATGAATACAAAGCTATGCAATAACAGAATACTGTGTTAACTGATAAATGAATTTGCTGACCTTTATTCAACAAGGATTCAGCAGGGAACATTTTGAAACAATATGTGCATTTCAGGATCATCTCCATTGCTTCTTTTTTCACATTAATTGTTCAGAATTCCTGGATCACAATGTACCTTTCATGAGCTAGAACATTCTGAGTAGAATTCTGAAACTAAACAGAGGGTTTTAAAACACTATAAATTAAAATTTCCTTCTATTCAATTTTTATTATATTTCAATGGTTTCTGCTTATTCTTAATGCTAGCAGCAAACTCCTATAGAGTTTATGCCAGTCAAAGACATAACAATGAGCTGGATGATATGGTATACTTTTTGATAATTGAAAAGTATAAAATAATCTGAAAACATATTTAACAATGTGCACATTTGGAAAAAAAGATAGATTGAAATATGACGATAGTAAAATGTAATTTGTCATTAATATATCCTGCATTAGACATGGGCAGAGTTAGCACAGAGAGAGTTATCAACAGGAAAATGTGAAAAGAAATGAAGAAAAGAAACAGTGAAAACAGTTCATGCAATTATAAGGATTCAGTGTTTTAATCTGGAGGTGTAATCCTTCTCAGAATTGCTGATTCTTTTATGTATGAATTTCAAATACTTTCTCCTCAAATATAGATTCTATGATTCCTTATTAAATAATGATAACTTGAATTAGATATAACTAAACAAACAGGACTAAGTTCCCACTGAAATAAACATGATCACAGCAATATATTTTGAATCTTACTTCTTCAGATAACTGGATTTTTCCTAGCCAGTTGGAATATTTATGTAATATATACCTGCAATCTTACCCATTGTATTTTAAATTAAAGGAGTTGTGTTGTTTCTAAAAGCTACATAAAATATATATTCATTCAAAATATGAAACATTAACTGGAAATACACTTTTGTCTTGTATTAAATGAAACAAGGCAATATCTAATTTAAAGCTATTTTATCTTGACGAAGGAGTGTTATGTTAAAAATTCACAATTACATGGCTTTTTAAAAAATAATTATGTAGATGAATCTAATTTTTTTCAGTCATACAAATGATAGCCTTATCTTTGAAATTTGTTTGGAAGTTTCAGGTGGTCCAAATTACAGGAATTGGAATTTGAATTGCAATAGCTACCCTGTTTCTCCAACAATACGGCCTCCCCCAATAGGAAGTCCCAGCATGTTTTATAGGCATGAAATGAAATTAAGCCCCTCCCCCCAAATTAAGGCCAATATTCAAATATGCAAAATGGGGGGGAATGGTGGGGGAGCTTACCGTTAGGAAGTAGTTTTGTTTCACACCCAGATATGGTGCTGCCTGCGTTGACCCCAATATGAAATGTCCCACCAACGCTGAGGTCAACATCCAAGCTGTCGCTGCCCACCCACCTGAAGATGCGGGGGGGGGGGAAATTAAGTCACCCCCAAAAAGACAACCTAGCCATTTTTGGAGGGCTCAAAAAAAAAATAAGACCCAGCCTTATTATATGAGAAACACGGTATTAGTATAACTGTATTGTTCCTAGAGCTACTATGTGATTATCAAATATATTGATTTGAAGTAGTTTGGTACCTAACATCTGATTGAAATTATAGAAGTGTATAGGAATTGTACTATTGAAGGTTATTACATAAAATAAGTTACTGTTCCTAGTGCTTTTCCTACCTAAGTTCTTCTGTCTGTAACTTCAACTATCCTGGTAACTTTGAGATGGGCAGGTAAGTACCAGTCTAGTTAGTAAATAAAAATTGCAGAGCTGCATTTATCTTTATGTATTCTCAGTCTCTGAACAAATAAAAATTCCAAGTATGCTGGATTTATTATGATTACACTGAATTCTTTATCGCTCTTAATACAACATCCAAAAGATGCAACTCTTCTGCCACAACTTGAATACTTCAAATTAGATTCTGTAATCAGTTCAACATTTGTCTTACCTTTCACACTTACACAAAAACCAGTTTTGCTTTGCTGCCTCATTGTGATGGTGAGATGCAGGAAGTGTTCCTGGGCAGGATGAACAGAGAAAGCTGGAAATGTATGCCAGAAATGTATAATCCTAATAAAGTCAACTTTATTAATATAATATTAATTATTTTAGTATTAATTATAATTAATATTAATAATATAATATAATTGTGTGTGTGTGTGTGTGTGTGTGTGTGTGTGTTTAAGTTTTCATAGGTACTTACATATTCAGCTTCCTTCAGGTATTATCCCACGTCATTGTGATGCTTTTAAAGTTGTAGCAACGTTTCAGCAGAATCTCATCTGCCATCATCAAGCTTCTGTATTGAGTTTGTATGTGGGTCAGGCTATCACAGCTGTTCGTTTTAAATTTGAGGCAAGCCTATTGCTGTGCCAGGATGTTTTTTTTCCTACATCCTGATTGGTTGGGAGTCTTGGTCTGTGTTTATTGGACTTTGTTTGATTGGTGTTTCTGGTTTCTATTGTCTGTTTTGTGGCTTTGATTGGCTGGCAACCCTGTGTTCCTGTATTGGAGGCTTTCAGTGCAGCTTGGCTTCGTGTGAAAGGATGGCTATTATCTATTAGGAAGCTAGGTTTCATCTGGGTGCCTGGTTGGGGTGTGTTTGAGCTGGAGGTATCAGAGGGAGTCTGTTTGTGCCCAGGTGTTTGCCTAGCTTGTGGTGTGGAGATCTTTCTATTTGAGAGTACAGGCTTCCAAATGATTGACAGTGTTAGGGATAACATTGTTCACCCTAACTGGTTTAGGTGAAATAATAACTATGAATCATAGTTAGTGTATGTTAGAGTGTATACAGCTTTAACTGTGAAATAGCAATTAAAGGAGTGGTTAAGAAAACAATATAAAAGTAGCAAGACTACGGCTTGCTCTTTCTCTGGCTTTGATGATCCCTGATTACTGCTTGGAATCAAGACTGCATAGCTCGAACGGGAGAGACAACAAAGGACTGATTTGTAAGTGAACTGACATAGGATATTCTACATGGACTTTGCTAACTGAATATCCCTGAATGGACTGACTACATGGTAAATGACTATTGGACTGTTATATGACTATGCCATAAACTTATACTGGAATAAACTATATTCTTGATAGCACAAGCGTATCTGTTATTTTTACTGTATGTTAATAAACATACAAGCTTAGCTCACTCATTTATCTGTGTGCCTATCTGACTAACGCTGCACATTCTGTTTAGCTTGTCTACCTAACCCTGGTTGGGGAACCCAGGCTTAACAGACTGTCTGGTGGAATCATCTCTTCTATTCATGCTTTCAGGTCTTTTTTCAATCTCTATGGCTTCTCTGATGATTCTGTGGCTGGGGTTTTCTATAGTGGCTAGGGTTTTGGTGCCATTGAAGTTGATGTTGTGACCTGTGGTTTTCATGTGTTGGACTAGTGAGGAGGTGTGTTCCAGCTTTTTTACTGCATTTTTTGTGTTCATCCAGGCGGGTACTTATTCTTCTATTGGTCTGTCCAATGTATGTGGCCGGGCATGATGCACAAACACACCCCAACCAGGCACCCAGATGAAACCTAGCTTCCAAATAGATAATAGCCGTCCTTTCACACAAAGCCAAGCTGCACTGAAAGCCTTCAATACAGGAACACAATGTTGCCAGCCAATCAAAGCCACAAAAGAGACAGAAGAAACCAGAAACACCAATCAAACAAACTCCAAGTCCAATAAGCATAGACCAAGACTCCCAACCAATCAGGATGTAGAAAAAACCATCCTGGAACAGCAATAGGCTAGCCTCAAATTTGAAACTAATGGCTGTGATAGCCTGACCCACATACGAACTCAATACAGAAGCCTGATGATGGCAGATGAGATTCTGCTGAAACGTTGCTACAACTTTAAAAGCACTACAATGGTGTGGGATAATACGCGAAGGAAGCTGAACAGCACACATGTAAGTACCCGCGAAAACTTAAACACACACACACACATATATATATATCAATCAATCAAACTCCAAGTCCAGTGAACACAGACTCAGACTCTTAGCCAATCAAAATAGACCAGCCTCGAATTTGAAACCAGAAACTGTGAGACCCACATCCATACAGAAGCCTGATGATGACAGATGAGATTCTGCTGAAATGTTGCTACAACTTTAACAGCACTACAATGACATGGGATAATACCCGAAGGAAGCTAAACAGCACACATGTAAGTACCTGCGAAAGCTAAAAAAAAAAACTATATATATATATATA
>BLBF01000002.1:45803004-45830254 GCA_015471245.1 Laticauda colubrina
TGTGTGTGTGTGTGTGTGTGTGTGTGTGTGTGTGTGTGTGTGTGTGCTGTTCAGCTTCCTTCGGGTATTATCCCATGTCATTGTAGTTGTGCTTTTAAAGTTGTAGCAACGTTTCAGCAGAATCTCATCTGCCATCATCAGGCTTCTGTATTGAGTTTGTATATGGGTCAGGGTCTCACAGCCATTGGTTTTAAATTTGAGGCTAGCCTATTATTGTGGCAGGATGTTTTTTTCTACATCTTGATTGGTTGGGAGTCTTGTTCTATGTTTATTGGACTTGGAGTTTGTTTGATTGGTGTTTCTGGTTTCTTCTGTCTGTTTTGTGGCTTTGATTGGCTGGTAACACTCTGTTCCTGTATTGGAGGCTTTCAGTGCAGCTTGGCTTCGTGTGAAAGGATGGCTATTATCTATTAGGAAGCTAGGTTTCATCTGGGTGCCTGGTTGGGGTGTGTTTGAGCTGGAGGTATCAGAGGGAGTCTGTTTGTGCCCAGGTGTTTACCTGGCTTGTGGTGTGATCTTTCTATTTGAGAGTACAGGCTTCCAAATGATTGACAGTCTGGTGGAATCATCTCTTCTATTCATGCTTTCAGGTCTTTTTTCAATCTCTATGGCTTCTCTGATGATTCTGTGGTTGGGGTTTTCTATAGTGGCTAGGGTTTTAGTGCCATTGAAGTTGATGTTGTGACCTGTGGTTTTCATGTGTTGGACTAGTGAGGAGGTGTGTTCCAGCTTTATTACTGCATTTTTGTGTTCATCCAGGCAGGTACTTATTCTTTTATTGGTCTGTCCAATATATGTGGCCGGGCATGATGCACAGGGAACTTCGTATATGCCTTGGTTTTCCAGATCAATTTTGTCTTTGGGGTTTTTAAGGATGGCTGCTATTTTTTTGTCTGTTTTGAAGGCAGTCTTGATGTGCTGCACTCTCAAATAGAAAGATCTCCAAACCACAAGCCAGGCAAACACCTGGGCACAAACAGATTCCCTCTGATACCTCCAGCTCAAACACCCTCCCACCAGGCACCCAGATGAAACCTAGCTTCCTAATAGATAATAGCCGTCCTTTCACACAAAGCCAAGCTGCACTGAAAGCCTTCAATACAGGAACACAGGGTTGCCAGCCAATCAAAGCCACAAAACAGACAGAAGAAACCAGAAACACCAATCAAACAAACTCCAAGTCCAATAAACACAGACCAAGACTCCCAACTAATCAGGATGTAGAAAAAAACATCCTGCCACAAAAATAGGCTAGCCTCAAATTTAAAACCAACGGCTGTGAGACCCTGACCCACATACAAACTCAATACAGAAGCCTGATGATGGCAGATGAGATTCTGCTGAAATGTTGCTACAACTTTAAAAGCACTACAATGACGTGGGAAAATACCCGAAGGAAGCTGAACAGCACACATGTAAGTACCCGCGAAAGCTTAACAAAACAAACATATATATATATATATATATATATATATATATATATATATACACATATATAATAAAAATAATATTAATTTATATAGGAAGAAACTGAACTAATTTATATAGGAAGATCACTTCAGTGGTAAGGCCAAAGGTATCATTTTATACTTTGTGGAGAAGACAATTGTAAACTATTCCTGAATTTTACCAAGAAAATCACATAAAAGGAACAACATAAAAAGACTACATAAAAATATTGACGATGTAACAATGGATGAGGGCTTCCTTAGGTCAGATAGTACTCAACATTCTACTAAGGATTTTTTTTAAAATAATAAAGTCCAAATAATAATAGCTTATGATATGGCTAAATTAAAATCTTCAGGACCTCCAGTTGCTGATGTTGCTATTCAAGTGAAGAAAATCTGAAGTTGCAGAGACAGAATTACAGTGAGAACATAAAATGTCAGATGCATGACCATGTTGAGGAAAAGCTCAACACAATGGAGCATAAAGTGAGTATATGTTAATATCTTTAACAGCAGCAAATTGATACTTGAAATTGGAGGCTTTCACTCCTAAAATTACACTTAGGACTGAAAGGGCATGAAACAATGAAGGAATGTGTTTTCATATTTAAGAATGGTATGAGAAAAACAGCACTTAGTTACAACTCAATCAGCGATTGAATAGAATTATGATGTAAAAGAAGAGAACATTCATGAGTTTTTTAAGAACAATTTAAAATTATAGAACTTGCAAGCAAGAGGTGATGTTTGACATTGTATAATGGGATGTAAAAATTGATAATATTAAGAAGAAAAATGTAATTGGACTATATGACCTAGGAACAAAAAATAACTTCACTGATTTCATGTAGCCTTGGGACTGTAAGCTGCTCATCCCTACTTTATAGTCCTTAAAGTAAATAAGCTGCCAATATTGTAGAGACCAGCTACCTTTAAGCCACTATTGGACAATTTTTTTTCATGTAGCACCTCAGTGGCAGTGATTAGAGCTTCGCTATAGTGACACATATTTTGTACTTCATGATCATTTTCTTGATAGGTTATAGTTAATATAGTGCAGTATTTAACATAATTCATTAAATGTTTTTTTTTAAATATGTTATTTAGGAATATTTCTTGATTCTTAGGTATACATATAGTCAATAGGTCATATTTACATGTTCTCTGAGGCTTAACTTTATCATTGTTTCATCTCTATTAAAGGATAGCTAAATCCAAACCAGGCTAAACATGCTTTGGACTTGAGACAACTAATGCAATCAGTAAGTTGAAATGTTCCCTGATCCATCCAGGGAACTGTCTACTGAAATAAACTAGACAAGTTATTCCTTATAGACATTTATAGATATAAAACTTTAGCCATTTTCTAAAATTAATATCATGTGAATGGATGTTGCTGACAGTTGTGTTATATGAAACAGAAACTGAGCGTCCATTTCTCAACTATTCACTGAAAATTTTTATGCTTTCCCATGAGATTTTGACATGATTAAGGAAAACTCTCCTTTTTACATTTGGTAATCTACACTCTCAAGGGTCTGATCTCATTATAACATCTCTAAAAAGTGGTTTGTTTAGAAATAAAAGTTCTTTCAGAATAAGAAAAAAAAAAGATATTATTATAACATTTGTTTTAGCCACCTGAAATAGCTCCAGATTGACTCATTCTGAATTGTAACATGAATAATTGTATATATTTCTGAAATTATTCAATTTTCTTTTTCTCTGCTAGGAACTTAACTGTATCAATCAAAGAAACTCATGGTATACAAATAAATAAACTTTATGGTACAGTAGTGTTGAATTCATCTGATGAACAGAAATTCCACAAATATGTGGTATTATGACTCAATTATCCATCAGCCAATCTGTTGTATCGTAAACATTTCTGTAGTACTTTGGCAACCTAAATATTGTCTATATTATAAACTATGGAAATAAATTAAACACAAACATTATATGAAGATCCCAGGATGGGTTTCCGTTGTGGAGGCATTGATCCATTCCAACGTGCTAGAAACTGGAAGAAAAATTATGCATTATGATGTACTAAATTCCCAAGGAAGATTAATGACGAATCAAGAAAATAGAGAGCAAGGGATGAAAATAGAGTGGTGGCCATATTTACAACTGAAGGCAAGATATAAAAAAGACATAGAAGAGTTTGGGATTGAGATAAAATCAAATCAATTAGATAAAATATTGGAAGGAACCGATGAAAAATTAATCTCAAAAATGTATAACTACCTGTTACAATATGAAATGGCAGAAGAAACAGTTAAAGGCCCAATGATCACATAGGCAAGGAATGTAGGGTACAATATTAATTTGGAAGATTGGGAAAAATTTGGAATCAAAATTACAAAATAGGCGATCCATAAAGAAAATCAATATAAAATGTGTTACCGGTGGCATTTGTCACCCTTAAGATTAGCTAACATTTATCCAAACATGAGTCCGATGTGTTGGAAATGCAAGCAAACGGGGCACCTTTTTCCACACTTGGTGGCTCTGCCTATATAGTTAAAAATATTGGAAAAAAATTAGACTGTGGATAAAAGAAATTACAAGTATTTAATTAGAATTCAAACCTGAATTATTTTTGTTGGGAATGTTAAAAGCGGATTATGCAAATGAAAGGAAATATTTAATTCTCCATATAATCACAGTGGCAAGAATGGCATTGACACAGTGTTGGAAGGGCGAACAAATGCCAACAAATAATTTGATTACTCAGAAAATACTTGACTCCGCTGAAATGGACCTTCTCACACAAAAATTTAGGAATAAGGAAGACTCAAGATATATTACAGCTTGAGATAAAAAGTGGATAAAAGAGAAAAAACCAGGAAATTAAAAGATATGTTTTCGATGGAGTAGTTCAATTAAGAATGTTTACTAAATAAGAAATGAATAGTAGTAAAATTATTGCCAAGAAAAAAGCACACTATCTTAGTTGACTAGAAGCATATGTTTTATATGTTTATTTATTATGTATTTGTATACATAGATTTTGTCTACAACGTAAGGTTGTATTTGATGTATTGTACAGTGTTTTTCTTTTTTAATCTCTAAAAAAGTTTTCTTTTAAAATTAAAAAAATAAAAATAAACTGTGCCATGCTTCTTCCCATTGAAATGCATAATACCCACTGACTTTTAACTCCAGCCTTGTACATGTATTTTAAAAAATGAATTACAACATAACAAAATTTAACTTTGATAAAATTGTAATTCTATGAAAGGAAGAGGTATTTGCATTCTTATAATGACGTTACCTACTAGCTTCTCATTTCTTTTCCTGATAACGTTGTAGTTTAGCACTTATCTGCATTAGTTGGTTGCCCGGTCACCTGAGTGCACTGGCAATTCTTTCTGGAGGGTAGAAATGAATGATGTTGCCCTCTGTTAGTCTCCCACACACTGTTAAATGAAACTGCAAGCAGTTCATTTTTCTGTTGTTCTTCCAGCATACAATTTTCTGTGTTATGTAAGGGCCCTGTCACATTGCCCAATGGATGCAAAACGGACACAACGGATGAGAAAAATGTTCCATCCGTTGTTATCTGCTCTCAGAAGGGGCAAAAATTTGCATAACTAGAGCGGATAACATGGACGCGGGGAGGACGCAGGGCGGATGGAAAGCGGATGCGGAACGGAAGTCCAGCGGATGGAAGCGGATGGGAGCGGATGGCACATCCGCTAGGCTTCCGTGGGACCTCAGCAAAGCGGATGCAGAATGGATACAGCGGATGCAGAGCGGATGCACAGCGGATGAAGCGGATGCGCAGCGGATGCACAGTGGATGCACAGCAGAAGCCTAGCGGATGCCGAGCATTAATTGCGCATGCGGGGAGGATGCACTGCGTCAGCCCCGCAGATATAATGGAAGCAGCTCGGAAGCAGGTCGCCATTCAGAGGAAAGACCTGCTTCCAGACACATCGACTGCCTTGCCTGTCCTGCCTGCATGTCTGCCTGCAAGCCTTGCTGCCAGCCTCCCTGCCAGCCTTGCTGTCTGCCTGCCTGCCAGCCTTGCTACGAGCCAGTCTGCCTGCCAGCCTTGGTGCCTGCCTGCCTGCCAGCCTTGGTTCATGCCGGCCTGCCAGCCTTGGTGCCTGCCTGCCAGCCTTCCTGCCAACCTTGGTGCCTGCCTCCCTGCCAGCCTTCCTGCCAGCCTTGGTTCATGTCTGCCTGCCAGCCTTCCTGCCAGCCTTGGTGCCTTCTTGCCTGCCAGGCTTGGTGCATGCCTGCCTGCCAGCCTTCCTGCCAGGCTTGGTGCCTGCCTCCCTGCCAGCCTTCCTGCCAGCCTTGGTGCCTGCCTCCCTGCCAGCCTCCCTGCCAGCCTTGGTGCCTGCCAGCCTCCTTGCCAGCCAGCAACCCCACAACCATGCGGAAGCACAGCAAGCCTCAGCCATCTGCTGCCAGCCCTGGCAAGAGGGACAGATCTACCATCCCGCCCCCTGGTCCTCACTCTGGTTCTGCTGGGGCTTCTGCAGCACGGGCTCGCTCTTCTGGGGCTGGGGCTTCTGCTGCTTCTGCTTTTGGAGGAGCTGATGACAAGCACTCCAGCACTAGCCACCTCCACAGCACCTGGACCCTTCACCCCTGAGACTGAGTGACCAAGAGGAGTGCCAGAGACTCATTTTTGTTTTATAGCTTCTTGTTAGTAAAGTCTATTTTTGATTAATACACTTGCTTCATTTCTTTTTTTAATAAAGTCTTGGTGGAAACTTTTAGAAATGGTTTAAGCCTTTGCATGCTTGTGGGATGGGTTAAGATAGCAGTGGGATGGGCAGGGATACCTTTGGGATGGGTAATAGCTGTGGGATAGATAAACCTCCAGTGCAAGCATAGTTGGACTGTATGGTCCACCCTCCCAGGTGCCACACCTTTGGCCCTTTATTATCAATAACAATGTAAGCATTGATCCACACATTTGAACATAAACACAACTCTTTATTAAATGCCCTGTTCATTGTAGGCCCACCCAACATACATGGCCCAATCTCATCAGTGTGATGAGACAGGCTGAAGGAAGCATCCATTAAGCATCTATCATCCTGTCTTGCCACTCCACTGCTTCAGCTGGGGAGTTGCACCAGTGTTTCAGGAGGTTGCGCTGCTTCTTCCCTTCACGTGAAGCTCTGTTGGGGCCTTGCACATCCTGAGTGTCTATCAGGTTTCGTCCTTGCCTCCATTCCCCAGGCTCCATGTCCCCATTGGCTTGTTGGAGGTCCACGAGCCTGTTCTTCAAGACTGGGTAGCGGGTGCGCATGAGATTGTGCAGGATGCAGCAAGCTTCCACGATCCTCCTCACGGTCACTGGGCGATGCTGCATGGTGGTGAGAAGTACCTGGAACCTGTTGGCCAGGATGCCAAAGGCATTCTCCACCACCTGCCTTGCCCTGGACAGTCTGTAGTTGAAGATGAGGAGGTGAGGAGGTGAGGTGAGGAGTCACAGGTGAGGAGTCTGGAGATGTAGGGCTTCATGAGGTAGGTTGTGAGGGAGAAGGCGTCATCCCCCACAATGAAGTAGGGCACATCTTGTGTGTCGTTGGGCAGGGGTTCTGGATCTGGGAAGCCCACGATGAGGTTGCGTTCCAGCTCCTCCTTGAGGTGATTGGCGTTGTATACCTGGGCATCTGAAGATGAGCCATTGCCTGAAGCATCGATGTACATGAACTTGTCGTCAGCATCGACTATGGTGAAGAGGATGATGCTGAAGAAGCCCTTGTAGTTGAAATAAGTGGACCCTGACTTGGCTGGAGCTTTGCAGGCCACGTGCTTGCCATCTATGGCTCCAACGGTGTGGGGGAAGTTCCATTTCTGATACCACTGCTCTGCAACTTTCTTCCATCCTTCTTCAGTGGAGGGGCACTGGAGGAGCTCTTCCTTGTATTCTTCGATGATGGCCTGCACCACTTCTCTGACCACAATGCTGATGGTGTTGGGTGGCACCCTCCAGCTGTACTGCATGCTCCTGTACATGGTCCCTGAGGCCAGGTGGCGCAGTTAGTGCCACCTTGAGCCCAGGTTCCAGGCTGGGCCGGAAGTTGGTGTTTGCCTTGGTCAACCTGGGTGTCAGCCACTGCACAACTTCGTCAAACATGGCTGGAGGCATCCTCATGAAGTTCTGGAATGCCCGAGTGTCTTTGTTCCTGAGCTCCACTATCAGCTTGTTGTACAGTCCATCCTCTGCTCTTCTGGTGAACCATCTTCGTACCCAGATGCTTCTTGGCCGCCCCTTTTTCTTCCCGTAGTAGAGTTCACAGAGCCTGTAGATGGCTTCGCACTGTTGCAGAAGGATGGTGGCTGCCAAAAGGACTGTGTTACGATCCATGGTGGACATGACTGGATGCTGTGGAAGAGGAAGAATCAGATGAAGGCTGCAGAGGTCTGCAGCAGGGCTGCTGGTCTGAAAGTGAGATCCAGATGTGTTGCTCCCCCTTTTTATAGGCAGTATAGGTGTCCCTTTGCATCCTCTAGACATCCTTAATATCCGAGATAGGTCCCCTCTGCGGACGTTTTTTCCGTTTTACATGCTTTGTTTCCGTGCCGCATCTGCTAGGCATCTGTTCTGCATCCGTTCTGCGTCCGTTCCGCTTTCTCCCTGCATCCAAGCGGATGCAAGTTGCGCGGATGTGTAGCGGATGCCTAGCAGATATAGCGGATGCGTAACGGATGCGTAACGGATGCGTAGCAGATGCGTAGGGGATGCGTAGCGGATGCAGAATGGACGAATTGGATACATTTTCCGTGCAAAAGTTTTGAGCAGCTCAAAACTTTCTGAGCGGTTGAAACGTCCATAAACGGATGCTGGACGGATAGAGAGGAAGCAAAATGGAGGCAGTGAGTACATCACGTTAACCAACGGATGGCAAGCTTTTTTGTCCGTTTTACATCCTCTTTGCATCCGTTGGTGCAGTGTGACAGGGGCTTAACTTGAGTGGTCCTATTCATTTGGGATAGTATGTCGTTGTTGTTGTTGTGGCAGGCTTGCCTCAACAATTCACTGACGTCTTCAAGGAAGAAATGTTTCTTCAACTGAATTAATGCATACCATGTTCTCTAACATCATTTTAAAATGCCTGATTGCTACAAATGCTTTAACAACACAATGACTATGACAATCATCTTATAAATTAAATGCTGGTAGTTCAAATAATTTTTTAAAATTATATTTTTCCTGAGCTTCCTACTTTTCCTGTGCTTCCTCCTCCTTCTCTTCCTCCTCTGATGCCCAAAAAAGACAACCCCCCCCCCCCCACTATTTTTAAAAGTACTTAATATAGAAGGGTTTATTCCTCAATACCAAAACATGCCTGCTCCTAAAAAATCCTAAAATCAGCTATGGGATATCTAAAAAAAAATTGTCCAACTTCACTCAAACTGAATTTATTCCTCTGTGAACCTCAACAATTCTGTCAGATATTCACTTTTTATATGTGATACAAAAAGGATGTGGTTTTAATTTTAAACTTTGTGCCACTAAATATACTAGTACCTCAGATTTCTTAGATATAATCAAAGCACCTGGTCTATATTGATATGTTAAAACATGTTGAGTTGATTGTATAAACCCCGTTCTGAATTAAGGAAATCAAATTTCAGTTGAAATCAAGAAAAAATATTTTAAATAGTTGTCACAAGTTAATTGATTTAAATATTTATATTTAAAATGTTAAGCAGCTTATTTCTCAGAAAATTATATATTTTTTTTTATTACAATCAGGATGAATTTCATGAAGTTGTCTTCTCTCTATTTCTATCTTTGACCCAGCTTTCTCAAATGGATTCAGGATTGTAAGCTTATGAGGTAAGAAAAAAGTCCTTAGGAATTACAGAGTTTTTCAATTACATTTTAAATGTAGACATTTTTATGCTGACATTAAGCCTCTTTATCTCTCAAATCCATCTGAAATAGCACCTCCTTTTCTTTCATCTCCAACTCCATCAGCCTGTTTCATTCCCTTAACATCTGTAAAGTATTCAGTAGCTAATTGATTTGGAGTTACATTTTTTTTTGTAGTTTTCTCTTTCAACAACTCTTCTTTTTTAGTCAGTAACTGTTTCAAACCCTCTACTAGCTCTCTTGTATTGTGAAGACTGCTCCACAAATTGCTTTATTAAGGCAGCTTTAATCATCATCTAGAATCTTGCAGATTTATCATCTAGATTTTTTTCTAATTTCCAATTCTATTATATTTTTAATGTAATTATTGTGTGTAAATTTTTTCTTCAGACGTTCATATGTACTCCAATTCCTATTACCTTTCAATTTTTTAAAATCAGTATTCTTCCTGAAATACATCATTTTCAGCTCTGCTGGCAAAATTAGTATAGCATGGAACTGGCACAACTTCTTCTGAGTTATGTAGTGCAACATATCACACACATAAATATACCTATAGTATATATACACTCTGCTAAGTTAGCATCAGTGAAACAATTTGACGTATATTTTCTTTTTAATCAGTTTTTTCCTATATTTTTCCCTATATCCATAATATGATGTCTTAGACATGGGAGATAATTTTTATTCAACTTTTATTTACTCACAAGACTGGTTAATTATTTAACTGTGACATTCTCTGAACAAATAGCATAGGACATCAGTTATTTCTCTTTTGCAAGATACATCATAAAATGCCATCATGCTTATTTACAAAAGTTTGTGACCAACATTACCATATTTCTGTTTGTTAGTCAGTCCAACTATCAACTACCACTTCTCTCTCTTAACACCCACACATTCACTTCCAATTCTTCCTTCTTTCCTTTTGAGCAGGGGTGTCAAATTCGCATTGTCACAGTGTTGTCTCATGAGGTATTACAACTTTTCCCCCTTTTGCTAAACTGGCCCATGGGTTGCAAATTTGACAGCCCTGTTCTAGATCAAAAGATCACATTCACATAATATAATTTCACAGATTTTCTTACTGTGTCTGATCTTTACAGGTTTTGTTGCTTAGTCTGATCTGTTCAAATAATTGGTTTTGCTAATCAATTAATTTGATTAATAAACACTAGTATCAAACACAATCAAAGGGAGTATTTCTTCTGCAAAACAAAGCCTTTGCATTTCATGGTCTTTGCATTTCTACAATCAGGAGTATAAGTTGCTTAGTTTTTTTCTTCCTCTTTAAGTACTAAATGATAAAATCTCAGCCTTAAGATTTAAGATTTAAGATTTAAGTTGAGAGCTGCTGTGAAAATGTTCTCTGCACATTGAGGTTTTACAAGAATAGATAAACAAAAGCTGTCTCAGTGATTCCAAGAACTAATACATTGTGGGTTAGAGACCAAAATAAGAAACGCATATTTAAAAATGGGGGGAGGGGGTGTTGTATGCTTGCTGTCATTTAGTATTAGAAGAAAATCCATGTTTCAGATACACTGCTAATTGCACATATTTAAATGATACCCATATCCTTATTATAATTATAATTCACAATAGGACAACTCTGGACTATCCCAGTTTGCAACAATCCACTATTAATGATGCACCAAGTGGTCTGGTGAGAGACATCTGGTCCTGAGATATATAAAATAACCCTTTTCCTCAAGTGACTGAGTCTGAACTTTGTGAGAAAGCAGAAACATTTGCTGGACCTCTAAGGAATCATGTATGGGATTGATGTTTGCTATTATTACACAGGATTAAAAAGACTCTGGATGTGGCATTTATTCAGAAAATGTTAGTAACTGTAAGTTCTTATGTTACAGTCTGAGAGCATCTACTGCTGGGCTGAACCTCTTCCTTTAAAGCTGATTGTTAGAAAGCAAAATTGATTTTTAAGAGCTAGTCCTGTGTTTAACTGTTTTGTTCGGAAAACACACGAGGTAGACCGGGTTCCAACAACAAATACTTTATTTTAAACTAGTCAGTAAATAGGAACGCTTGGCTGAAGCCGGGGCCAGCCTTTTATACAGGCTGGCCTGCCTGCTTGCAGCCAATGGCAGTTGTTTAGATTTGCCGCCTTTTTGGCAGCTCTTTGGATTGGTTCCTAGTGAACCAATCCAGTGTTCTTTTTATTAACCAATCAGGTTTGTAGATTTGGAGTCATCCACTTTACATATAGAACACCCCTCCCCCTTTAGTTCAGTCCTATGTGGTGACGTAGTCTCGCAGGTAGGCGGGGCTTTTCCAGACTCGACTTGACTTGCGCGGTTCATTCTTAATGAAGACTTCGACCGGTTCGGATGGGGCTGCTGTGTCGTCCGTCCTTCTCCCTGGAACCGTCTGGAAGGGTGAGTCAGCCATTTTACCGCCGCCTGAGTTTCTTAGGCCGGCGGTTTTGCCGCTCCCTCCCGTTTCCTCTGGGCAGGTCGAGCTGGCTTGGCAGGCCCCTTCCGATGGGCTCTTCCCGCAAGTCTCTTCAAACAGTGAGTCTTTTATTTGCTCTTTTTGTTCGTATTGTTTGTTAGGTTTGGTTTTAAACAGTTCTTTATTTGTTTCTCGCCTTTCCCCCCCCACCTTGGTTTGCACTTCGCCGGTTTTTTCGGTGAATGTTTGTAAGTCTGTGGTTCTTTCTATAATTCGGGATCGAAGCTGGTCTATGTGCCGCTTCCATTCCCTGCCATCGTCTAATTTTAATCGGTAGGATTTGGGACCTGTAATTTGGATAATCTGCCCTGGTAGCCATACCGGGTCCCCGGTGAAGTTTTTGGCGTATACCAAATCGTCTATTTCGAATTGTCTGAACCGTGTAGAGGAGTCGGGGGGGTTTTCTGGGGTAAAATTTGGGTGTAACCTATCAAGGTGAGATCGTAATTTCCGCCCCATGAGTAATTCTGCTGGGGACTTATTTGTTATGGTACTGGGCGTTATGTGCTGGAGTGTGAGCAAACGGTTTACTTTCTGTTGGACATCTCCAGCGTCCATTCGTTCTAACCCTTCTTTGGTAAACCGGACCATTCTCTCAGCCCTGCCGTTCACAGCCGGGTGAGCTGGCGCGGTTAGGGCATGTCTTATACCTAGGGAGGCTAGGTATTGCTCAAATGGTATGCTGGTTAGCTGTGGCCCGTTATCTGAGACAAGAACGTCCGGTATGCCATGGGTGGCAAAAAGGTTGTCCAGCTTTTTTATTACAGCTTCTGTTGTCGTTGATGGCATAACTTTTACTTCAAGCCAATTAGAATAGGCATCAACGACAATCAGAAAGGTATGCCCCTTGGTAGGACCCGCGAAGTCAATGTGTATTCTTGACCACGGTCCCCGAGGGGTTTCCCAGTCCTTAACGGGTGCTTTTGGTGGGGATGGTCTAATTGCCTGGCATTTGTGGCATGAGCTTACCCAATACTCTATGTCCTTATCAATACCCGGCCCCCAAACATAACTTCTGGCAAGGCTTTTCATCTTAACCATTCCCGGGTGCCCTTCATGTAGCAACTTAAGTACCCTGGGCTGTAATTTGGCAGGGATTACTACCCGATCACCCCACAACAAACACCCCTTTTGGATAGAAAGTTCAGTCTGTCTGGACCGGAAAGGTTTCAAGTTTTCAGTTTTTTGATTCTCCGGCCAGCCTTTACCTACCCAGCTAAGAACGCGGGCAGTCAATGAGTCTTTCGCGGTGGCTCTGGCGACATCATACGCCGATATGGGTAGATCGGGGCAAGTCTCGATTTGTAGCGTTGTCATCGCTGGTGCCGGGTCTGCGTCGGTTGCTGGTAAGGGTGCTCTGCTCAAAGCGTCCGCATGGGAAATTTGTTTCCCTGGCCGATGTGTCAGAGTGTAGGAATAAGCTGCTAGGAACTCTGACCATCTCGTCATTCTTGGGGACAGTATATTAGGTGTTGGCTTGTTTCCCGCCAAAATCCCCATTAGCGGTTTGTGATCCGTTATGATTTGAAAAGTCCACCCATATAAGTATTCGTGGAATCGTTTTACTCCAGCGACAATTGCTAGAGCTTCCCTGTCCAATTGGCTATAATTCCGCTCGGTTTTTGATAGAGTCCTAGAGTAATATGCGACGGGTGCTTCTCTGCCATCAGGTAGTTGGTGGCTCAGGATGGCACCTACTTCATATGGTGAGGCGTCACAGGTCACTGTTAATGGCAGAGTGTCGCTGAATTGGATGAGAACGTTTATTGATGTTAGCAAGTTTTTAATATTTTGGAAGGCTTTTTTTTCTTTGTAACCCCAAGTCCAAGTTGCCTTTTTGTCTAGCAGACGGTGTAACGGTTCTGCTATAGTGGCTTTGTTTGGCAGGAACACGTTATAAAAATTAATTAATCCTAAGAACGCTTGTAGTTCGGTTTTATTTCTTGGTTCAGGAGCGTCTTTGATCGCTTTAACTTTTTTGTCTGTGGGGTGGATACCCTCTCCGTCTATTGAGTAGCCCAGGAATTCGACGCTGTTCTTAACTAAACAGCACTTTTCTCTTTTTACCTTGAGGCCAGATTCCCTAAACTTAGTTAGTACTTCTTTAAGTCTGTTCCTTAATTGAGTTTCATCTCTGGCCGAGATTAGGACGTCGTCAAAATAGGGAACGACTCCTTGTATGCCATTTAGAAGGCGTTCCATCAGACTCTGGAAAACGCCAGGGGCCACGCTTACTCCAAATTGGAGCCGGTGACATTTGAATGCGCCCTTATGGGTGACTATGGTCTGTGCTTCTGCTGTTTCTGGGTCCACTGGGAGTTGTTGATAGGCTTGTGCCAAGTTGAGTTTGGCGAAAACTTTGCCTTTTCCCAGGGAATGCAGCAAATGCTGGACTACTGGCACCGGGTATGCGCTTGGTTGTAATACGTGGTTCAGGGTAGCCTTATAGTCACCACAGATTCTGATGGACCCGTCAGGTTTAATGGGTGTGACAATAGGCGTTTCCCACTTGGCATGGTCCACAGGTTCTAACACCCCTTGGGCTATTAATTTGTCCAGCTGTTCCTCTATTTTTGCCTTTAGTGCAAAAGGAACTCGCCTGGCTTTTATTCTTCGTGGGGCTATTTGGGGGTTTAGATTGAAAGAAATGGGGTTTCCCCGATACTTGCCAAGTGAGCCGTCAAACACGTCCTGGAATTCTCGGATGAGGTCGTCTTCCCAGCCGGTTGTAGTCACTCGATCGACCCCGGTCATCCCGATGCCCAATGGCGCGAACCATTCGATGCCCAGGAGGCTTGGTCTGTCTTGGTTGACTATGGTCAGCGGAAGCACCTTGACGTGATTTTTGTAGGCGACTCGGAATTGTCCCATGCCTACCACAGGGATTTGGTTTCCCTGATAGTCCTTGAGGGTTAGGTGCTGCTTCTTCAATTCTTTGGGTTTGATACCTGGGACTAGCTGTTTTATTGTGTCCCACGATACCATGGAGAGGAAGGACCCCGAGTCCACTTCCATCTTGCAGTGTTTTCCCTCGATTTTCACGATGACTTTAATTTTTCTCCCACTTTCCGTCTGAGCGCTCTGTATTATGGCAGTCTGGTGTGTATTGGCTCGCTTCTCTTGTTGCCACTTTCTCTCGGCTCGTTTAGGCTCGGCTCGTGTTGGGGAATTTCTGCGTCTCGTCGGGCTGTAGTATTTCTTGTTCCTGCAGACCTTCTCGATGTGCCCTCGTTTTTTGCAATGCCGGCAGATGGCATCGAGAAATCTGCATTCGGCTCGGGGATGGTTTCCTCCGCAACCAGCACATTCCCGCCAATTTCTCCTTTCGCGCTCTTTTTTGTTCGTGAGCAAACGGTGGACCTCGTCGTCCTCTTCGCTCGATTCAATTGTTTTGCCCGACTCTTCGTAGTGGGTTGTGGTGGCAGGGTGCTTTCTGTCTTTGGTTGGTGTTTCTTCGCTGTGTGTGTTCATCTTTTTAATGGCTACCGCAGATTTTTTCGCGGCTTCAGCGGCTGTAGCTTCCGCGATGGCTTCGGTAACGGTGATGTTGGGCTTGTTGAGCAATTTACTCTGTGCGGTCGAATCTCTCAGGCCCAGCACCACGCGATCCCTCATTGCCTCGTCTATATTCAAAAATTCACACTCACCCCCTATTTGTCTGAGGGCAGCGATGAAATCGGCGATGGTCTCTCCCTCTCTCTGGTCTCTGCAGTAAAATTCGTGTCGCTTTATTAAGTTAGACACCATCGGAGCGTAGTGTGCTTTGAGGAGTCTCTGCAATTCTGTCCACGTTAGTTGTTTAACGTCCCGGGGCTTCGCAAGGGCCTTTGCCATCTTAAAAACTGTTGGCCCGCAGTGCGTCAGGAACACAGCTCTCTTGCGTTGCTCTGAAATGCCTTCCATTTCATTGCTCTCCAAATACATTTGGAAGCGATCAGCATAGGAATCCCAATCCTCTTCGTTGGGATTGAAGGGTGCGGGCGGTGCGTTGTTTCCAGACATCTTGGTTGTAATCTGGACTTCTTATCACCGCGTGCAGGTTTTTCCTTCAGGACGATCCCACCTTCGTCGCCAGTGTTTTGTTCGGAAAACACACGAGGTAGACCGGGTTCCAACAACAAATACTTTATTTTAAACTAGTCAGTAAATAGGAACGCTTGGCTGAAGCCGGGGCCAGCCTTTTATACAGGCTGGCCTGCCTGCTTGCAGCCAATGGCAGTTGTTTAGATTTGCCGCCTTTTTGGCAGCTCTTTGGATTGGTTCCTAGTGAACCAATCCAGTGTTCTTTTTATTAACCAATCAGGTTTGTAGATTTGGAGTCATCCACTTTACATATAGAACATTAACCATCTCTGTTTTTATTAAATTCTTCATTCTCAACAAATATGAGGCTTCTGATCAGTATTTTTTGTCCCTTTCATTCAAAGTGAGGGCGGGGATATATAAAAATGTTGAAAATGTAAACACTGGATATAAACAATTGAAGGAAAATGCCCTTCTACAAACTTTTAACTTGCAGTCATTAGGATCTTTTTATTTGTTATTTTTATTTAGAGCCTAAAGACCTAAGACTGAAAATGAGTGAAGGCAAAGACAACCATTGGTGCTTGATTCCTCCATTCTGCAAAGATGCTAGCAGTTGATTATTTATCAGGAGATCCAATACTTTAGATAAAATAATGCCAGTGCATACATGGATTTTGCTTCAGTAATTGATGAATGCTGATCTATGCATAGAATATAAATCTTACTCAAATAGGAGGCTTCATTAGAATAAATGAGAATTCTATGTTGGAATTTCTTTGTTTATAGTGATCTGGAGATCAGTATAATACTCTGTATTTAATGTTCGATAAATACTCATCTGAATGAACATATTTTCATTCTAAAATATATTTATAAATTACATGCTTAAAGATATAAAATGGGGAGACATGAAGAGATATAATTAATGAATGCCAGTGAAGATAATGAACATACAGAGCTTGTATGTGTGTGGGGGGGAATTCAAGTCAATCAAGATGGCAGATGTGACCACATAATTGTAGCCACCATCTTGATTTTTTAAAACATTCTCAGAAGCTTCTCTTCCCAAAGATAATAAAATCAGAAATTGTTGTTCTTGAAACCAAGTTGAAGAATTAGCCAAGTAAATGTCTGAAGGGCTTTCCTAAAGATCTCCAGTGGAATGTTTAGCAACAAATTCTAAGAAGCATAGGATGAGTCCTGGTGGCACAGTCATTAGAATGCAATATTGCAGGCTGATTCTGCCCCCTGCCAGCAATTTGATCTTGACTGGCTCAAGATTGATTCAGCCTTCCATCCTTCGAAGTCAGTAAAATGAGGATCCAGATTGTTGGGGGAAATATGCTGACTCTGTAAACCATTTAGAGAGATATTAGGTATATAAGTCTAAGTGATATCACTATAAATACAGAAAGACTCTCTACCTCATACTTGCCAGCTTTACTATTCTCAAGACTTACAACAAAAAGTTCCCACACTGGAGATCTTAACAGGGTGAATAAGCTTCAGAAATCTTCTGAAATAAGTCATCTCTCACAGGAGCCAGATGGCCAGTTTATTCTCAGTGATATTCAGGAAGCCACGTTTTATACCAAATCACTTTGATGTGTTTTAGATGGAAAAAAGGACTGATCGCAGTCATACCAGATCAGAAGCCATTTACCCTAATGATTCCATGTTGCCTATTTTACAGTCAAGAGTGGTTGCTCATTGTGCAGTTATTCCAACTTTGGCTTCCTAGTTGATCTGTGCACTAAGAAAGATGACATAAGTGGCTGTGAGAAATCTTGAAAATGTCTGAAACTTCTTAAGCTATAATACATGGCACCAATTCAAAACAAAAGAAAGAAAGAAATCATCTGACATCATCCTGTTTAAAAAAAAAAAGAATACTAGTCATTACAAAGTATGATGAGGATGAGGATTTATTGTTCAGTAACCCAGATTTTTAGACTGGGTAAGTCCTTTCCCAAGGACATGGGGTAGGCAGATGTTGTTTGATGGTGTTAAAAATATCATCACAGGATATTAGCTATTCCCAGTGAAGTTGCTTTTTGCAATTGAATGAGATTAATTTTGTCAATGACAATAATGTTCAAATGGTGGTCCAGATGTTCTGGGTATCACCCAATATGCTTATTACAGGGGTGTCAACCTGGATTTCTTTGATGGCCGGATCAGCATTGTAATTGTCTGAGGGCCAGAGACCGGGAATGAGATGGACGCCTCCTGCAGCACTCTGTCGGCCAGCAGAGTGCTGCAGGAGACCATCTAGGGGAAAAAATCAGCTACAGAGGGGCGCCCATGACCCCCTGCCCCATTTTTGCTTGCAGAGGCACCACAGGCTGGTCCTTTGCTATTCCCAGGCTGGCCCTGAGGGCCTTGAGTTTGACACCCCTGACCTAAAGGCACTATCTTTGCTTTCTTTTGCCATATACTTTCATCTTCAGTTTGAAGATCTCTGTATTTTGTTATTTTTTTTCAAATTCTTTCTCTTCTCTTCTGTTGTCTCCATTTATTGTCATATCCATTATCCAGATTTTGTTGTCTTTCTTATTATGTGGCAGGTGCTTCTCTGTTTACATTCTAAAGTTCCAAAGTACTTTGTCTTCTTAACTTTCTATTTTATCTATTTTGTGGTCCCACCCTATCTAGCTTGCAGGCAAATGATATTTCTTGCAAATATTCCAATGCATTATTTTACTAGTTTCATGCCACACTGTTGATGTTGTTTTGTGCTACTAGCATTACTGTTTGAAAGCTGGGGAAATATAAATTATGCTTTGGGAGGAGGAACTGGTCACATAATTCTCCAGATTGAGCAAATGAAAAGTATATCCCTGTCCTTTACTGAGAGACTAAATACAACAAAACTTGTGCAGAAATCCTGTATATACAGTATAATTTTGTTCTGTTCAATGGAATTTTTGTTCTTTTAGTTCTCCCATTCTTACAAAATGGGAAAGGGGGGGCAACAAATTATTATAGACATGAAATAAAGAAATTGGCTTGGCACAGAGGACCCCATAATGATGAAGTGTTATATTTATTGGATTCAATAAATTTAATTCCACAACTTTCTTAATTAGTCCATATGAAATGTTTAACCTTATAAATAATTATAAGTTCTTTTTATTTCATATAATGGTACGAATATTTTATTTTATATAATATTTTGTGTAATATATTTTGCTTGTCTGTTGCCAGAACCACATAATTAGAATTCTTTTAGTTCCCAAGAAGATTCTGTATAAAGATAAGACAGTTGGAGTATTGGAGCTCTTGGTGGCCTTTTTTTTCTTTTAAATTAATCTTTGGAAATTTAAGAAACAGTATTAAAATACTCATTTGAACTTTACTGGAAAATAAGTACAATTCTGTTAGAAGTTATGTTGTCTACTTTATGATAGTTTTTGTAAAATTTCTGCTGGAAAACTAAAGTGCTGCAGTAAGCTTTCCTAAAAATTTCAAATATTCTATATTTTGAAAGCTGGATTTGTCTTGATCTGAGTGACAGGCATGTTAAATGAAATATTAATAATTTATAAGAAATAAAATAAAGTAAATAGAAAAATATCTGTAAATACACAGATAATTTCTAGGAAGTCCAAGATTTAATGAAATACATAAATATATATGAGTCAAAAAGAGTTTCTTGAAGAAAATATAGTACATTTAAAATAAAACATTTTTAGTGGAAGAAAAAAGGAACATCTTCAAAGAGAATAATTTTAGTTCACCCTGGAGCTTTTTTCTCTAAATGTATTTCTTCCATTGAAAAGAATGTTGGAAATAAATTATGTAAAGGGACCAGGACTTTGTCTATCATCACATTAACTTCTGAAAACTAAACTGAATAGGATGAGATTTGGTATGGTGGGAGAAGCTGGCAAAAGAAAATTTAAAATTGAATTATAAAGTTTAATAGTTATATTGCCAGCAGCTCCATGTTAAGCCTGTCTCTCCTGATTTAGACTTATGATTGACAATTGAATGTATACAACTTGACCTTTGCTTTCCAGTATGTATATACCTATAAAACTACACAGATGTAACACTAAATACATATATACCACATTTTATTTTATTACATAGAACAAAATATAGAATCTATAGATCTTTGATCTAGTCCACTAGTATTCTCCTTATGTTTCTTTTTTGGGGGGGGGGGAGGGAGTCTGATTTAAATGCACAAGTTGACTGGTGTATCACTGTAGTTCTTTAATTTCTTAAAGTAGTACAGGATCTCCTGGTAATCACTATCCATATACAACCTTGATTTTTTGAACAAGTAGGTACTGCCTTGTCTGACTTACTAGTAAAATATTTTTTCCAGTGTATGTATATATGAATGTTGTCTGTCTGTCTGTCCAGTAAGAATGGTCAAACTGGTAGAAATAAAATTAAACGAAAAGAAAAATACTTTAAAATGTCTAATTTTAAAGCTAATCCTTCAATATTTTTCTATGTAGTAGTAAGCTCAATTCTACTGAGTAAATCTACTAAGACAAGGTCTCCATGCTTGTCAAAATGGGATAGCAATTAAAATGGCATGTATTCTGTACCTCAGTTTTATGAATATATTTTTCATGCCTTTGACAGTCAAAAGCTATTTAGATTATTTATGACATTTCCAATGAGTTAGTAATGCTTTTTTATTGCATTGTATTTTGCATAATACAATTTGTCACTATTTCTTTATTAAGCTTGTTTTATATTCATAGTTGTCCCACCACACTATATTTTCCTCTTTGTCAGCTCAGAACTTCATTATGAAGGATGAGGTTTTATCGTTTCCTAGTGATGCAAATGTCTACAGTGAATAAGTGTCATTATGCAGGAACAGGAATTTAGTTTTCCTCCATTAAGCAAGCAGGCTCAACAAGTTTATGGCCCACCACAAAATTTGATGGCTGACTGTGAGTTAAAACAAATGACTCCGTGCATACATGAAAATGAGGACTATACTTTTGGGATAGGCATTTCACTTATAAACCCCAACTTCCAAACATGAACTTAAAGTAGATCTGGAGGTATTGTCATGATTATCCTGAATGCTAGCTTGCTCCTTTGCTTCTTCATGACCTACTGAAAACAGTTACCAGCAGCAGATCTGAGATTCAACATTTTATGGTTTTATTTAAAAGAAATATCTACCAGAAGGACTTAAAAAGGCCTGCAAATTTACCCACTGTTGCGTGCTAGTCTTGAGAAAATTGAGCAAATTAAGTGTTCTAAATATCAAGAATATTTTATTTTGGTAATATTTATTTAGAAGTATAACCAAGGAAAGAGAGAGAAAGAAGAAAAAGAAAGCAAAAACAGATTTAATAGCTATATAAAATTGAATAAAGTACAGTTAAAAAGTAACATTAGACTACAACTGCAAATATATATGACCTTATACCAATTTAGTGCTTTTAAATAATTATCAACTGCAAGTCAATAATGTTCCGTCCGGAAAGAAGCACGTGAGACCGGGTTCAAACAACAACTATTTTATTTAAACTCACAAGGCAAAAGATATGGAACATAGTCCAAAATGCGGCAGCCCTTTATATAGCAGCTTGCCTGTTGGCTTGTGGCCAATGACACTTGTTTAACTCTTCCCGCCATTTGGTGGCTTCCTGGATTGGTTCTTAGTGAACCAATCCATAATTGGCCTTTTTGGCCAATCAGAATGAGGGACCTGGAACCTACCAAGTTCCATACAGAACACCCCTCCCCCTTTAGTTCAGTCTAACGTGGGTGACGTAGTCGTGCAGGTAGGTGGGGCTTTTTCTGGTCCTAGTTGCCCTGCGCGGCTCAGTCTTGTTTTGGTCTTCTCGCAGTTCAGTCAGGATCGCTGCTTCTCTTGGCCTTCTCCATGAAATCTCCTGGAAGGATGAGTCAGCCATGCTGCTACCACCTGAGTCTCTCAGGCTGGTTGAGATGACTCCGCCACTCCCTCCTAGTTTGACCAGGTTGGTTGAGCTGGCCTGGCTGCCACCTTCCAGGAAGGCCTCGCTTCACTCTCCTGCTCCTGGACTTCTTTCTTGGGGTTCATCTAACCGTGAGTGCTCTTTTTGTTTGGTTCGATTGTCGTTTTGCAGAGATTGTTGTCTTGTTATGGGAGGTTCGTCTCTCCCTTTTTTATTTATTTGTACTTCCCCCCCTCCTTGGTTGTTTTATAGTCGGAATTTATTATTTTTGGTTCTGCGGCAGTTTTTTGTTTGAGGTTGCGGGAACGAAGCTGGTCTATGTGCTTCCATTCCCTTCCATTGTCCAAAATTAGTCGGCAGGACTTGAGGCCTGTGGTTTGTGTGAGGGTGGCTGGAAGCCATAGAGGGTCCCCATTAAGGTTCTTGGCATAGACTAGGTCACCGATTTTGAAGGAACGGTATTTTCTGGAGGAGTCGGGTGGTTTGTCCCAGGTGTAAGTGGGGTGTAACCTGTCCAGGTAGGGCCATAGTTTCCTACCCATTAAAAGTTCAGCTAGGCTTTTATTTGTTGTGCTACTAGGGGTAATATGTTGCAAGGTTAGTAGTCGGTTTAGTTTGTCCTGTATATCCTCCTTGTCCATTCTCTCTAGGCCCTCTTTAGTATACCGAACCATGCATTCGGCCCTGCCATTCGCAGCCGATGGGCCAACGCGGTTAAGGCATGACGGATACCGTGGGCAGCCAGATATTGTTCAAATTGCAAGGCTGTAAACTGAAATTGTCCGAAACCAGTAAATCAGGTAGCCCATGCATTGCAAACAGTTTGTCGAGCTGTTTCATAACAGCCTCGGTGGTAGTGGAAGCCATGAGGATGACTTCCAATCAGTTCGGATATGCATCAACCACAGTTAAAAAAGTGTTCCCCTTCATTGGCCCAGCAAAGTCAATATGTACTCTAGACCATGGACCCCGGGGAGTTTCCCAGTCTCTTACTGGTGCCTGTGGGGGGGGTAGGCCTCGCTTTTTGACAGTCATGGCATGTTGCCACCCAACGTTCAATGTCCTTCTCTAGCCCTGGCCACCAGATGTAACTCCTGGCCAGGGCTTTCATTTTGACTATGCCTGGGTGACCCTCGTGCAATATGCCCAGGACGTCTTCTTGGAGGCTGCTTGGAATTACCACCCTGTCACCCCATAAAATGCACCCCTTTTCAATAGACAGTTCGGTCTGTCTGGCATGGAAAGGTTTAAAAGCCTCAGTTTTGTTTTTCTCCGGCCAGCCTTTACCTACCCAGTTCAATATGCGTGCCGTCAAAGGGTCTTTGGCTGTGGCTCTTGCGACGTCAGCTGCAGTCAGTGGTAGCTCTGGGCAGGTCTCAAGCTGAAATGTGGAGGTGGTTGGAGCAGGGTCATTCTCTGTGATAGGTAACAGGGAACAGCTCAGGGCGTCGACATGTGGAATGGCTTTGCCGGGTCGATGGAGCAGCATGTAGGAATAGGCGGCGAAGAATTCAGACCACCTCGTCATTCTAGGTGACAGAATGTTCGGGGTTGGCTTGTTGCCTGCTAGGATTCCAAGAAGAGGCTTGTGATCAGTTACGATAGAAAAAGGTCTATCACAAAGTACCACAAAAGTACTCACTGAATCATTTGACTCCGGCGATGATTGTGAGGGCTTCCCGATCAAGTTGGCTGTAATTGCGTTCCGACTTGGAGAGCGTCTTGGAGTAAAAGGCGACTGGTGCCTCTCTGCCGTCTGGGAGTTGGTGACTCAGGATGGCGCCGACCCCAAAAGGCGAGGCATCACAGGTGACCATCAGAGGCAGGGTGTTGCTAAACTGGATGAAAACGGTGTCTGACCTTAATAGGTCCTTGATACCTTGGAAAGCTTTCTGTTCCGGTGGCCCCATGTCCAAGCGGTTTTTTTATCTAGCAGACGATGTAGGGGTTCTGCTATTGTTGCCTTATGGGGCAGGAACACATTGTAAAAATTTATGAGGCCTAGGAACACCTGGAGATCGGTTTTGTTTTTGGGTCTGGGAGCGTCTTTGATAGCCTTCACTTTTTTTTTTCGGTGGGGTGAACGCCTTGTTCATCGATTAAATAGCCCAAAAATTCAACCCGGTTAGTGGCCAGTTCACATTTTTCCCTCTCACTTTGAGGTCTGACTTCCTAAATCTTGTTAAGACTTGTCTTAACCTGGTCTCTAGCTGGTTGGCAGTTTTTGCTGAGACCAGTACATCGTCGAAGTATGGGACGACAACTTTGATTCCATTTAGCAGGCGTTCCATGAGGCTTTGGAACACACCTGGGGCAACGCTGACACCAAATTGGAGACGGTTACATTTGAATGCCCCTCTATGTGTTATTCTAGTCTGTGCCTCTGCTATTATGGGATTAACAGGTAGCTGTTGATATGCCTGTGCTAGGTCGAGCTTTGTGAATATTTTTCCTCCCCCTAGCGAGTGCAGTAAATGTTGCACTACTGGCACTGGGTATGCGCTTTGTTGGAGCACATGGTTCAGGGTTGCCTTATAGTCCCCGCAGATGCACACTGACCCATCTGGCTTCACCAGTGTGATGATAGGGGTTTCCCACCTGGCATGGTCGATTGGTTCTAAAACCCCTTGAGCTATAAACTTATTTAGCTGCTCGTCAATTTTTGGTTTTAGCACAAATGGGACACGTCTGGCCTTTAAACAGATGGGGCTATTTTTGGGTCTAGGCTAAATGAAATTGGGGTCCCCTTGTACTTGCCTAGAGTCCCATCGAAAACATCTTGGAATTCTTGGAGAAGGCTCTCCTCCCAGTTGGTTGTAGCGATGCGGTTGATCCCGGTCATCCCAATTCCCAGAGGCGCGAACCATTCGATTCCTAATAGGCTAGGGCGGTCGCGGCCGATGATAGTCAGAGGCAAGATTTCGGCATGGTGCTTAAATTCAACTAAAAAATATCCAAGGCCTACTACTGGGATTCAATTTCCCTGATTGTCTTTTAAGACTAGTTTTTGCTTCTGTAGTTCTTTCTGTTTAATGTTCGGTATTAGGCGCCAGATGGTATTCCAGGATACCATTGATAGGAATGACCCTGAGTTGACTTCCATCTCACAGGGTCTCCCCTCAATGCTCACCTCTATCTGAACCTTCTTTCCGCTTTCTGCCCTGGCATTGTCGATGGTGACTGTCTGATGCGTTTCTTCCCTGTCACCCATTCTCTTATTGAGGTTCCATCTGCTGCCGGCTTGTCTGTCATCATATCTGGGGGGGGGGTGCTGTCGCGTCTTTTTGGACTATAGTTCTTTTTGTTGCGGCAGACCCTTTCGATGTACCCCCTTTTATTACAAGCCCGGCATATTGCATCGAGGAACCTGCATTCAGCCCATGGGTGGTTGCCTCTGCAGCCCGCACACTGAAATTCCCACCAATTTCTCCTCTTTTCGCACCATTTTCTTTCTGAATAGAGTTTGTGGACATCTTTGTCTTCGTCTTTGGTGTCACTCTGGGTTTCGATGTCCTCGTGGTGGGTTGTCATGGTGGGCTATTTCTTCCCTCCCTCTGCGTTCTTCTCCCTGGTTTGGGTTGGCAGGTCTGGAACTGCATTCATTTTTCTCCTGGTGGCTGCTGACTTCTTTGCTGCTTTGGCGGCGGTTGCCTCTGCAATGGCTTCGGCCACGGTTATGTTCGGCCTATTCAGTAGTTTTCTCTGAAGGGTAGTGTCCTTTAGGCCGTGGACTATGCGGTCTATCATTGCCTCGTCCATGTTCTGGAGCTCACACGCTCCTCCGATGTGTCTCAAGGCTGCTACAAAATCTGGTATGGTTTCATCTGGTCCCTCTTGTAAAATTCATGCCTTTTGATTAAATTTGAGACTGCCGGTGCGTAGTGTGCTCGGAGCATTCGGTTCAGGTCTGACCAGGTCATCTGTTTGACATCTCTGGGTTTCTCCAGCACCTTCAGCATTTTGAATACGGCCAGTCTGCAGTGTGTAAGGAAGACAGCCCTCTACCATTGGTCTGAGATTTCTTCCATCTCGTTGCTTTCTAGGAACATCAGAAAGCGATCGATATACGATTCCCAATCCTTCTCATCAGGATTGAAGGGTGCGGCAGTGCGCTGTTACCGGCCATCTCTCTCGCTTGGTTCAGATTGCCCCATGCTTCGGTCTCACCTTCTACGATGATCCCATCTTCATCGCCAGTGTTCTGTCCGGAAAGAAGCGCGTGAGACTGGGTTCCAAACAACAACTATTTTATTTAAACTCACAAGGCAAAAGATACGGAACATAGCCCAAGCCATGGCAGCCCTTTATATAGCGGCTTGCCTGATGGCTTGTGGCCAATGACACTTGTTTAACTCTTCCCGCCGTTCTTAGTGAACCAATCTGTATGTGGCCTTTTCGGCCAATCAGAATGAGGGACTTGGAACCTACCAAGTTCCATACAGAACAAATAACTTATGATTAGCAAAAATAACAAATAAAATAAAAATTATCAATCAATAGAGACAATTTAAATTTTTGAGTAGGCTTCTAATTCATGAAAATTAATGAAAGTAATGTTTATTTTTTATAAACTGTCAAGAAATTTAAGGAATGGAAATATTTTTTAAAGCACATTAATAATCAATGCATTAATTGCTTGCCAGATAAGGATTTAAGATAGGCTTTGCAAAGCTAATAAGTTAAAGAACTGCCTTGATCTAAGGAAGCTTCAATCTGTTAGTGCTACATCAGTATGCTCCCTAGGCCTCATATGTTGAAGGGTCTCAGAACTCCTGTCAGGTTCTTTTTTCTCATGTCCATGCTATGAGCAACATTACTCTGAACCTATCTGCCATTGTCATTTTTCACAAACCCCAATTTAGAGTGCTTCATAATCAAAATTGTGCCATTGCCCATCCAAGATTGTAAAAATACTTTTCTACAGCTAGAAAAGAACCACTGCCAAATATACAGTTCTCATTAAAAGAGGATGAGGCCACTCTATGGACTGGCAGCAGCAGTGAGGCCAGTGGGGGAGGGAGGGATGGTTTCACACACATGCACGCTGCTTGCACAAAAACAACTCAGTCTCTGCTTGCATGATCCAATTACCAATGGACTGAAGACTGGTTTTGGTTGATGGACCCCTGCCAAAGAAAAGTCAGTGTCATCATCAGTGTCAGATTTCGTAGCAGTGTGAATTCCCGATCAGCTTAGCCAATGGTCATGAATTATGTGCTAAAAATCTGGAAAATGCTGGTTGCTTAAATAGTCCTTATTTTTGAAGGACAAAGTCCTTATTTTATTTAATAATTTGTCCCTGATTATTTCAGAATTCTGTCTGAGTTACTAAAATCTAAATAGCTAAAGCAGGAAACAGTCCACTTCTAGGCCAGAGGTTATATCTCGATCAGATATTGTTCTTGTGAGTGCTCACACATTGATCTTTCATGGACGTGTGTGTGTGTGTTTATGTATGTATGTGTGTGTGTGTGTGTGTGTATGTATATATATATATATATATATATATATATATATATATATAT
>BLBF01000002.1:45840811-45854779 GCA_015471245.1 Laticauda colubrina
ATAGATAGATAGATAGATAGATAGATAGATAGATAGATAGATAGATATAGAGATAGAGATAGAGATAGAGATAGAGATAGAGATAGAGATAGAGATATACTTATACATATACATATAGATATAGATGTATCTGTATCTGTATACGTACATGTATATGTATCACAGATGAATGAAAGAAAAAAAAATTGAGGTCTGAACTTAAATAAGAGAGAAAACTGGCCTGTTCAGTACTCATGAAATAATCCATAAGAGGCCTTTTATAATGAAGACACATATTTTATGCCAAGAAAGAAAGAAGAGGAAGAGGAAGGAAGGATCAGAAAACAAACAAAAAGTTATTAGAAATCCTGCTTGGTAGAATTTGGGTGAGTCAGTTTCTTTCCTTACATTTGTTATTGTATGTCAAAAATACAGAAGATTAAAACATTAGGGTGTTTTGTTTTCCAAAAAAACACTCAAAAATATTAGAGAAATGATTTGGAATGTTTGCTTATCACAGAGGTGTCCAACTCAAGGTCCAGGGGCTGGATTTGGCCCACGAGGTGCTTATATCTGGCCCACGGAACTGCCTTGGAAATAGCAAAGGACTGGCCCACAGTGCCTCTGCCAGTGAAAATGGAGCTGGAGAGGCCCTCCGAGCTCCATTTTCACTGGCAGGGTTGCAGGGGGCCGTTGTAGCTGAAAGAAGCTTGGGAGTCCATTTTCACTGGCAGAGCACTCAGCCACTACTTGCACACCTGACATGAGTGACGTCGAGCTGGTCACACACACACACACACACACACACACACAAGGTCAAACACAACCCTGATGTGGTCCTCAATGAAATCAAGTTTGACACCCCTGATTTATCATATCAATGTGCTCTTGCACACACAACACAATATTTTATGCATCTGATATCATAGACATTGCTCCAGGAATGCTACTGCCATAATAAATGTGTTTGCCTTTAAGGTGTGACTGGCACAAGCATTCTAGACCTCTTAAGATTCTTCTTTGCAACTGGTCAGTAGAGAAATGTAAAAAGACTTAAACAATTCACCACTCATCTAAGACATCACAAAAGGCTGGGAGAAAAAAAATCAAAATATTATCATTATGTTCTCCTATGTGTCATTTCTTCCTCTGATAAACTGCTTTCAATTGGCAAGTTTGCACTTTCTGCCAGAAATAAAACAAGCTTTCCAATATAATCTGTAATGCTAGATTTTGTAGTAAAAGAAATATGTGTAGCAATTCACAAGCTGGCTTTCATTAAATTCTACATATTAACAGTCACATAAAAGAATGAGCTTTGTGCCCTCAGGCCTTGAAGTCAGTCACTTCATCTCTTCCAATATAAGTCCTATTTGAGCTTTTGCAGAGGTACAGTCACACAATGGTCATTTTTAATTTTCAATCCAAAAGTGTGTTAAAATTGGTAGACAGCTGATTCAAAGTTAGCTCAATATTGTGGTGGAAGATTATGCTTTTGTTTCTTTGGGATACCTTGATACATAATAGCAAGGATATATCAATTTTTGAAGTCCTAAAGCTCATGTCACACTGCACCAACGGATGGAAAGAGGATGTAAAATGGAGAGAAACACTTGCCATCCGTTGGTTAACGCAATGCTTCCGTTCTGTACTCACTGCGTCCGTTTTTCTTCCTCTCTATCCGTCCAGCATCCGTCGACTGAGCCCTACACCTCCAGATGCCCCACCCGTGAAGACAGGATCTTCAACTACAGGATCTCAAGGGCAAGGCGGGTGGTGGAGAACACCTTTGGCATCCTGGCCAACAGGTTCCAGGTACTTCTCACCACCATGCAGCATCACCCAGAGACCGTGAGGAGGATCGTGGAAGCTTGCTGCATCCTGCACAATCTCATGCGCACCCGCTACCCAGTCTTGCAGAACAGGCTCGTGGACCTCCAACAAGGCAACGGGGACATGGAGCATGGGGAATGGAGGCAAGGGCAAAACCTGATAGACACTCAGGATGTGCAAGGCCCCAACAGAGCCTCACATGAAGGGAAGAAGCAGCGCAATCTCCTGAAACACTGGTGCAACTCCCCAGCTGGAGCAGGGGAGTGGCAAGACAGAATGATAGATGATTAATGGATGTTCCTTCAGCCTGTCTCATCACACTGATGAGATTGGGCCATGTATGTTGGGTGGGCCTACAATGAACAGGGCATTTAATAAAGAGTTGTGTTTATGTTGACATGTGTGGATGATTGATTGCATTATTATTGATAATAAAGGACCAAATGTGTGGCACCTGGAAGGGTGCACCATACTGTCCCACTATGCTAGCACTGGAGGTTTATCTATCCCACAGCTATCTTAACCCATCCCACAGGTATCCTAACCCATCCCACAGGTATCCCTGCCCATCCCACTGCTATCTCAACCCATCCCACAGCTATTACCCATCCCAAAGGTATCCCTGCCCACCCCACTGCTACCTTAACCCATCTCATAAGCATGCAAAGGCCAAACCATTTCTAAAAGTTTCCACCAAGACTTTATTTCCAAAAATGAATGAGGCAAGTGTGTGAAGCAAAGATAATCTTTATTAATAACTAGCTGTAAAAGAAAAATGACCCAAGTCAAGTGTCCAAAGAAAGTCTACAGGTAGCCAACCAGTCTCTGTCACTCTTCTCTGTCACTCAGAGGTGTGCCCAGTCTCAGGGGTGAAGGGTCCAGGTGCTGTGGAGGTGGGTGCTGCTGGAGTGCTAGTCTGAGGCGCCACTGGGGTGTCTGGCCCCGAGAGGACAACAGGGGACGGTGTGTTGAAGAAGCTCTCAGACAGCTGGCTCAGCCCCGTGATGTTGAGAGCTCCTTCCTCCATGCCATGGGGTGTCAGCCCCAGTACCGACGACAGATGTACTGAGGCCGGGCTTGGCTGTGGAGTGGAGGAAGGAGCAGTATAGTGGGGCTGTCTGGTCTGCAGCTGTGTGAGGACTGGCGTGGGTGGCATCGGTGGCATCGGTGGCATCAGTGGCGTGGGTGGCAACGGTGTCATCTGATGAACCTGTGCCTGGACTGGGAAGGGCTGCTGCCTGTGCTGCTGGACCTCCTGGTAGCCATAGCCCTGGTAGGTGAGGGCCTGTGGAAAGCCTTGGAATGGGAGGGACACCACCTGGGGTGGAGGAGCTGACCTGGACTGGGTGGGAGCAGGTTCATCTGGATCTGGAGGGTTGTGAAGCAGATCGGCGATCCTGTCCTTCACCACCTGGTACTGGGGTTCTGCCATGTCCTTGAGGGTCTGTTTCACATAGGTGAGGAAGGGCTTGTGGTTGGAGGATGAGGAGTCGGTGTGGACCAGCTGAGAGAGGATATCTATGCTGCTCCTGATGGTGTCTCTTATCTCCAGCAGGACAGTGTGGCTCTGTCCCTCCTGTGGCTCTCTGCCTTTCTGTGGAGGTGGAGCTGGGGGTAGATGCGGGTTGGACTGTGGTGGAAGTGCCGTCTCCTTTCTCCCACTGCGTCAGGGGGTCCTCCACATGCTCCGCCATAGTTAGAAAAGCTCTCGGGGGGTTCTGCATCGTGGCACGGTCCACAGACACCTGCCTGGAGACAGGAGCTGACTCTCTGCCGGAAGAGGACTGGCTCTCAGCAGGCTGCCTGAGAGAGAGGGTTGTGAGAGGGCTGCTCCTCAATGGTGGATCTCACCCTCCAGGAAGCTTTACTTGGCCATGACGTAGGTCTCTCTGTCCGTCTACTTAATCTGGCCTGGCCAGATTTCTTGAGGTGCAGCTTCCCGTACAAGGTGTGCATGTGCTTCCACCAGCCAAGGAGCACCTCTGAAGTGTAGCCCAGGCTCTCCGCCTTCTCTCTCCAAGCAGCCTTCTTCCATTTGGTGTCCCTGTAGAGCCTGTGTCCCTTCCGCCATAAATACTCATTCTCTGTCAGCCATGCCAGCACCTCATCTTCATGTTCCTCCTCGATGAAGTATTGCCTCCTCTCCTGTTCTCGCATCTGCCTCTTCCTCCCTTTGGCAGGACCACATGGGCCCTCATCAGAGGGGCTTCCAGGTTTTAGGGGCTGCTCCTCCACAGCAGGACCACCACCAGCAGCAGCACCAGCAACACCAGCAGGACCAGGAGCACCAGCAGGACCAGGAGCACCAGCAGGACCAGCAGGACGAGGAGCAGCACCAGCAGAGGAAGCCCCAGCAGAAGGACCACCGTCAGAAGCAGCATCAGCAGAGTAAGCACCAGCAGAAGCACCACCGCCATAAGCATCATCATCAGCTCCTCCAGAAGCAGCATCAGCAGAAGCCCCATCCCCAGAAGAGCGAGCCCGGGTTGCAGAAGCCCCAGAAGAAGCAGAGTGAGGGCCAGGGGGTGGGAGGGTGGCCCTGTCCCTCTTGCCAGGGCTGGCAGCAGATGGCTGAGGCTTTCTCTTCTTCCCCATGGTTGTGGGGTTGCTGGCTGGCAGGCAGGCTGGCAGCAAGGCTGGCAGGCAGGCAATCAGGCAGCAAGGCTGGTAGGCAGGCTGGCAGGGAGGCTGGCACGCAGGCTGGCAGGGAAGCTGGCAGGCAGGCTGGCAGGCAGCAAGGCTGGCAGGCAGGCAGGCAGGCTGGCAGGGAGGCAGCAAGGCTGGCAGGCTGGCAGGCAGGCAGCAAGGCTGGCAGGCTGGCAGGCTGGCAGGCAGTCAGCAAGGCTGGCAGGCATGCAGGCAGGCTGGCAAGGCAGGCTGGCAAGGCAGTCAATGTGTCTGGCAGCAGGTCTTTCTTCTGAATGGGGACCTGCTTGGGAGCTGCTTCCCTTTATATCCGCGGTGCTGACACAATGCATCCTCCCCGCATGCGCAGTGAACGCTAGGCATCCGCTAGGCATCCGCTAGGCTTCTGCTAGGCATCCGCTAGGCTTCTGCTAGGCATCCGCCAGGCTTCTGCTCTGCATCCGCTTCATCTGCTAGGCTTTCGCTGTGCATCCGCTTCATCCGCTCGGCGTCCACTCTGCATCCACTGTATCTATTCCACGTCCACTTTGCTGCAGTCCCCCGGAAGCCTTGCGGATGTGCCATCCGCTCCCATCTGCTTCCATCCGCTAGGCTTCCATGGAGCATTTGCTTTCCATCCGCCCTGCGTCCTCCCCCCGTCTGTTCCTTTCCGTGTTGTCCACTCTGGTTATGCAAATTTTTGCCCCTTTTGAGAGCGGATAACAATGGATGGAACATTTTTTTCATCCAGTGTGTCCTTTTTACAAACGTTTTGCATTCGTCGGCCAGTGTGACAGGGCCTTTACATCTTAAATTTATCAAGATTTAAGTCTTTGTTCTTCCCACAGGCACAAAGTTCAAGAATTCAGCCTTGTTTTAATGTGAGTTGCCTCCAATATAAAATGTACTGATTTTAAAAAAAATTGTTTAATTTTCAATGTTCTGTTAGCCCCTTAAGTTAAGTTCTTTAAATTCCATATTTAAACATAGATATAGGAACAGTCATGTGATGACCCAGGACGTGGCACAAAGGCAACAGAGTCACATAAGTAATACCTCCAATTTTGCTTCCAATTACCTTCGGCTGGAGAAAATCTCTGCCAAAAACAGTCTTTAAGTTGAAGAAATTCAGTCCGAAAACAAAGTATATGTAAACTGTAAATAAAAATCCACACAAAGCAAGCCGCTGCAATTAATTGGACGAGGTAGGATAAGGAATTGCAGACTTAAAAAGTGAACAAAACACACACAGTTGGGAAGATGCCAGGAACCGAGATAAGCTTCAACAATAAAAGATAACTCACAATTTGCTTCCAACTTTCCTCCAGTGGTGGGACACTGGAGGAGTTCCTCCACGTATTCTTCGATGATGGCCTGCACCACTTCTCTGACCACAATGCTGATGGTGTTGTGTAGCACCCTCCAGGCATACTGCATGTTTCTGTATGTGGTCCCAGAGGCCAGGTGGCGTAGAGTCAGTGCCACTTTCAGTCCAGGGTCCAGGCTGGGATTGAAGTTGGTGCTCGGCTTGGTCAACCTGGGTCTCAGATGCTCCACAACTTCGTCAAACATGGCTGGTGGCATCTTCATGAAGTGCTGGAATGCATGAGGGTCTTCATTCCTCAGCTCCACTATCAGCTTGTCATAGAGTCCAAACTCCACTCTTCTCCCGATCCATCTTCAGACCCAGACAGCTCTTGGACGTCTCCTTCTCCTTGCGTAGAAATCTGAACAGGGCTTGGTTCTGGTTCACAGTCTGAACAGGGCTTGGTTCTGATGTTGAATGATGGCGGCTACCAAAAGGAGTGTGCGATGATCCATGGTGGAGATCAATGGATGATGTGGAAGAGCAAGAGCAAGGCTGAAGAGATCTGCACACCAGGGCTGCTGGACTGATAGTGAGATCCAGGTGATTTCCTCCCCCTTTTTATAGGAAATGTCAGTTTTCTGCTAGGTGTCCTTCCACATACTCTAGACATCCTCCAGACATCCTAAATATCTGAGATACGTCCCATAAAAAGAACATTTTGTCCTTTTTAATGCTTTATATCCAAGCTGCATCCACTTTCATCCTTTCTATGTCTGTGCTACTAACGCTGTGTGGACGTTCCGCATACCTTTCGCTTCCTCCCTCTTTCCACTTTCCACTGAAGTGGATGTGAGTTGTGCAGATGCCCAGAGGATGCTGAGAGGATACAGGACGTGTAACGGATGACAATTGACATAGAACGTTTGTTGCCCGTATGTGTCGCGGATGTAGATCGTATGTGGCGGAAAGTTCATCCGCTCAAAAAGTTTTGTGCAACTCAAAACCTTTTGAGCGGATGAAATAGCAATAGACAGATGTTTGATGGATAGAGAGTATGAAAGACGTACGCAGTGAGAACACAACAGATGCATCGCGTTTTCCAACGGATAGCAAGCTTTTTTGTCTGTTTTACATCCTCTTTGCATCCGTTGGTGCAGTGTGACATGGGCTTAAGCCATGCAATTCACATTGCTCCCTTCTCTGTTCCTCCCTGCGTGCTCTAGGATGAAGAAGGGTGGGCCTGGATCTTCCTCTAAATTCCCTCTCCTAACTTTACCTCTCCTCTGCTTTGCACAGTCAGACTTTGCACTTTCCCAGTTTCTTCCATAGCCAACAGAGGCACACTCCTACTCCCCATGCCAGTTTCTTTTTGAACATCCCTCTAAAGCAGATAAATGTTGGGTTAGTAAAGGTGCTAAAGTAGGATCCAACTTATATGAAAATTCCCTATTCTTAATTAAGAAGTTAATAGGGCCACTCCTCCATTCTACCGCATCATCATAAAGGCATATTCTGTATTTTGTTAATTTGATTTGACATTCACACATAATTGAGTATAGATAAAGAAGAATGCATTGAGAATTATTTATTTGAACATCCTAGAAGCTCAAGCAGCAGAGGTTTTCTCGGTCTTTTGGATAAATCTATAACTATTTCCTATTAAACCACATCAATTAGATTCCATTTCAGTTCACTTATAATTTCAGTTTGGATAGTTAAGCCCCTGTTCCACTGCACTAACGGATGCAAAGAGGATGTAAAATGTTAAAAAAAGCTTGCCATCCGTTGGAAAAAGCTATGCATCCATTGTGTACTCACCGCATACGTGTTTCATATGCTCTATCCGTCAAGCGTCCATCCACTGCAATTTCATCCACACAAGAAATTTTGAGCTGCACAAAACTTTGTGAACGGATGAACTTTCCACTGTGTACGAAGTAAATCCGCGACATCCAAGCAACAAACATTCTATGTCCGTTTATCATCCATTAAATGTCCGCTGTATCCTCTCTGCATCCTCTGGGCATCCTCGCAACTCACATCTGTTGCAGCTGAAAACGGAAAGAGGGAGGAAACAAAAGGTAAATGGAACATCTACACAGCGTTAGTAGCACAGAAATTGAAAGGATGCACAGTGAATGATTTGCATCCGATATACACCCGCGAGGCTTCCTATGAACATCCGTTTAACATCCCCGCTACCTACTACCCACGTCCGTTCTTTTCCGTTCTGTTTATGCAAATTTTCACCACTTTTTGGAGCGGATGATAATGGATGGAGCCACCCCCGAAATTTTGCTCATCCTCTGTGTCCTTTATGCATACGTTTTGCGTCCGTTGGCTAGTGGGACTTAGTGTCAGGCGGAGCTCCATTCAAAATCCAGGAAAGAAATACTTAGACTCTTTAGTTTAGAGAAAAGATATCTTTTACTGAAAGTGAAGTGGTAGCAACCAAAGAATTCTGAATCTGAGAATTTAGGCGCGCAATTCACATATAGAAAATGCTGGAAATGTTCCCACCCCCAATAGTTCAACTGACATTTCCAATTAGAAGTTGTGGATATGATAACGTGGCATCTTCAGGTGATGATGAGGCCTCTGTCCGTTGACCTTGGCATAGTTTGATAACGGGTTGCAGTTGCGCAGAGAAAGAAGAAAGCTAAGCGAGAAATAGAAACCTAACTCTATTTTATGCTCCCCCCTTCCATTTATACATCAGACGAATGTAACTCCTCCAGCTCACTTCCCCAGCTATTCCTACCTCCCTTTTCCAACCCCCCGTTACTTATGGCAGTCAAAAAGATGCAAAGCAATAGCAGAAGATCTTGAAGACTGACACTTAGCCTTCAACTTACCAATGATTTGCAGCTCTGTTCTTTACAAGCAAACTTGCAGACTGGCAGCGACAATAAAGCTGGTTCCATAGATAATAGGCGAAAGCAAACTATTTAATAAAACCATTTAATGTTTTACTAAAATACTCAATGTCAGTGGGTAATTGAGAGTTGGAAACCCAATATATTTGGAGGTCATAAGACAGTGGAATACTGCCAATATCCGAAAACACCATTAATAGTGCTGTAGTTTTTCTGTACAGGCAGAATCTAACTCTCATAAATGAATTTTAAAAAGAACTGTAACAATCAAATACATGTTCATGTAAATTTAAATCATTACATAAATTATTAAAACCCAGATAGGATGCAATATCTTCTTTCAGTTTTACTAGTGTTGTACAGGGGTGGGATTCTACCAGTTCACACCTATTCGCTAGAACTGATTGCTAACATTCTCAGCAGTTCAGAGAACTGGTTGTTAAAAGAAATTACTGGCCTAATCCTGTAAGGAAGGCAGGAAGGAAACATTCTGGTGTTGCTTACAGAAACTGCCTCTCCGTTAACCCTTATTACATTCTTGGTAGGACTAGACTTCAGAAATTTCTCTGGAATTTTTTCCCCTCCTTTGCTAGTACTTTGCTTGTGTGGAGTGACCATTCAAAGTTACAATGACACCGAAAAAAGTGACATGACCATTTTTCACACTTACGACTATTGCAGCATCCCCACAATCATGAGAGGCCAGGTGAGTAGATGCGTGCCTCGTTGTGAGTGATATTGAGTTGGCCACACCCAGACAATAACATGACCACCAAGCCATGTCCACCCAGTCACATGACCACCAAGCGACACCCACCATCTAAACCATGCTCACAGAATCGGTTGTTAAAATTTTTGAATCCCACCCCTGGTGAATCAAAGAAAACAATAGGCTTGTATTATAAATATCCAGGAAATGGAGTAGCTGGGTGATGAAAATACCCTTAACAGTGATTCAGTGACAAGGACTAATATAGCCTGAAGCAGAGAGAGTCTCCTGGTAATAGCTAGTTAACATGCTGCTTTTCTCACCAGAACAAAAGCTAGTTTAAGCAATTGTATTACATGTTTGTTTAAGAAAGAGCATGTTAACTTCCATATGGATTGTTAAACAAAGTGTTTGCCAGGACACTGCAAACACAGGAAGGCATGTTTATCTTATAAAATAGCACACTAAAGGTCAGGGATTGGAGAAAAATATTTGTATGTTGAGTAATATAATCAGATCTGAAATCTGAACTAGAAACATTTATCAGCAGACAGATGTGGACAAAATGAAGTTTGTAGACCACTGCAGCCTGTGTCTACTTTGAACAAAAAAAACCCAAAAAACAGAATGTTAATACAAAAAGATTACCAACCATCAGTCACAATTTTTTTTTAAGTTTTAGTTGCTTTCTGCTTATATTTCTTCAGGATTTAACATTACATGCAGAATAAACATAAGGAGCTAAAGCAAAAGAACAAGCAAACAGTATTATTAAAACTGATCTTCAGACTCCTGTTGATTGCGTAGAGATGCTCATATTTTCTTGGCTGTGAGACTGGGATTGATTTTCTTCATCTGGCTTTTTAAAATTATTATTTTTATTTCCCATGATGTTACGTACATCCCTCCTTCCTCCTCCTCTGTTCCTCCTGAACCCATGGAGGCTGGGGTTGCTACTTTCTATCTAAAGGCCTTGTCACACTGGCCGACGGATGCAAAACATTTGTAAAAAGGACACAGCGGACGAGAAAAATGTTCCATCCGTTGTTATCCGCTCTCAAAAGGGGAAAAAATTTGCATAACCAGAGTGGATAACACGGAAAGGAACGGACGGGGGGAGGACGCAGGGCGGATGGAAAGGATGCGGAACGGAAGCCTAGCAGATGGAAGTGGATGAGAGCGGATAGGTCCCCTCTGCGAACGTTTTTCTGTTTTAAATGCTTTCTTTGCATGCTGCATCCGCTTTCATCCTTTCTCCATCCATGCTACTAATGCTGCGTGTCCGTTCCACGTCCGTTCCGCTTCCTCCCTGCGTCCGTTTACTGCTGGAGCGGATTTGAGTTGCGCGGATGTGCAGCGGATGCCTAGCGGATATAGCGGATGCGTAACGGATGACAATGGATGCAGAAGGGATGTCCCCCGTATGCCTAGCGGATGCAGAATGGACGCATTGGATACATTTTCCACTCAAAAGTTTTGAGCAGCTCAAAACCTTTTGAGCGGATGAAATGTCAATAGACGGATGCTGGACGGATAGAGAGGATGAAAAACGGAGGCAGTGAGTACAGAACGGAAGCATCGCGTTAACTAATGGATGGCAAGTGTTTTTCTCCATTATACATCCTCTTTCCATCCGTTGGTGCAGTGTGACATGGACTTAATATCATCATCAGCGCCTGTCACAAATTTACAATTTTCTCATCATAGTTTGTGGAATAAATCACAAATCACAATAAATCAGCAAGACATATCTTGGTCTCTATGTGGTACAATTTTTGCTCATTATGCAGCTTTCATTTCTTCTCCAGCCAATGAATGAAAGGCTTAAGTCTGAGGTCCCCAACCTTTCTGAGTATCAGGGACCAGTTCCATGGAGAAAGGTTTTTTGTGAACGAAGGAGGCATGATTTCACATGTTTCCTGCATCCCGTGGATGGGGTTTCACTTGTTTGCATGGCCTGGTTATTGGTATGCCATGGCCCAGTGCCGGTCAATGGCCCGAGGCTTGTGAACCCCTGGCTTAAATTACTTATAATTAAATTGAAAGTAATACTTTATTTATTTTTTATGATTATTTATATTTATGATCCTGCATTTTTCCTATAGGATCATAATATCCAACGACAAGCATAAAGTGTATAAAGTATTTTAGGCTGTGACACAACCAACAAATCCTTAAACTTATCAGGAGAAAGCCTTCTGCCAATCAGGGGTGGGATAGAATAGAATAATGGGAACAATTTAGTGTTCTATTGATAAATGAGTAGCATTTTAACTCAGTGGTAGAAAAAAGTCCTCTCTTTATGAAACTAGACTTGGACTGTCTTATTACTAGGATTATCAGTTTCTACTGGTGATGTTAGGATATTAAAATGGTAGGATATACTGCTTTTATTTCCATGAAATGTGGGAAGATAAACCATGTTTTCTTATAATTGGGCCAGAAAAAGCCAAACTTTTTATTCATATGACCACCAGCAGAGAGTTGTTGTGGTTCGCCAGCAGCAGGTGCATATGGCTGAGGTCTCTGGTAGCGAGAACTCAGATGAGGAGCCTGCCTATGATGCAGGGATGGCACCAGGACTATCAGAGAAGGGGGTGCTGCCTTTGGAGTGTGTGGAGTCTGGCAGCAGTGATGCAGAGGACCCCAGGGAGCCTGTGCGCAGGGCTGTTCGAAGGAAAGAGCAGCTGAAGCAGCAAGGGTGACTCAGGAGGAAAGCTGGAAGGTGATGGCCCCTCCCATAAGGGATAAAAACTAGCCCTCAGGGACGTGTTTTTCATAGGAAGCAAAGAAGTTCTTTAAACTCATAGTCCTCATTGAAGCCTTGCTTACTCTGGTTTGTTTTTGAAACTTCTGTTCGTGGCTATTTAATCAGTAATTAGTCTTCTGTTCTTGGCAGCCTTTTGCAACCTTGAAAGAGCTTGCTTTTGATGTCGGACAATGAGGTTTACATGTTTCTTGGCAGGGAATGCAGGGAATCCCCAGTACCGCATTAAAAAAGTTTTGCTTTTATACACAATTTGTGTCTCTTTAATTTGAACAAGGCTTGGGTCAGAAAAAAAGTACACATTTTCTTTTCTTTTTAAATTTAATTTAATTTTTTTATTATTGGTATGTATATATTATTATATATTATAACTAGATATAGATATAGATATAGATATAGATATACATATCCATATAGATATACATATAGATATACATATAGATATATAGATATAGATATAGATATTATATATGTGTTGTTCATCTTCCTTCAGGTATTATCCCATGTCATTGTAGTGCTTTTAAAGTTGTAGCAAGGTTTCAGCAGAATCTCATCTGCCATCATCAGGCTTCTGTATTGAGTTTGTATGTGGGTCAGGCTCTCACAGCCGTTAGTTTTAAATTTGAGGCTAGCCAATTGCTGTCCCAGGATGCTTTTTTCTACATCCTGATTGGTTGGAAGTCTTGGTCTATGCTTATTGGACTTGGAGTTTGTTTGATTGGTGTTTCTGGTTTCTTCTGTCTGTTTTGTGGCTTTGATTGGCTGGCAACACTCTGTTCCTGTATTGGAGGCTTTAGGTGCAGCTTGGCTTCGTGTGAAAGGACGGCTATTATCTATTAGGAAGCTAGGTTTCATCTGGGTGCCTGGTTGGGGTGTGTTTGAGCTGGAGGTATCAGAGGGAGTCTGTGCCCAGGTGTTTGCCTGGCTTGTGGTGTGGAGATCTTTCTATTTGAGAGTGCAGCCTTCCAAATGATTGACAGTCTGGTGGAATCATCTCTTCTATTCATGCTTTCAGGTCTTTTTTCAATGTCTATGGCTTCTCTGATGATTCTGTGGCTGGGGTTTTCTATAGTGGCTAGGGTTTTGGTGCCATTGAAGTTGATGCTGTGACCTGTGGTTTTCATGGACAAGTGAGGAGGTGTGTTCCAGCTTTTTACTGCATGTTCATCCAGGCGGGTACTTATTCTTCTATTGGTCTGTCCAATGTATGTGGCCGGGCATGATGCACAGGGAACTTCGTATATGCCTTGGTTTTCCAGGTCAATTTCGTCTGTAGTACCTCTTACGTAGGGCAAGACAGCTGTTCCATAGGTCTGTTGATCTTCTTGGTCTCTGTTATGTCTTGGTTTGTTTTTGTGGATCAAGTTGGTGATTTTGTTTTTGTGGAAGCCATTGGCTGTCAATACTTTAGTCAGGGTGCATAGTTCAGTCCTAATATGTGTCTTATCTGCCAGGCGTTTGATTCTGGTAATTAGTGTTTTAGCCACTGAATTTATCTGTGCTGGGTGGTGGTGGGATTGGGCTTTGAGGTAGCGGTTGGTGTGTGTTTTCATCTGGTATATGGTGTATCCCAGTGTGCCATCTGTTCTTTTGTAGATTAGTACATCTAGGAATGGTAGTTGTTTGTTTATTTCCGTTTCCATGGTGAACTTTGTTTTGGGGTGTGTGTTGTTTAGGTGTGTTAGGAAATTGTTTAGGTTTTCTTTTCCATGGGGCCAAATCACAAATGTGTCATCGATGTATCTTAGCCATAGTTTGGGTTTGTGGGTGGCATTAGCCAGGGCTTTGGATTCAAATTCTTCCATTAACAGGTTTGCAATGATGGGTGACAGTGGTGATCCCATAGGGGCTCCTTCAATTTGCTTGTATC
>BLBF01000002.1:45859779-45905256 GCA_015471245.1 Laticauda colubrina
ACACCTGAAACAACTAGTATACAACGTTTCCAACAGAGAACTCAACAAAACAGAAACAGATGTCCTATCCAAAGGATTCAATTATGCCATAGCACCCAAAAAAATCCCAACAGAATCCATCATATGTGCAGTAGAATCCAGCCTAACCAAATTAAATACAGATGAAGCTGACAGAATAAGACACCAGGTTACTCACATCTTATGCACAACGAAACCACCCAAAAATAATTTGCAAAAAGATGAATTCAGAGCGTTACAAACCCTGAAAAATGATAATAATATCATAATACTCCCAGCAGACAAAGGAAATGCCACAGTAGTAATGGACAGAAAAGACTATGAAACAAAATTGACAGACCTACTCCAAGACTCCACATACAAAGCTATAAACACAGACCCAACCACATATCTGGAAAAATTAACCAAGAAGAAAATTATAACCAGCCACATAAGCAAAGAAATCCAACAGACGATCATCCCAAGAGAAAAATCTTCTAGATGCCCCAAATTATACGGCCTCCCAAAAATACACAAAGAAGGCATACCTCTCAGACCCATAGTCAGCTCCATAGGAGCACCATTACAAAACCTAGCTAAATACTTAGCAAAACAACTACAGCCCCATGCTGAAACCGCAGCTTCATATGTAAAAAACTCATACCACTTCTTAGAAATGATCAAAGATCTACACGTAGAACAAGAAGATCTGCTTGTAAGTTTCGACGTGGTTTCACTATTCACTCAAGTCCCCATAAAAGAAACTCTTGAAATCATCAAAAATAAATACCAACCAGCCAAAGACCTCATGGAACTAACAGAACACTGCCTAACCAACACATATTTCATATACAAAGGACAAAGATACAAGCAAATTGAAGGAGCCCCTATGGGATCACCACTGTCACCCGTCATTGCAAACCTGTTCATGGAAGAATTCGAATCCAGAGCCCTGGCTAATGCCACCCACAAACCCAAACTATGGCTAAGATACATCGATGACACATTTGTGATTTGGCCCCATGGAAAAGAAAACCTAAACAATTTCCTAACACACCTAAACAACACACACCCCAAAATCAAGTTCACCATGGAAACGGAAATAAACAAACAACTACCATTCCTAGATGTACTAATCTACAAAAGAACAGATGGCACACTGGGACACACCATATACCAAAAGAAAACACACACCAACCGCTACCTCAACGCCCAATCCCACCACCACCCAGCACAGATAAATTCTGTAGCGAAAACCCTAATTACCAGAACCAAATGCCTGGCAGATAAGACACATATAAAGACTGAACTATGCACCCTGACTGAAGTATTGACAGCCAATGGCTTCCACAAAAACAAAATCACCAACTTGATCCACAAAAACACACCAAGACATAACAGAGACCTAGAAGACCAACAGATCTATGGAACAGCTGTCTTGCCCTACATAAGAGGTACCACAGATAAAATCAGTAAGATACTACACAGGCATCACATCAAGACTGCCTTCAAAACAGACAAAAAAATAGCAGCCATCCTGAGGAACCCCAAAGACAAAATTGACCTGGAAAACCAAGGCATATACGAAATTCCCTGTACATCATGCCCGGCCACATACATTGGACAGACCAATAGAAGAATAAGTACCCGCCTAGAGGAACACAAAAATGCAGTAAAAAAGCTGGAACACACCTCCTCACTAGTCCAACACATGAAAACCACAGGTCACAACATCAACTTCAATGGCACTAAAACCCTGGCCACTATAGAAAACCCCAGCCACAGAATCATCAGAGAAGCCATAGAGATTGAAAAAAGACCTGACAGCATGAATAGAAGAGATGATTCCACCAGACTGTCAATCATTTGGAAGCCTGCACTCTCAAATAGAAAGATCTCCATGCCACAAGCCAGGCAAACACCTGGGCAAAAACAGACTCTCTCTGAAAGCTCCAACCTAACCCCCCCCACCATGCACCCAGGTGAAACCCAGCTTGCTAATAAAGAGCAGCCGTCCCTTCACACGCAGCCAAGCTGCACTGAAAGCCTCCAACACAAGAACAGACTGTTGCCAGCCAATCAAAGCCACAAAACAGACAGAAGAAACCAGGAACACCAATCAATCAAACTCCAAGTCCAATGAAACAGGTCCAGGCTCCCAGCCAATCAGAATGAACCAGCCTCAAATTTAAAAACCAGGAGCTGTAAGACCCACATCCATACAGAAGCCTGATGATGGCAGATGAGATTCTGCTGAAACGTTGCTACAACTTTAACAGAACTACAATGACGTGGGATAATACCCGAAGGAAGCTGAACAGCACACATGTAAGTACCCGCGATAACTTAAAAAAACAAATATCTGACCTCTACGGGGAGGAAATAAACAGCCAGATCAGAAGCTATGAGAAGCTGGAAGTTAAAAGAGCAGGAATACTATGTGACCTAAAATTCCTATGCAGCTGTAGAGACAACAATGTAACACCAACCTGCTTCAAATTAACATTTCATAAGAACACAGCAGCTACCAAACGTATCCTGAAAAGGACAGAGATATCTCTACTCAGAAATGAAGTTCACAGTAAAAGATTCCAATTAGATATATATATATATAGTTTTGTTTTTAAACAAAGTTTTTATTTTTTACAACAAACATACAAACAAACATAAAAACATAAAACCCTCTTTCAATTATATGAATACAGTGTGTCGGTTTGTTACAATCTTTTGTGCTATTTTTGGGTTTTTTTACCATTACTCACAAGTTATATAAATTTTCACCTAATCAATCTAACTTTTGCTTTTGTAATATCAATTATTAAACATTCATTTGACTATTTTTCCATAATTTTATACAAGATATTCCAATTTTCATTATGATTTAATCTTATACATTCATCCAATGGTTATATATTTTATATGGTATTCTATATCAATCTATTAACTTTTATTGTAAGGCTTACAAATCTATATCTTTTCTGTGTCTTTTTATCTAACCATTGATAAAATAAATCCCATATCATATAAAATTATTTATGTTCTAGTTCTCTAATTTCAAATGTCAATTTACTCATTTTGGCACAGTCCATTATTTTCTTAATAATTTCCTCCTGCATAGGTATTTTTTTTATTTTTCTGATTCTAGCTGCTGTTAAAACATTTACAATGAAATATTTCAATTCTTAACAATATGTTTCCAGCATAATTCCCAATAAAATTATCTCAGTGTTGTTTTGTCATTTTTTCCAACCATGTGTAGATTATAGTCCAATATCTTTTTGCATATGTCCACTACATATGGTAATATGAACCAGGTATCTGATGACATTTCCAAAATTTATCCGATATATTCTTGAACATCCTTGCAATTCTTGTCGGGGATAAGTGCCACCTGTAAAACATATAAATTTTCTTTGTATGCAGTTGACATTGTCATTTTATAATTTTGAGACCACAATTTTTGCCATTTATCTAAGTCAATTCCATATCCAAAAAATTTTCCCCACACAATCATTGTTTCATTTACTTGTTCTTCCTCTAATTTAAACTCTAGTAAATGTCCATAAATTTTTTGATTACTTTTTCATCAGTACCTGTCAGAATTTTATCTAAATCAGTCAACTTATGATAGATATCTTCTGTTTTAATATCTTTGTCAAATCTAGATTGCATTTGCAAATATGAAAATCAATTCATTTTTACACCTTGTTCTTCCAATGCTTGCATAGATTTAAGTTCACCCTTTTCATTCAATATCTCACCATATCTAAGTGTTTGTTCCTTTTCATATATTATTGGATAGGAAAAAGCTTCAATAGTAGATAACCATAGTGGAATTTTAAAATAATATTGCTTTTTTATCTTCTCCCAGTTTAGAAACAATGCTTTTCAAATATAAAGCCCATGTCACACTGCACCAACGGATGCAGAGAGGATGTAAAATGTTAAAAAAAGCTTGCCATCCGTTGGAAAACGCTATGCATCCGTTGTGTACTCACTGAATACGTGTTTCATATGCTCTATCCTTTGAGCATCCGTCCACTGAGATTTCATCCACTCAAGAAGTTTTGAGCTGCACAAAACTTTTTGAGCAGATGAACTTTCCACTGTGTACGATGTGTACGTGACATCTGAGCAACAAACGTTCTATGTCCGTTTATCATCCGTTAAACGTCCGTTGTATCCTCTCTGTATCCTCTGGGCATCCTCGCAACTTACATCCGCTGCAGCTGAAAATGGAAAGAGGGAGGAAACAAAAGGTACAAAAGGTACATGGAACGTCTACACAGCGTTAGTAGCACGGAAATTGAAAGGATGAGCAGTGAATGGTTTGCATCCCATATACATCCTCTAGGCTTCCTATGAACATCCCTTTAACATCCCTGCTACATACAACCCACGTCCGTTCTTTTCCTTTCTTTTCCGTTCTGTTTATGCAAATTTTTGCCACTTTTTGGAGCGGATGACAACGGATGGAGCCACCCCCGAAAATTTGCTCGTCCGCTGTGTCCTTTATGCATACGTTTTGCATCCGTCGGCCAGTGTGACCTAGCCTTAATGTCTTCTGAAATACCCCTGCATTTTAGTTCCCTTATACCAGAGGAAGGCATGCCACCCTAGCAGCAAGTCATGTCCTTCTAAATTCAAAAGTCTGGTATTCCTTAGTGTTGTCCACTCCTTTACCCACATCAGACTCGTTGTTGGGTAGTATAATTCCCAATTGGGCAGAGCAAATCCTCCTATTATTTTTGCATCTTGTAGCAATTTAAGTTTTATTCTCACTTTCTTCCCCTACCAAATGTATTTTAGCACTATTTTGTTTAAATCTTCAAAAAATTCTTTCCCTAATCTGATTGGAATTGTCTGGAATAAGTATAAAATTCTGGGCAATACATTCATCTTAATTGTAGATATTCTCCCAATCAGTGATAATTGTAAATTTTCCCATTTTATCAAGTCTGTTGCAATCTGTTGTTTAAGTTTGAGATAATTATCCTCCTTAAGTGTGCTACATCATGGTGCGATATGTATCCCTAAATACTTAACCTTATTTGTGATCTGGATTCCCAAAACTTCCTCCAGTTCTTTCTTTCATCTTACTAACATGTTCTTTGCTAAAATCTTTGTTTTATCTTTATTTATTTTCAAACCTGCAACTTTCCCATACCCTTCTATCTTTTCTATCAGTTTAGGTGCTGACTCCAATGGATCCTCTAATATAAATACCAGGTCCTCAGGGTGATTATAATTGTTTAAGTATCTTTTCAGTCTTTCTGCCAGAATTGAAGCAAAAATATTATAATCTGAATTTAATAGTGATATTGGTCTGTAGTTTTTAACTTGCTGTGGGTCGGTGTCCTCCTTCGGTAACAAGTGTGATATATGCTTCTGACCATGTTTTGGGTATTATCTTCTTTGTCATAACTTCATTCATAACTTCTAATAAGCGAAGTTTCAATGTTTCCTGGAATGTCTTATAAAATTCCACTGGCAAACCGTCTGAACCTGGTGCTTTCCCAATGTTTTGCTTTTTTTAAAGCTTCTGTTAATTCCATCATTGTTATATTACTTTCTAACATTATTTCAGTATCATTGGGTATCTGAAGCAAATTTGCTTCCAGTAAGTATTTTTAAATTCTTTCTTCCTGAACATTCTCTTGATGGTACAGTTTTCTGGTTTGTCTGCATCTTCAAAATAGTTCTGCTTCACATTTTTAATTTTTTGTGCTATTTCTTCTTTTTTCCATTAGCCCCATTTTGTGTTTAGTTATGTCCATTTAAATTTTAATGTCCTTTTGTGTGGAAATTTCTATAGTTCTTTTTCTAACTTCTTGTAGTCATCTTCCAATATTTTAAAGGGTTTTTTTTTTCTGTTTATATTTCTGTTCCTTGTATAGTCCATTATCAAGCCTCTTGTATAAACCTTCCTCATGTCCCAGAGGTTCTGTAATGTTGCATCCTCTTTTGTGTTTTCTTTAAAGAAAAAAGTCAATTCTCTCTCAATTTTCTGTTTAAAGTCTTTTTCCTTTAATATCGTGTTATTTAAAGTCCATCTAGATCTCCTCTTTTGTCCTTTCCATACAAGTGTTATTGGATTGTGATCTGCCCAGATACTTGCTTCTATTTCAATGTCTTGTATGTTGGAAAGCAATTCTGTTGACATCCATATCATATCTATTCTAGACCATGATGCATGTCTATTTGAATAAAAGGTATATTGTTTATTTTCCACATTTCTCTCTCTCCATGCATCTTTTAAGTTTATCTCACCTACCATTCGAAAGGAGGATTTTGGTAATGTCTGTCTCACTTTCTTTGCTGTTTTTTGTGTTTTATCGTCCAATTTGTCATTTATTATTCAATTAAAATCTCCCATCAGACAGATATTATCAATGTCCAGTTCAATTATTTTCTTATGCAATTTCCTGTAAAAATCTTCTTAATTATCATTTGGAGCATAAATTGCAATTAAAAGTATCTTTAGATTATTGTCCATGATCTCCACCATCAATATCCTTCCATCATCATCTGTAAATATTTGTTCCGCAGGGATTGCATCTCTAATGTATAACACCACTCCTCCGTTTTTACACTGTGTCAATGCTGTAAATAATTTCCCTATTTTTTGTTGTTTCAATATATAATCATGTTGTTTTTTTAATATGTATTTCTTGTAGGCAGATTATGGCAAATTTTAATTTCTCTAAGTTATAAAATATTTTTCTTCTTTTAATAGCTGAATTAAGTCCATTTATATTAATTGTAATCAGTTTTCTCTCATCCATTTTAGACTTTATAAGAAGGATGTGTTGCTCTAGTAGATCTTGGTTCTCATTGCTCTCTGGGTACACTCCGTACAGCTCCTTCTTCTTTTTCAATTGCTGCTATGCATTCCTCTTAAATTCAATTAACGACTCTTCTTTTCTTGTATCTTCCTCCCTTCCTCTGAAATATTCCAGATAGAATAACTCAGCTTTTTCAGCTGTATCAATTCTGTGTCTTTGTTCCTGCCAGGTAAACATGAGACCTTCTGCTATCAGTCATCTGTAATTTATTCCTCTCTTAAGTAACTCTTTAGTCAAGAATAAATATTCTCTTCTTATCTCTCTCAATCTCCTTGGTACCTGTTTCAGTACCACTATTTCTTTATCTTTATACTTTAGTGTTTTTTCTCTTGCTGCTTGCAGTATTTGTGATTTAATTATTTTCTTAGTAAATTTGATATGAACTTGTCTTGGCAGTTTATTTCTCATTGCATATCTTGTATAGACATGAAAAACCTCATCCATTCCATCCATCATCTTCTCTTTAGTTACCTCTCATGCTTCTGCTAGGATTTCGTCATCACTTCAGAAAGGTTTTCACCCTTTTCTTTTTCTATATTTTGAAATCTAAGATAGAATTCTGATCTATCAATTTCCCATCTCAATGATTGCAGAGATCTGCCCTTGTCTCTTTTCATTTCACTCAGTCGGATATCCATAACTACAATCTTCTTATCTCTTTGTACATCTTTTTCTTCAATTTTCTTGATTCTATCCTTATATTGCATCATCATCTGTTGAATATTTTCAATTTTCTCATTTGTCTTTTCAGTTCTTTGCTCAATATTCTCCGTTCTCTTTTCAATATTATTTGTTTTTACTTATATCTTTTGGATTCCTTGCATAATCATCTGCAATGTCACTTCTTTCTCCTTCTCTTGTTGTAACATCACCTGTATTGATCGTTATCCTCCAGATGATGAGGAGGAAGAAGTCAGGATTGAAGAAGCTGAGACTGGTATCTTTCTGCTCATCTTGGAGTACTTAACAGAAAAATTGAGAAGAAAAAGCAAGAGCAGCCAACTGCCACTCCAGTAAAAAAAAAAAAAAGCAAAAAAAAAAAAAAAAGGGAAGGGAAAAATATTCAGGCACTTGAATACCTTAATCCAATTGGTTCCAATTATGTAGAAAAAAGAGAAAAAAAGAAAACAAATGTAAATGGAGAAAGGATGAAAAAAATAAAAAAAAATTAGGAAACAAATTAAAAAGACAGAGATCTGTATATTCCCTTTGATAAAAAGGTAGAACAAAGGGAGGAGGGAGGGGAAAAAAAGTAGTCTTATTCCTGCATCAAAGGACTCAAGTCCAAATATAAAAATCCAACTGGGGGTGGGGAGTAGAAAAAAAAGGGGGAAGAGAAAATGCAATTCTGTCAGTAAGCAAATCACTGCCAATATATGTTCAAGGCTCTTTACTAAATTAAAAAACAAAATTTCCAGTTCTCTTTTCAAGGTCACTTCAATCTTCTTTCTTCAATTTCAAATCCAGACTCCAGTAATCAGTAGTTCCACAGAAGAGCCCCTGCATGAACAATCTACATGCTCTTCCCACTATCTTTTCAATGAAAAGCTCGGAGTCCTTGAATGTAAAACCAAATGTATCATCAAGAAAGAAAGGAAAACAATGTATCCAAGCCTCCAGGTGGCAGTGCTACTTATTCCCCTTTCTCTTCCCCTCTAATATTAAAACAAGGAATAAAAAATATAAAAAGAGTCTACAGTTATTAAAGAGAAAAAAATGAGATAAAAAGACTTTTCCAAAGAGTTATTTTGAAAGGAAAAAAGAAAAATTAAAAAAGAAAAACCAGTCCAGTTTAAAAATGGAAAAGTTTTTACAAAAATCCAAAGTTCCAATAAAAAGAAAAAAAAACCTTCAGGTTTAATTTGTGCTTAATCTCACCACTTGAGCATTTTTATCTTCACTTTTAAATTTAATTTTTAGTCTTTTAGGGTGTTTCCTCCAGAAAAAAAGTGAAAATAAGAATTTCATTTATCAGTAACTGTGGATAACTTCTTTCAGAGAATTAATTCTGAAAAGACTCTACTAATATTCACTATTATTTTGAAATAATGAAACTATCACTTCGGAAACTGACTTTCAAAAACTGTGAAGTAAAAGACAATACTTAGACTGAACAGTGATATATAAACTTACAACATAATATATCTAAACAAACTGCTTTGGGAAAAACCCATTACCAGTTACCAAGGCTCTTATTATATATGCACATCTTCTACTAAGTTTTTCTAATCATCAAAGCAATTATCCAAAAATAATTACTCTTATTTGAGCCTTGTAGGAACCACAAATGCTGTGTTAATGTCTTACAAAATCCGTTTGAAATTCAATCACTAGAATGACACAATTAATTTTTTGTAGTCCATAAGCACAAACTGGTAATTACATAACTAAAAATTATAGCTATTTTGATAGCAGAAAACTTAAGCAAATGTATCATAATGCAACATTTTGTTTTTACAGGAAATGAAATTAAAAGTAACTGTCCTAACTAACACAATTAGAGACCAATGGTCACAGAACACTATAATGGGGATGGAAGGAGGCAATTGATGAAATGTGGTATGACATTATGACTCAAAAGCATGATGCATTTACCCTGTTACCCTGAAAATAAGACCTATTCTCCCCAAAATTAGCCCTAACATGTTTTACATGTGTGCCTAACAATATAGCCCCAAAATAAGCCCTACTTGACTTCTGGCCCTCTTCTTCTTGCTTGCAGCCACAATGGAATAGGAGCCCAAGCAGTGTGCTGGTGCTGCAGTGCCATGGCCATGCTGATGCTGCAGCAGATGTTGGAAAGTGGATGGCCTGGATAAAGGGCCCTGAGGTAAGCCAATGTGGGACACATGGGGCAGCTCCACCCACCTCCACCTATTTCATGGCCACAGCACTGGTATGTTGCTTGGCCTCTTCCATTGCCACTGCAAGCAAGCAGAAGTGGACTGTTAGCCATGAGAGATCCTAAGGAAAGCTGGTGCAGGGCATGTGGGCAGCTCTACCCCCATACCTCATGGTGGTGGCACTGGTGCACTGCATGGCCCTTGCCCCACCGTGAACAAGCAGAAGTGGACCTCCCATACATGGGAAAAAAAATAAGACACACTTCAAGAATAAGCCCTAGAGCTTATTTTGGGGCCCAAAAGAAAATAAGGCCTGATGTTATTATGGGGGAAACATGGGTAGATGAATCATATATCAGGGTACAAATATATAGTAGAAAAATTGGTATCATGGGGTCACAGCAGGTATGTTGTCATTTTGATCTGATTTCAGTTTGCTGAAGACAGCTAGGACACTACTATATATCTTGACTTAGAAGTTGGTCTACTATGCTCAGTGAGGCCTAATTCTTTTAAGTGTGTTCATAATTTCTGCTTGGATTCCTGGCAGATTGATAAAAATATTGACAATTGGCCCTATGCAAACTTGCTACATATTAGGCTATGCATCTAATATTACCAAACCTGATTTTAAGTTGGGTTGGGGGTGAAACATTGTTATTGGTTACCAAGGTAAAGTAAGTGCATCTAATCCACCTTGTAACAATAAAACATATGGAACACAACAAAATCAATATGATTTTTCATAATAATTAATTTTCATATAAATTTCAGATTAATCCAGATATATGATAAGAATTTTCAGAGCTCTTTCCTTTGAAGAAGAGGAGACTGGACAAAATAAAATCCATATCAGATGTCCTCTTGAGGAGGGGGTGCACGACTACCTCATTCAGACCCAGATGAAGTACCTTTATTTCAAAGAGACATTTAAGACTGCATATATCCACCCACATACTCACTCCCAAGAGGCTTGAATCAACTGGGGGGAGGGGGCATGGATTCATATATATCACCACTTATATCTGGTTAACATCAACAGATTGTGCCTCAGTCACCTCCATAGACATTGTATAGATCTTATAAATCACACCATAATACTCTACTGCTGTTTCCCACTAGAGAACTGAACCTATTAATGCCTATCATGAACTTCCTATTACTCAGAGAACAAAAAGGAAAGCCATAAAAGTTTTTAATGTAGTAGTGCAGATTTGAAAGGGGAACCCAGACTCTTACAGTCATTCCTTGCTTTCATTTTGTCTTGGCTGATTAGAATTTCAGAGACTGCACATTTGATCAAAAGCAATCTATTCTGTTACATGGAATTATGAAACAGCCTCTTAGTTGATGAAGAAAAACAATTTACCCAAACAAAAACTGTTCTATTTTAACCTTCAAGATTCCTGTTATTTATTTATATCTTTACAAGTTATGAACTGTGCACTGAAATTTGGTCAGTTAATTCTGTTGTTGTCTTACACGTTACTAAAGATGGTTGTTTCCAGAAAAAGAAAGTTTGCTCAAATAGTAAAAAAACAAAAAAAAACCACTTTTTTTACAGGTCTGAGAATAAAGCATAAAAAATAAACAAACCAGAAAAGAATTCAGCTCCTCAGCTGGATGCAAGAAATTTCCAGATAAATTGCTTTAATGTTAAGCTATTTTATTATTTTAATATGTTCATTTTCAATACTCTGGAATCAAGTTTCAATTCCTAATGGAGAAATTGTGGATTATCAATATTTTAACAATAACGTTTTTCTTTCATATTGCTTAAATTATCCACTCTAGTATTTAAAATAAAAAAAGTTAATGGAAATACAAAAGTACATCAAAACATCTAACCCAGTTTGCTTATACATAGCAGTATATATCATCAACAAAACTGTATATTCTGCCAAATTTTAATTTAGTTGTCATTAGTGCAAAAATAGATTTTATAAGATTTTTTAAAAACAAGAAATGGATACTTCAATCTAAAAATGCAATGGAAAAATTGATGTCTGCCATCATTTCAATTAGTGTAGTTCATATTCATATTTATTTGTATATCTTTTAGTTAAGAATAACAATAACAAGAGCACTTAGACTTATATACCACTTCACAGTGCTTTACAGCCCTAACTAAATGGCTTATTGCCCCCCAAAACCTGGGTCCTCATTTTACTGACTTCGGAAGGAGATGGAAGGATGGATCAACCTTGAGCCGGTGAGATTCAAACTGCCAAAATTCTGGGCAGCTGGCAGTCAGTAGTAGCCTGCAGTACTGCATTCTAACCACTGTGTGTTCAGGTCTTTAGAATTTCCATCACCCCTCACTCATACTTTGTTAATTTGGAAGATTTCAACACAAATTATTGGAGTTCTGTTCATAATCTCTGGACAAGACCTTTGAAGTTAGTTTGTATCAGAAATCTCTTTTTTGAACAAATATGTAAGTTGAAATATAAGAATGTTTTTTTAAAAATTCTAAAATACATTTAAAATGAATACATTAAGATATAATGCACATAAAATGCATATATAAAATGAAGCACTACATTTAAAATGTTTACAAAAATGTGTCTATCAAAGTAGAGCTACTTAAAAATTTGCATCCCAGGAAAATGTGGATGAAAATATTTTCATAAAATTATTATTTTTAAATGAAGAAAATGAAAGTTAGGAGCAGAAGAACCAGAGTTGGCAGATTAACTCATTTTAGTAATATCTAGTATCAGTTCTCTTCTCTCTCTATTCAGCCGCTTAATGGTGTGGGCTATGGAAGAATTAGTTCTGAAAGGATTTGAGGGGGAGGGGTTCGAAGGATCATATTTCTTTGCAGTCATCTGGTCTTAGCACTCTTTCTGAGAGCTGTTGAGGCCATTTGGAGGATTAACTTTTTTATTTTTTTTTATTTTTATGACAAACAAAAGAACAAATAAAACCTTTCAATTATACACTGTGTCGGTTTGGTACATATGTCATGTGCACAATATTTATCAAACCTTTCCTCTTACATTTACATTCATATTATATTCTAATCAACATTCTCTATCATATTGTATCATTATTATACTATCATTAAAATTTTTATTTCAATTCCAGGTTATTTTTAAAAGCAAATCTCAACTCTTACTAAATTATATTCATATTATAACTTATTCAAAAATAATAAATTATATCATTACTATTATACTATACTTCAATTTCTTACTCTTCTGTTTAGCCATTCATAAAATAAATCCCAAATCTTGTAATACTCCTTTTCTTTTTGCTCTCTAATTGCTAATGTTAATCTACTCATTTCTGCACATTCCATTATTTTCTTAATCATTTCCTCCTCCATTGGAATTTTTTCATTTTTCCAATTTTGGGCAAATACAATTATAGCTGCTGTTATTATATTAATAATTAAATATGTTATTTCTTTACTATAACCTTCAGGCAAAATCCCCAATAAAAATATATCTGGTTTTAAATCTATATGTTGTTTTATCATTTTTTCCAATCGTGTGTATTTTAGTCCAGTATCTTTTAGCTTCTGCACATGTCCACCACATATGGTAATATGATCCAGGTATCTGATAGCATTTCCAACATTTCTCTGATTTATCCTTAAACAACTTTGCTAATCTTGCAGGGGTAGATGCCACCTGTAAAACATCTTATACAAATTCTCTTTATAGGTTGTTGACATTGTTAATGTATAGTTTCTAGTCCATAGTTTCTGCCATTTATACAAATCTATCCCATATCCAAAAATTTTCACCTGGAGGATTATCTGTGCTCTCAGGATCACCTGTACCAGAGTGCAAATGAGGCTGGAATCTTCTTGGAACTGGTGCTAGAATTGCATTGTAGGCAAGAGATAGGTGATGTTTTATCCTTCCCTTTCTATTGAAAGAGGATTGTTCATTGTAAACATAAATGACCTCCTTTACCCCTCTCTGTCCAGAATGTGGACTTTGCTATCTTCAAAAGAATGACTTTTATCTTTCAAATGGAGATGGATTGCTGAATCTTGTCCTGAAGTGTTTACTCTCCTGTATTATCTCATGTATTCAGGAAGTGGTTGTTTTGTTTCACCAATGTACAGATTTGCAATGCCTCATTGCATTGTTTCATATATATCACACTGCTCAATTTGTGTCTTTGTGTTTTATTCTTGGAGTGGACAAGCTTCTTCCTTAGTATTCTTGGGTTTAAAGTGTACATGTATGTTGTGTTGGTTGAAAATCATCCTGAGCTTTTCAGATATTACTGGAACGTATGGAATGAGAATGTTTCTTTGTTTGTTATTCTCTTCTTTGCTGTTATGGAGGAGTTCCTGCTGGGTCCTTTTCTGGATTCAATGAAGGCCAGTTGGGTTTATTATTCATTTATTCATTCATTCATTTTGTAATGTGATATTATTTAAGACAAAGCTTTACACCAATACCAAAGACATCCAAGGAAAGCCATGCTGAAGTAATGTATAATTGAAGAAATAATGCAGAATAGGCAAGGTTCATGATTTGTGTTGTGTGATCATGGTACAAATGATATTAATCAGGTATGACATTGCTTGTCCCCCTTTTTACTTCATGGATGCTTATACTGGTAATGAGACAATGAATTTATGATCCAAATTGCAAATTAGCATCAAATTAACTGAAGTCTTCAAATCAAATTTTATTTTTCCATCAAATTAAACCAAAACATGTTTACTTGTACATATTCTTTGGACATGAAATTAACATCACATATTGGAAAATATTTTTATATTTAATAAATCTACTAAAATATTTGAAATTAGGAATAATATACACAGGTGAATGTTGCATGTTTAATAATTCAGTAGCATAACTTGTACATTTATTTGTTACATGACATTTTCTGAAAAATTTTAGATATATTTCTTAATTCTTATTTCATCTAATCACATTTCAGAGATTGTTTGGAAGATGTTTAGTAACATTATAATATGTTATATTATTACTAACTAAGAGCAAAAACAAATCATTCTGCAAAATTGGAAAAATAAATATACAAAAATATTCAAAACTACTTTAGGATGACAATTTGGAATGTTTTGCACATTGCATAAATGTGTGATTTCTACAACTTTTAAATCGTAAACTCTCAGATGGCTCTCTCCTGCAATAATGGCTGTAATTTTTTAAAAAACAGTAGTCTCACATTTTTGTAATGATGGCCATTTCTCTATTATTTCAAAAATCAGCATTAACTTTGCTCATCCATGGGATATGTTTGATTTAACAGAGTATATATCCATCCACACACATTCATCAAAATATTATATCAAAATTTATAAAAACCATGAGTGGAACCTTGGGTCATGAATACTTCTGTTCATGACCAAATAGGGTGACAACCAAAAATTTTGGAAAATTGTTGCTTCTGATCACGAACAGATCCTTGGGTGGTAATCAAATACAGACAATAGATTCATTTTCTAAGGCTTGTTAGGTGATGATATGTGATTGGATGCATCTTTTTAGGAAGAGGTATGTTTCAGTCTTTTAAACAGATGGTTTGTTTACCTCTCTCATCAAGAGAAATTTTGGATCAAAGTATATAAACAATTTTCAATATTTCCTTTTTAGGGTTGATTATTGAGATGTTTGGCTTGTAATTGCTGAGGTTCTTGGAGGAATGAATATGGAATAGATAGTGTTATGCATAAAATGAAAGGAATTATTGTTATGCCCCTGTCAGAATCTGATTTGGATGGGGAGGCCAAACAAGTGACAGGGAGTGGGAGTGTGGCTCCATTGGTTATGGAAGAAATTGAGGAAGGGCAAAGTCCGGCTGGGCAGAGCAGGGGAGAGGTAGAGCAAGACAGAGGAAATTCGGAGGAAGACACAGGCCCACCCCCTCTTCATCCTAGGGCACTCAGGGAGGAACAGAGAAGACAGCAACATTATTTGCATGGCTTATGGGGGAGGAAAGGGCCCTGATTCCCTTCATTAGCTGCAGCTGGGAACACAGTGTTTAAAAAGGAAAGCTGTGCACAGCAAGTTGTTGGGAGCAAACGTGAATTATCTGGTATCATTGAGGCTTAGCTGTGTTCTTGACTTCTTCCTAACTGTGTGTATTTTGCTGTGCTTTCAAGTCTGCAATTCCTTCTCCTGCCCTGTCAAGTTAATTACTGCAGCATGGTTGTTTGGATTTTTAGTTACAGTTTGTATGTACTTTATTTTTGGACTGAATTTCCTTCACTTAAAGATTGTTCCTGGGGGAGTTTTTCTCCAGCTGAAGGTAACCTGAACATTGAGGGTAAAGTTAGAGATAATAAAGGGACTCTTTTTGCTTATTTTACTGTGTTGCCTTTGTGCCATGCCCCAGGTCATCACAATTATGAACTGAATTTTGCCTTGGGTTTCAGATATAGATTCCAGTAGTTATCATACATGTAGACCATCTGTGGCAGAACTAGAATGAGTTTAATACATCCATTCTGATTTTCTATAATCTTCCAGCATCCTTTTATGCTATCAACAATGGACTCTTTTTCGTTCAGCTTCAGGATTGAGATTGAGAAGCAGGGTGTTCCAGTGGTTCTGTCCATGTGTTTTGTGAAATTTCTCAGGGTTCTAACTTTTCTCTGTTCCTACTTAGTATCCACATGAAACTACTGACTAAAATCACCCAGTGTCATGGAATTAATTATCAGGAGAGGCATATCTACCACAAACTAACCAAGTGATCTGCCAGGGTTCTTTCTGAATGATTGAAGGCTTTGATTTAGCCCATACAAGATTAAGCAAACATAGTTTTTAGAATAATCTCCGTTTCCCCCCCAATATCTGGAGGCATTAATTTTTAATTCTAAATGCCCAAAAACTGATGCACAGTTTGGGGTCACCACAAATTTATGACTCTTGCTGAAACAGCAGGTGTTAATTGTCCAAGAGGTCATTTGCATAGCTCCATAATTTTAATTCCTAGCTGATAACCCAGTGTTGCCCAGGTATTTATTTATCCCAATCCTGTATTAGGTAGGAAAAGGAATGAATTATATTGATAGTGTCAAATCAAAATAATTTTATTTATAGGGTTTTAAAAGTATAAGTAGAGTATAAAAATTATAAAGGAAGCTCTAGATATAACAGCTCTTATCCTGTAGTCGGTCCTCACACTGTTGTACTGTCTCTGAAGCTCTACACGTAGTAGCTCTCCTGCGCAGAGTTGCAAGTCTTCTATTCCTCTCCTCGGAAGTTTCTTGTCTACACTGGTATTTCATTTTTGTAGCTTTTGATTGCACTTGGCCAATCGCCTGACATTTCCTTGGAGGCATCTTTACAGCAATGAAATATATTATTATGGAATACAATAAAATAAATGTAAGATAAAGACTCTTGGCACCTCCTCTGACAACTTTCCCTCTTTGCTGGAAGGTGAGGGCCTATGGTGTTGTTGTTTTCTAAAAACCAATCCCACTTACCAGAGGGAGCCCCCTTGTGGAGTATTGTGGAGCACAAACCATAACCATGGCAACTCAACTGTACTGTACAGTAGAATCCATTTTAAGGCACAACAGGCCGTATCTTAACAGAACTGAATCCAAAATGCACACTATCACTGTCGAAAGTACTTTGATTTGACACTATAGATATAATTCATTCCTTTTCATTTCAGTGGCTCAGGTGTTCCAGAGTTATGCTGGAACACACACACAAACACCAAGGAGTGTTAGAGCTGTCTTACCCCTAGAGTATTTTTTTCCAGTAGGTAAGTCATCTATCTACTACATTTGGTTGAAATTGCTCGAGGCATTCCAGAGTTATGCTGGAACATACATACTCATTCACACACACATCCATATATACATATATATAGAAGATTCTTAAATTGGAATAATCTATCAATCACTCATTCTTTCATCTGTTTCACTTGGACTATTGCAACATGGAATAGTGGGACTTCCTTTGAATACAATTTGAAAGCTGCAATAATACATTAGCAAAACATCACTACTTTGTGAGCTGCACTAGCTTCCAGTTGACTATTGGCTCCAATATGGGCTATCACTCATGAATCCCTTCACAGTCCATGGTTGATTTACTTGTGCAACTATCTATGTGCAATTATATCTGGGTTTTTTCATGAGATCTAACAGGGTAGACATGATTTGGCTTTCATGAAATAATGCCATCAAATGGAAACCAGGAGCCATGCCTTCTTTATCATGGTACTTGCTCTTTGAATAGCTTAGTTTTGAAGATTTTTTAGTTATTTATTTTATTTATTTAATGATGTCAATTGCTTACAAGATAATAGGTATAAGTAAAAAACATAGTTATGAATACATGGACACATATAAGAAAAATAAAAAAAATAAAAGAAACAATAGGACAGGGACAGTAGGCATGTTGGTGCGCTTATGCATGCCCCCTACAGACCTCTTAGGAAAGGGGTGAGGTCAACAGTAGACAGTTTAAGGTTAAAGTTTTGGGGGTTTGGGGAAGAAACCACAGAGTCAGGTAGAATATTCCAGACATTGACCATTCTGTTGCTGAAGTCATATTTCATGCAATCAAGTTTGGTGCAATTAACCTTGAGTTTGTATCTATTGTTTGTTCTTGTGTTGTTATGGTTGAAGCTGAAGTATTCAGGTAGGACATTGCAATGTATGATTTTATATACTATGTTTAGATTGGACCGAAGGTGGCATAGATCTAGGTTGTCTAGGTCTAGAATTTCAAGGCTAGTGGCATAAGGTATTCTGCAACGAGTAGAGGAGTGGAAAACTCTTCTTGTGAAATATTTCTGGACTTTCTCAACTGTGTTAATATTGGATACATAATGTGGTGATGATGAGCTGTATTCAAGTATTGGTCTAGCAAATGTTTTGTATGCTCTAGTTATCAGTGTAACATTACCAGAGAAAAAGCAACATAAGATTAGGTTAACAACTCTTAATGCCTTTTTGGCTTTGTAGTTACAGTGGGCTCTAGCACTTAGATTATTAGAGATGAGTACTCCAAGAACCTTGACAGAGTTTGGATCATCAACAAGGTCTTGACTATTCAGACTGCATTTTATTTTCTGATTTTTTTTCCCAATATGTAGGACAGAGCATTTATTTGTTGAGATTTGAAGTTGCCATTTGATTGACCATTCTGATACATAGTCAAGGTCTTTTTGAAGGGTAGCAGTATTGTCTGTGGTATTGAACAGCTTTTCATCATCAGAGAAGAGAATGCAGTTGCTCTAAATATGATCACAGAGGTCATTAATGTAGAGTATGAAAAGAGTTGGTCCTAGAATACTGCCTTGGGGGACACCACTGTTGACAGGTCCAGAATTTGATTAGACACTCCCAATTTTGACCATTTGTTGTCTGTTTGACAGGAATGCTTCTATCCAGTTATGCAGATGTCCAGAGATACCGTAAGATTTTAGTTTTAGGAGTAGTTTGTCGTGTACCACTGAATCAAAGGCTTTATAGAAGTCTATATAGATTGTGTATATTGCTTTGCCCTGATCAAGTTGTATAGTCCATACGTTTTTGCAGTGTAAGAGTTGCAGATGACAGAATAGTTTTTTTCTGAAACCAAATTGTTTATTAGAGAGTAGGTTGTTTGTTTCTAAGTGGAGGATGATGGATTGGTTAATAATTGAATCCATGACTTTACAGATGACGCAGCATAAAGAGATTGGTCTGTAATTTTCAATTAGGCTGGGGTCTCCCTTTTTGAAGAAAGGGATGACCATGGCTTGTGACCACAGTTTTGGCAAGGAGCTGGTCCTGAAAGATTTTTCAAAGATTATGCTTAGAGGTTATGGCAGTGGATGTGGCAGTGGAAAGCTTTTTCAAAAAGTAGGCACATATTCTGTCCGGTCCAATAGAGAGAGATAATTTTAGATTGCGTAGTGCTTTTTCAACATTGTCTTCTGTAAAATTGATATATATTCGATCATTGTAGTTGTCTGTGGTTCGACTAGTAAATACTAGTAAATACTGGGCATGATCCATTGCTGTTTACAAATACTGAGCCAAAGAATGTGTTAAAGAGGTTGGCTTTAATAGTGTCATCATTGCAGTCTTTACCATTAGGTCCTTTCAGAGGTGGGATGGACCTTGAGTCTTTTAGTTTGTTGTTTATAAAATTGTAGAAAGCGCAGGTGGAATTGGTGTGTAGAAGATTTTCTTCTTGTTTAATGTGATAATTGGTGCATTCAGTTTTTATCTGGTGGCATAAATTTTTGTATTGGCTTTTGAAGTTGGCAACGTGACTAGATTTGTTTTTCCACCAAAGTGATTTATTTTGGGATTGAAGCTTCCTTATTGTTTTGGGTAATTTGTTTTTTCTGGTTTGGGAAGTTGTTAGTGGTACATATAGTTTGATTACTCTTTTGACTTCAAATAAAACTATATTGTAATGGTCTTCTACAGTATTTCATCCAGAGAATAGAAATTGCCAATCAAGGGATGAGAAATCGTTGTTTATAAGATCATAGTTGCCTTTTTTGAAGTTATAATTGGGGATTCCGTCATTGTGATGATTTTTGTGTGGATGTAGTCAATCATGCTGTGGTCACTGTTGGAAAATGGTTCTTCAACTTGTATTCCATAAATTGAACTAAAATTATTGCAGAAGATGAGCTTGAGGCAGTTGTTAAGTCTAGTGTTGTTGGTTGCTTGTTGTTCTGGTCCCAGATTTGTTACTGCATTGTAGAAGGTTGCATGTGTGGATTCAGTTGTACATTCATTAAAGGTCTAGTTAATATGAGGTAGACTAAAGTCACCAAGAAAGATAAAAGCATGTAGGCAGGATGCTGCCCATGTTAGTAGTGTATTTAGCTTGTTTGCATGTTTGATGTCATAATTAGGGGCTCTGTAACATAGTAAGAACCGAAATGTGATATTTAAAGACAGTTCACAGACGATGGTCTCAGGAATAGCAAGCTCCTGGGTAACATGGATGTTTTTTAGATGGAGGGACCTTTTATAGAAGATAGCAACACCACCTCCTCTATAGATTTCACGATCTGATTGGAAAACATGATAGTCTATTACTGTGGTAATGGAATCAGGGAGAGATGTGTTGAGCCATGTTTCACAGACAAATATAATATCAAATTTAGCCTTATTTAGTAAGAGGAGAAATTCAGGTATTTTATTTACAAGGCTTCTTGCATTGAATAGCTTGCATTTAAGGACAGTTGTGGTTGGAATAGAGGTATTTAGGGGCATGTGTGCCTAGTTTTGAGTGATGTTAGATTGGATGGGATGGGGTTGGATGCAGAGTTGTGGGTTTTATGACTTTCTTTTGATGAAATCAGCACCGTAGTCAATTTATAGTTCCTTTTCTTCATTGTCCAGACAGTTTTTGAGTTCTGCACAGAGTTCACAGGAGCAGATTCTTTGCAGTATGGATAAATCTGGCCTTGAGTGAAGTTTTTTGTGGTTGGGATTGGTTTTTGCAATGGCGTATATTGTATGAATGAATATGCATTTAGGATTTGAACGGCCCAAACCTGTTAGCTTTAGATTTTAAAAACTCAGTTTTTCCCCTGATTGCTGAGTTAGGGTGTGAAAAGAATGTGTCTAGAAAATGGCTTCAGATAATTTAACATGTGATTTTGGTCTTGATTTGTGGTATTTTATTTTGTGTTGTAGTTTTGCTTAAATTCTATGTTTGCCATTCAAAATTGCATTTGCAAGTTGAGCAGCCAGATAAAACATTTAAGTAAGATACAATAAGCAAAAATCATATCCATGACAAATTGAGAAATGCTGTAGATAGGAACTAAATGTGTAAAACCAGAATGTAATATAATACTGTCAATTTCTTATTTGAATATTTTAACAAAATGTTAAACAATCTGGGACTGTTTATTCTATTAAATAATGGAAATGTCAAAACTAAAGAAAAATTGAAAACTGACTTGAAATGTATTTCTTTTGGGAAAATGATCTCTCAGCAAAATAATGGAGATAGGATCATTCTACTCAGTTAATTCCAATGTAAGTGAACCATGTCATTTTTAATAGTAGTTTACTCATTTTTTCTCTTTCTTATTAGATTTATTTATTTGATTTATTAAAATATGATAGTGCCAGAATTAACCTTCTCCTTCTTTCTTTTCCTCCCTTCCTCAATTTGATATCATTTATATAACACATTCAACTTGGCTGCAAAGGCTTGAATTAAGGTGAACAGGTGTTAGGACATGAGGATAGAAGAGATCAAGATGTCCATTTCCTGTTTAATTTTCCATATTACTCTACTCAACTTCACAGTGGGGAGAAAAATAATAGACAATTTGCATTAGGGTGAATCATTGCTATATTCTGTAATAAATCACTTTAGATAAGAAAACTTTTACAACTGTTTGTAGATATTAAGTCAATAATGAAAGAAACTTTGTTCCTGCTTTGTGCTTCTGCCAGCACATTGTCTAAAACATATGCTCTCCCAATACATCACAAGCATTAGCTGTTTCAGATTAGGCTAGTCCATAATAGAAGTAAATGTATTTTTAAATGCCAGGTCCTAAAAGAAGACATATATACTTGGTATCTCATTATAAAGGAAATAGCTTTCATGTCACCCCATCAGCAGCTGGGCAGCTTTGAGGAGAACTTGAAAGGTCACAATCCATACCTTTAACTAATTTACAATTTTTTTGTATGAGAGGAAGAGAACCACTTTCTCAGTTTCATTCTATTTCATTCTAGGCAGAAACATCATCCTATACTTCTAGAACTATATAATGTAGAAAAAGTTCAGTAGAAGCATATCTGTACATGATAAGCATATCTGTACACAATTAGTCTAATTCTGCATTCATTTTCTCAAGAGACTATTGCCTCCTTGAGCTGGAACTAACATAGCTAGACTATGAAAATCCACTCAATCCAGGATGTTTGGGTCCAAACCAGGAAAGTTACTAATTATCATTAGTAATTTATATACACCACACCTACTCCTTAAAAAAGCTGCTTCTTTGCCTTGGAATCATACTATAGTCTCATAATTCCACATTAAAATGCATTTGAGTTAAGGAGGCACTGACTGGGAGTGGCAAGATACTTTGGAGCAGACGGTGCCTCCTAAACTCAAATACATATTTTCCTGAATCATGTGTCATTCCAGGAACTGAAGGTTCAGCTTCAAGTCAACTCTGCTTCAGAAGATATAGCTTCATGCAACATGGTTGTTTACAATCCAAGGCACTTTTTAAGTCTGAGATTCATAATTCTGTACAAGTCTAACAATCATAGTCTGGCTTCAATTAAAACCCAAGAAATTAAATTAAGATTAGAATCTCTTCCATTGCTCCCCCTGCCCACCAACTGAACAGGAAATCAGTAATACCAACATTCTCTAACAATAAAGTAATATCATCTCTGCATCCATCTCAAATAATCTCCAAGAGAAACAAGAAAGAAATTCACCATCATCTTTCAGAGAAGGAAACATTTACAAAATTTTGGCATAGCGTTACCTAAAACTCTCTCGCCACCTTATAATTATATTTTGACAGAGACATTCTTTATCAAGCTTTTCATCAATATCTGGAATCCTTCAGCTGTTGCCAGGCCCATAGCCTGGTTTTCGCAGTGCCAGACCAGTAACCACTCTTTTCATTTCTAAGTGACTCCAATCTAGTGGCTTTGTTGTACTGTGGAAATTAAAGGAATAGTCTGAGACAGGCAAACTGATTATAGCCCATCTAGGCTTGATACAAGTCATTTTGCCCAGAGGCTCCTTTTAAGCTGAATCCAACTTATATTTTAAATACAGCATTCTATTTTTCTGTTCAGAAAAAAGTATTCCTTCCAAACCAACTTAATTAGTCCTATATGCAGCTTAAACCTGCTGACTCCTGCTTCATTTTTTATCAAGAGCCAGCTAAAGATTAATATAGAAACTTATTGATAGTCCTTTTGATTCCTAGTATTCTGTTTGGAAGATTGGTAACAAATATAACATAGAGCTGACCATTCTCATTAAAGTTCTGGTTTACAGAAAGAAGCATTCAAAGGATGAAAACTTTGTAACTCTTGATTTATTTCTAAAGCAATCTCATTTTAAAATCACAGAATTGTAGAGTTGGAAAGGACATTTAGATCATTAAACCAGCCACCTGCTCAGGAAAAAAATTTAAATCAGGAACTGGTAGAACCAGCTTTCTCCCTTATGGAATGATTTCTAAACATTGTCAGCCCTTCAATTGTTTCACAGATTTCTTTAAACTGAGCTATCAGTATTGACTGTATTATTTGAGACAAGAGAAACAGCTCTGCATCTAATCAAGAGAGGTGGCTATCTTGGTGTTAAAGGCCCTGTCACACTGGCCGACGGATGCAAAACGTTAGTAAAAAGGAGACAGCGGAGGAGAAAAATGTTCCATCCGTTGTTATCCGCTCTCAAAAGGGGCAAAAATTTGCATAACCAGAGCGGATAACACGGAAAGGAACGGACGGGGGGAGGACGCAGGGCAGATGGAAAGCGGATGCGGAACGGAAGCCTAGCGGATGGAAGCGGATGGGACTGGATGGCACATCTGCTAGGCTTCCGGGGGACTGCAGCAAAGTGGATGTGGAACGGATACAGCGGATGCAGAACGGACGCTGAGCGGATGAAGTGGATGCACAGCGTAAGCCTAGCGGATGAAGCGGATGCACAGCGGAAGCCTAGCGGATGCACAGAGGAAGCCTAGCAGATGCCAAGCGTTCACTGCGCATGCGCGGAGGATGCATTGCGTTAGCCCCGCGGATATAAAGGCAGGCAGTTCCCAAGCAGGTCACCATTCAGAGGAAAGACCTGCTTCCAGACACATCAAGTGCCTTGCCAGCCTGCCTTGCCTGCCTGCCTGCCAGCCTTGCTGCCAGCCTTGCTGCCTGCCATCCTGCCAGCCTCCCTGCCAGCCTTGCTGCCTGCCTCCCTGCCAGCCTTGCTGCCTGCCTGCCAGTCTGCCTGCCAGCCTTGGTGCCTTCCTTCCTTCCAGCCTTCCTTCCAGCCTTCCTGCCAGCCTTGGTGCCTGCCTTCCTGCCAGCCTGCCAGCCTGCCTGCCTGCAAGCCTTGCTGCCAGCCAGCAACCCCACAACCATGGGGAAGAAGAGAAAGCCTCAGCCATCTGCTGCCAGCCCTGGCAAGAGGGACAGGGCCACCCTCCCACCCCCTGGCCCTCACTCTGCTTCTGCTGGGGGTTCTGTAGCACGGGCTCGCTCTTCTGCTTTTGCTTCTGGAGGAACTGATGATGATGCTTATGGCGGTGGAGCTTCTGCTCGTGTTTACTCTGCTGATGCTGCTTCTGGTGCTGATGCTTCTGCTGATGCTGCTTCTGGAGGAGCTGATGATGATGCTTCTGGCGGTGGTGCTTCTGTTGGTGCTTACTCTGCTGTAGCTGCTCCTCGTACTGCTGGTCCTGCTCGTGCTCCTGGTCTTGCTCGTCCTGCTGGTCCTGCTCGTGCTCCTGGTCTTGCTCGTCCTGCTTGTCCTGCTGGTCCTGCTGCTGCTGCTGCTGCCTAGATGATGATCCTGCTGGTGCTGCTGCTGCTGCTGCTGATGATGATGATGATGATCCTGCTGGTGCTGCTGCTGCTGGTGGTGTGGAGGAGCAGCCCCTACAACCTGGAAGCCCCTCTGATGAGGGCCCATCTTGTCCTGCCAGAGGGAGGAAGAGGCATATGCAGGAATGGGAGAGGAGGCAATACTCCATTGAGGAGGAACACGAGGATAAGGTGCTGGAGTGGCTGAGAGAGAATGACTATCTGTGGCGGAAGGGACACAGGCTCTACAGGGACACAAAAAGAAAGCAGGCTGCTTGGAGAGAGAAGGCGGAGAGTCTGGGCTACACATCGGAGGTGCTCCTCGGCTGGTGGAAACATATGCACACCTGGTACGGGAAGCTGCACCTCAAGAAATCTGGCCAGGGCACGGTCAAGCTGACAGACAGAGAGACCTATGTGATGGCCAGGTGCACCTTCCTGGAGGGTGAGATCTGCCACCGAGGAGCAGCCTTTCTCACAACACCCTCCCTCTGGCAGCCTGCTGAGAGCCAGTCCTCTTCCGGCCGAGAGTCAGCTCCTGTCTCAGGCAGGTTTCAGTGGACCGTCCCATGGTGGAGAACCCGCGGACAGTTTTTTTAACCATGGTGGAGCACGTGGAGGACTCCCTGGAGCAGTGGGAGAAAGGAGATGGCACTTCCACCACAGTCCTACCCGCATCCACCCAAAGCTCCACCTCCACAGAAAGGCAGAGAGCCAGACAGGAGGGGCAGAGCCACACTGTCCTGCTGGAGATCAGGGACACCATCTGGAACAGCATAGATCTCCTCTCTCAGCTGGTCCACACCGAGTCCTCATCCTCCAACCGCAAGCCCTTCCTCACCTATGTCAACCAGACCCTCACGGACATGGCGGAACCACAGTACCAGGTGGTGAAGGACCGGATCACCAAGCTGCTTCACAACCCTCCAGATCCAGAGGAACCTGCTCCCACCAAGTCCAGGTGTGCTCCTCCACCCCAGGTGATGTCCCTTCCATTCCAAGGCTTCCCACAGGCCCTCACCTATCAGGGCTACGGCTACCAGGAGGTCCAGCAGCACAGGCAGCAGCCCTTCCCAGTCCAGGCATAGGCTCATCTGATGCCACCGATGCCACTGATGCCACCGATGACACCCACGCAACCGATGCCACCCAAACCAGTCCTCACACAGCTGCAGACCAGACAGCCCCACTACACTGTTCCTTCCTCCACCCAGCAGCCAAGCCCGGCCTCAGTACATCTGTTGTTATTGGGACTGACACCCCATGGCATGGAGGAAGGAGCTCTCAACATCACAGGGCTGAGCCAGCTGTCTGAGAGCTTCCTCAACACACCGTCACCTGTTGTCATCTCGGGGCCAGGCACTCCAGTAGGGCTTCAGACCAGCACTCCAGCAGCAGCCACCTCCACAGCACCTGGACCCTTCACCCCTGAGACTGGGCACACATCCGAGTGACCGACAAGAGTGCCAGAGACTGGGTGGCTACATGTAGACTTTATTTGGACACTTGATTTGGGTCATTTTTCTTTTACAGCTTGTATTTAATAAAGATTATCCTTGCTTCACACACTTGCCTCATTTATTTTATTAAATAAAGTTTTGGTGGAAACTTTTAGAAATGCTTTAAGCCTTTGCATGCTTGTGGGATGGGTAAGGATAGCAGTGGGTTGGGCAGGGATACCTTTGGGATGGGTAATAGCTGTGGGATGGGCAGGGATACCTGTGGGATGGGCAGGGATACCTTTGGGATGGGTAATAGCTGTGGGATAGATAAACCTTCAGTGCAAGCATAGTGGGACTGTGTGGTCCACCCTCCCAGGTGCCACACCTATGCCCCTTTATTATCAATACTAATGTAATCATTGATCCACACATGTCAACATAAACACAACTCTTTATTAAATGCCCTGTTCATTGTAGGCCCACCCAACATACATAGCCCGAACTCATCCGTGTGATGAGACAGGCTGAAGGAAGCATCCATTAATCATCTACCATCCTGTCTTGCCACTCCACTGCTCCAGCTGGGGAGTTGCACCAGTGTTTCAGGAGGTTGCGCTGCTTCTTCTTGCCTCCATTCACCAGGCTCCATGTCCCCATTGCCTTGTTGGAGGTCCACGAGCCTGTTCTGCAAGACTGGGTAGCGGGTGCGCATGAGATTGTGCAGGATGCATCAAGCTTCCATTATCCTCCTCACGGTCTCTGGGCAATGCTGCATGGTGGTGAGAAGTACCTGGAACCTGTTGGCCAGGATGCCAAAGGCATTCTCCACCACCCGCCTTGCCCTGGACAGCCTGTAGTTGAAGATTCTCTCTTCACGGGTGAGGTGTCTTGAAGTGTAGGGCTTCATGAGGTAGGTTCTGAGGAAGAAGGTGTCATCCCCCACGATGAAGTAGGGCACATCTTGCGTGTCATTGGGCAGGGGTTCTGGATCTGGGGAGCCCAAGATGAGGTTGCGTTCCAGCCCCTCCTTGAGATGACTGGCGTTGTATACCTGGGCATCTGAACATGAGACGTTGCCTGAAGCATCGATGTACATGAACTTGTTGTCAGCATCGACCATGGCAAAGAGGACGATGCTGAAGAAGCCCTTGTAGTTGAAATAAGTGGACCCCAACTTGGTTGGCGCTTTGCAGGCCACGTGCTTGCCATCTATGGCTCCAACGGTGTGTGGGAAGTTCCACCTCTGATACCACTGCTCTGCAACTTTCTTCCATCCTTCTTCAGTGGAGGGGCACTGGAGGAGCTCCTCCATGTATTCTTCGATGATGGCCTGCACCACTTCTCTGACCACAATGCTGATGGTGTGTGGCACCCTCTAGCCATACTGCATGCTCCTGTAGGTGGTCCCTGAGGCCAGGTGGGGCAGAGTCAGTGCCACCTTGAGCCCAGGGTCCAGGATGGGCCGGAAGTTGGTGCTCTGCTTGGTCAACCTGGGTGTCAGCCACTCCACAACTTCGTCAAACATGGCTGGAGGCATCCTCATGAAGTTCTGGAATGCACGAGGGTCTTCGTTCCTGAGCTCCACCATCAGCTTGTCGTACAGTCCGTACTCTGCTCTTCTCCCGATCCATCTTCGGACCCAGACGCTTCTTGGCCGCCTCCTTTTCTTCCCGTAGTAGAGTTCACAGAGCCTGTAGATGGCTTCGCACTGTTGCGAAGAATGATGGTGGCTACCAAAAGGATTTTGTTATGATCCAAGGTGGACCTGACTGGATGGTGTGGAAGAGCAAGAGTCAGATGAAGGCTGCAGAGGTCTGCACAGTAGGGCTGCTGGTATGAAAGTGAGATCCAGGTGAGTTGTGCCCCCTTTTTATAGGCAATATAGGTTTCCCCCTATGTGTCCTTTTGTATCCTCTAGGCATCCTCTAGACATCCTTAATATCCAAGATAGGTCCCCTCTGCGAACGTTTTTTCCGTTTTAAATGCTTTCTTTGCATGCTGCATCCGCTTTCATCCTTTCTCTGTCCGTGCTACTAACGCTGTGCGTCCGTTCCACGTCCGTTCCACTTCCTCCCTATGTCCGCTTTCTGCTGGAGTGTATATTAAACATTTTTCTCGGAGAGAGGTGGGTTCTAACTTTCTACACTTACATTGAAGCAGAGTTTGTCTTCAGTTCTACTGATATCCTACCTGAGGCTACATATCCCAGAACTGTGCTATTACAATCTACCAATCCATTTTTAATTATGATCACAGTGTTGAGATATTCCAAAAATATCTGAGTTGAATTATTTTTAAATAACAAGATAAAAATGAAAGCAACCTGAAAACTACATACAAAAAGATATTATGGTGAGGACATACTGTATCAAATTTCCATGCAATAATGCAATTTGCCCACATTTCTTCAAACACTATAAATGGCCATCTAATAACTGGAATATTGGGGTTTACTTTTCCAGATTTGCAAGTGATATTGTGTGAAAGGGAAACTATCCCCCTCAAGCAATTTAATTCATGTCCCTCTTTTTTGAGAATCAAGGGGCCACAAGGTAATATATGAATCTCATGCAGTGGTTTGAAGTGATAATTCTATTTAAATATGAGTAAGAGTTTCCATGACATGGCAAAGACAATGGATGATCAAGGAAACAGAATGAAAATTAGGAATTTTTATATCCTTGTTGGGCTGTGACTTCTTGCTTACACAAAAATCCTTGTTAGTTCTAGTACAGAATTCTGTCCCTTGTGACTAGGTTGCCTATTTAATGCCAAAGAAAGGTTTAAAAGAGAAGATAATCAGATTTTGCATTATAATTCATTCATGTACCATGGCCATTAAAAGTACATTTATTTTCCACAGACTCCACCATTTGTATCTTGTCTAATACAAAGAAATTCAACAATGTTAAATATTTCAAAACCATGAGGAAGAAGTGCAAGGAAAAGAAAAATACAAAACTCTTAGAAGCAAAAATATTTTAGAAAAATAGGTCTTGATTTGCTATGCGTTGATGTCATATAATAATGCCTTGGCCTAAATGTCTTTCAGTGTTTTAACCAAATTACCCTTTAAATTACCAGCCAACTGCCAGATGCTTTCCTCATTTATGTCTTCTATAATTCAAATTCTTTCTTAATTTAAACAAGTGAGATGCTATAAATGTCTCCTTAGTTTAAAAGAAACAGACATACATCGTAGTTTGGCAGAAGAGTGTCAAGCATTTACTGGGTAATGCAGTCACAGCCCCAGAGCTCATGGCAACCTTACAGGATCTTTTAAGCCATTGTCACACTGAACCAACGGATGCAAAGAGGATGTAAAACGGACAAAAAAGCTTGCCATCCATTCGAAAATGCGATGTACTCACTGCCTCTGTTTTGCTTCCTCACTATCCGTCCAGCATCCGTTTATTGACGTTTCATCCGCTCCAAAAGTTTTGGGTTGCCCAAAACTTTTGCGTGGAAAATGTATCCAGTTTGTCCATTCTGCATCCACTACGCATCCGCAACGCATCCGTTACACATCCGTTACACATCCGCTATATCCGCTAGGCATCTGCTGCGCATCCGCGCAACTCGCATCCACTCGGACGCAGGGAGGAAGTGGAACGGATGCAGAACGGATGCAGCATGGAAACAAAGCGTTTAAAACAGAAAAAACGTTCACAGAGGGGACCTATCTCGGATATTAAGGATGTCTAGAGGATGCCTAGAGGATGCAAAGGGACACCTATACTGCCTATAAAAAGGGGGAGCAACTCACATGGATCTCACTTTCAGCCCAGCAGCCCAGCTGTGCAGACCTCTGCAGCCTTCATCTGACTCTCCCTCTTCCACAGCATCCAGTCATGTCCACCGTGGATCGTACCACGGTCCTTTTGGCAGCCACCATCCTTCTGCAACAGTGCGAAGCCATCTACAGGCTCTGTGAACTCTACTATGGGAAGAAAAAGAGGCGGCCAAGAAGCATCTGGGTACGAAAATGGATCGGGAGAAGAGCAGAGTACGGACTGTACAACAAGCTGATAGTGGAGCTCAGGAACGAAGACACTCGTGTGTTCCAGAACTTCATGAGGATGCCTCCAGCCATGTTTGACGAAGTTGTGCAGCGGCTGAAACCCAGGTTGACCAAGGCAAACACCAACTTCCGGCCCAGCCTGGAACCTGGGCTCAAGGTGGCACTGACTCTGCCCCACCTGGCCTCAGGGACCACCTACAGGAGCATGCAGTATGGCGTGAGGAGGATCGTGGAAGCTTGCTGCATCCTGCACAATCTCATGCTCGTCCGCTCCCCAGTCTTGCAGAACAGGCTCGTGCACCTTCAACAAGGCAATGGGGACATGGAGCCTGGGGAATGGAGGCAAGGGCGAAACCTGATCGACACTCAGGATGTGCAAGGCCCCAACAGAGCCTCACGGGAAGGGAAGAAGCAGCGCAACCTTCTGAAACACTGGTGCAACTCCCCAGCTGTAGCGGTGGAGTGGCAAGACAAGATGGTAGATGCTTAATGGATGCTTCCTTCAGCCTGTCTCATCACACTGATGAGATTGGGTCATGTATGTTGGGTGGGCCTACAATGAACAGGGCATTTAATAAAGAGTTGTGTTTGTGTTGACATGTGTGGATCAATGCTTACATTGTTATTGATAAAAAAGGGCCATAGGTGTGGCACCTGGGAGGGTAGACCATACAGTCCCACTATGCTTGCACTGGAGGTTTATCTATCCCACAGCTATTAGCCATCCCAAAGGTATCCCTGCTCATTCCACAGGTATCCCTGCCCACCCCACTGCTATCTTAACCCATCCCACAAGCATGCAAAGGCTTAAACCATTTCTAAAAGTTTCCACCAAGACTTTATTGAAAAAAAGAAATGAAACAAGTGTGTGAATCAAAGATAAACTTTATTGAACAATAAGCTGTAACAGAAAAATGACCCAAGTCAAGAGTCCAAATAAAGTCCACAGGTAGCCAGCTACCTGGTCTCTGGCACTCTTATCGGTCACTCGGAGGTGTGCCCAGTCTCAGGGGTGAAGGGTCCAGGTGCTGTGGTGGTGGGTGGTGCTGGAGTTCCTGGCCCCAAGAGGACAACAGGGGACGGAATGTTGAGGAAGGTGTCGGACAGCTGGCTCAGCCCCGTGATGCTGAGAGGTCCTTCCTCCATGCCATGGGGTGTCAACCCCAGTACTGATGACAGATGTACTGAGGCCGGGCTTGGCTGTGGGGTGGAGGAAGGAGCAGTGTAGTAGGGCTGTCTGCTCTGCAGCTGTGTGAGGACTGTCGTGGGTGGCATCATTGGCGTGGGTGCCATTGCTGTCGTCGGTGGCATCATTGTCGTGGGTGGCATCGGTGGCATCAGTGGAACCGGTGGCAACGGTGTTGCCCAATGACTCTGTGCCTGGACTGGGAAGGGCTGCTGCCTGTGCTGCTAAACCTCCTGGTAGCCGCAGCCCTGGTAGGTGAGGGCCTGTGGGAAGCCTTGGAATGGGAGGGACATCACCTGGGGTGGAGGAGCAGACCTGGACTGGGTAGGAGCAGGTTCCTCTGGGTCTGGAGGGTTGTGAAGCAGCTCGGTGATCCGGTCCTTCACCACCTGGTACTGTGGATCCGCCATTTCCTTGAGGTTCTGGTTGACATAGGTGAGGAAGGGCTTGCGGTTGGAGGAGGAGGAGTCGGTGTGGACCAGCTGAGAGAGGAGATCTATGCTGGTGCAGATGGTGTCCCTGATCTCCAGCAGGACAATGTGGCTCTGCCCCTCCTGCTGTCTGGCTCTCTGCCTTTCTGTGGAGGCAGAGCTGGGGGGGTGGATGCGGCTAGGACTGTGCTGGACTCGATGTCTCCTTTCTCCCACTGCACCAGGGAGTCCTCCACGCACTCCACCACGCTTACCACACCTGTCCGCGGGTTCTCCACCGTGGCACGCTCCACAGAAACCTGACTGGAGACAGGGACTGACTCTCGGCCGGAAGAGGACTGGCTCTCAGCAGGATTCCGGAGAGAGAGGGTCGTGAGAGGGGCTCCTGGTGCAGCTCGGTGGCGGACCTCACCCTCCAGGAAGCTGCACCTGGCCATGACGTAGGTCTCTCTGTCTGTCAGCTTCACAGTGGCCTGGCCAGATTTCTTCAGGTGCAGCTTCCCGTACCAGGTGTGCATGTGCTTCCACCAGCCGAGGAGCACCTCCGAAGTGTAACCCATACTCTCCGCCCTCTCTCTTCAAGCAGCCTGCTTCTGCTTGGTGTCCCTGTACAGCCGGTGTTCCTTCTGCCACAGATGGTCGTTCTCTCTCAGCCTCTCCAGCACCTCATCCTCATGCGCCTCCTCAATTGCCTCCTCTCCCGTTGTCGCATCCGCCTCTTCCTACCTTTGGCAGGACCAGATGGGCCCTCATCAGAGGGGCTCCCAGGTAGTAGGGGCTGCTCCTCCACACCAGCAGCAGCAGCAGCAGCACCAGCAGAATCATCATCATCATCATCCTCACCAGCAGGATCATAATCAGCATCATCAGCATCATCATCAGCAGCAGCAGGATCATCATCATCAGCAGCAGCAGGACCAGCAGGAACAGGATCAGCAGCAGTAGAGTAAGCACCAGCAGGGCCAGCAAGTCCAGGAGCACGAGCAGGACGAGCAGGACGAGCAAGACCAGGAGCACGAGCAGGACGAGCAAGTCCAGGAGCAGGAGCAGGACGAGCAGGACCAAGAGCAGCTTCAACAGAGTAAGCACCAGCAGAAGCACCACCGCCAGGAGCAGCTTCAGCAGAAGCCCCAGCAGAAGCAGAGTCAGGGGCAGGGGGCAGGAGGTTGGCCCTGTCCCTCTTGCCAGGGATGGCGGCAGGCTGCTGAGGCTTTCGCTTCCTCCCCATGGTTGTGGGGTTGCTGGCTGGCAGGGAGGCTGGCAGGAAGCCAGGCACGAAGGCTGGCAGGCAGCTACCAAGGCTGGCAGGAAGCCTGGCAGGTAGGCTGGCAGGTAGGCTGGCAGGAAGCCTGGCAGGAAGCCTGGCAGGTAGGCTGGCAGGAAGCCTGGCAGGCAGGCATGCAGGCAGGGCAGGCAAGGAACTCGAAGTGTCCAGCAGGTCTTTCCTTGGAATGCTGGCCACGTGCGAGCTGCTTCCCTTTATATCCAGGGGGCTTGCGCAATGCATCCCCCCCGCATGCGCAATTAACGCCAGGCATCCGCTAGGCTTCCACTGTGCATCCGCTAGGCTTCCGCTGTGCATCCACTTCATCCGCTGTGCATCCGCTGTGCATCCGGTTCATCCGCTGTGCATCCGCTGTATCCGTTCCGCGTCCGCTTTGCTGAGGTCCCCCGGAAGCCTAGCGGATGCGCCATCCTCTCTCATCCACTTCCATCCGCTGGGCTTCCATTTCGCATCTGCTTTGCATCCGCCCTGCGTCCTCCCCACACCCGTGTTATCCGTTCCGGTTATGCAAATTTTTGCCCCTTTTGAGAGTGGATAACAACGGATGGAACATTTCCCATCAAATGTTGTATTGTCAGCATATTATTGATGATATTACTATTATATGAATCCCGTTTTAAAGTTTCAGGAATGATTACATGATGTGATTATGATTTATCAGTTCTTTGTATAGACTTAATACAAATAAAGAATGCTTCTAATCTCCTTAAAAAACAAGCTATCATATATGTGTTAATCTGCCAGAAATGATCTCTATTATCTTTTATAATGTTCTTCCACTATCACAAGTTGCAATAAATGATAATTTAATGTAACAAAGACTTTACTCCGTCAGAAAAGGTAGCCAAAAAGTATTAAGTCAATGCATATATTGTTTGTAAGATTTTGTCTTGTTTTCATTATGCCTATTTTTAACTTGTCAGATAAAACATAAAATGTCCATATAGATTAGGAAAAGGAGTAAATTCAACCCTCCCATCTGAAAAGAAAAGACAATTATCTTTTGTCTTTTTCCAATGTTTACATTTCCAAATCCTGCTGCGAAAATGATTTATTAAACATATTATTGTGCACAATTTTTCAATTTTATAAGTTAGGAGTGGAGGAATACAGAGACAAAGAAAACATTGATCATGCTTATCATGTTTGTAAATGTATTTAACAATGCTGGATAGATAAATACTCTGTGTTAATTGGGTACATGGTCCAGATAAGGACATTTTGGCACCTTTCTTTTCTGGAGTAGAAATTTTAAGTTTGCAATGTATCTTTTAATTTATAGCTAATATCAAACATAATTTTTCTCAGAAAAGTTACACAACACTGTTTATTTCTCCCGTAATATTATTTTTATGCTTCAAATAGAGATAGAATTAAGGATGTTATACAATCCTACTGAACTCTATTGCTCTGCAGTTATTTAAAAATACTATATGTTAGTATTTAATGGATTAATAGAATACTATTAATCAAAATTAATTTAATAACCATTAATTTTAACTGAGTTGCTATAACCATACTGACTTTATATCTAGGACATTCTTTTCATTATGGAAGCCAAATACTTCTGTGAAAACATATACATAGCATTATAGGAGTTTGAAAACCAGTGAGGATCAGCAATATATATTCGAAGTTCCAAAGAGAGAAATTTGTAGCTAAACTGATTCAGAAGTATTTTTTTTTGTCTTCCAAGACATCTACTGTAATCCTAAATGTTTAGATTACAAAATATTGGTTTAAGAGCTCAGAGATACTAATTAGGTCTGTTGTATAAGTCATCATGTTAGAGGCAGAGAAAATTGTTGCAACTGACAGCTTCTTTTGTTAAAAAGCATAACGGTAAATAAAAGTAGTAGAAATTTTCTGTTTAGGGGACCACATAGTGATTCATTGGCCACTAGGATACTTAAATCTGCATAAGGATCAGAGAAGCAGGGAAAGACAACATTTTAAAAATATGAGATCAAATGATGAAAAGGAGTAGCAAAGGAAAAAACTTTTTAAGCTCCAATAGTAAGATCCATGTTACTGTCTTTTATAACTTCTTTTTTTTAAAAAAAAAATATCTTGCTTTCATACTTAAAAAAACAAGTGTCTATCATCAGTAGATACAAAAAATCTACACATCCCTGTTAAAATGCCAGGTTTTTGTGATGTAAGAAAACCAGAGCAAGATAAATCACTTCAGTTTATATGTTATGAGCCAGGGTGGTGCAGTGGTTAGTGTGCAGTACTGCAGGCTACTTCTGTTGACTGCCAGCTGCCTGCAATTTGGCAGCTCAAATCTCACCATGCTCAAGGTTGACTCAGTCTTCCATCCTTCTGAGGTCGGTAAAATGAGGATCCAAAAATGCTGACTCTGTAAACCACTTGGACAGGGCTGTAAAGCATTGTAAAGTGGTATATAAATCTAAAGGCCCTGTCACACTGCCCAACGGATGCAAAACGGACACAACGGACGAGCAAAATGTTCCATCCGTTGTTATCCGCTCTCAAAAGGGGCAAAAATTTGCATAGCCGGAGCGGATAACACGGACCCGGGGAGGACGCAGGGCGGATGGAAAGCAGATGCGGAACGGAAGCCTAGCGGATGGAAGTGGATGGGAGCGGATGGCACATCCGCTAGGCTTCTGGGGGACCTCAGCAAAGCGGACGCGGAACAGATGAAGCGGATGAAGAGCGGATGCAGAGGATGAAGCGGATGCAGAGCAGAAGCCTAGCGGATGCACAACGGAAGCCTAGCAGATACAGAGCATTAATTGCGCATGCGGGGGGGATGCATTGCGCAAGCCCCCCAGATATAAAGGGAAGCAGCTCGCACATGGTCAGCATTCGGAGGAAAGACCTGCTGCAGGATACATCGAGTCCTTGCCTGCCCTGCCGGCATGCCTGCCTGCAAGCCTTGCTGCCAGCCTTCCTGCCAGCCTGCCTCCAAGCCTCCTGGCCAGCCTCCCTGCCAGCCTTGCTGCTAGCCTCCCTGCCAGCCAGTCTGCCTGCCAGCCTTGGTGCCTGCCTGCTTGCCAGCCTTGGTGCCTGCCTGCCCGCCTGCCTTCCTGCCAGGCTTCCTGCCAGACTTCCTGCCAGCCTTGGTGCCAGCCTTCCTGCCAGGCTTCGTACCAGCCTTGGTGCCTGCCAGCCTCCCTGCCAGCCTCCCTGCCAGCCAGCAACCCCACAACCATGGGGAAGAAGCGAAAGTCTCAGCAACTTGCTGCCATCCCTGGCAAGAGAGACAGGGCCACCCTCCCGCTCCCTGTCCCTGACTCTGCTTCTGCTGGGGCTTCTGCTGCTGGGGCTTGCTCTTCTGGTGCTGGAGCTTCTGCTGAAGCTGCTCCTGGCAGTGGTGCTTCTGCTGCGTACTCTGCTGAAGCTGCTCCTGGCGGTGGTGCTTCTGCTGCTGTGTACTCTGCTGAAGCTGCTGCTGGTCCTGCTCATCCTGCTCGTACTCCTGGACTTGCTCGTCCTGCTCATGCTCCTGGACTTGCTCGTACTGCTCGTACTGCTCATGCTGGTCTTGCTCATCCTGTTCGTCCTGCTCGTGCTCCTGGTGCTGCTGGTGCTGGGGCTCCTGGTGATTACTCTGCTGATGATCGTGGTCCTGCTGATCCTGCTGCTGCTGCTGCTGATGATGATGATGATGATGATCCTGCTGCTGCTGCTGCTGCTGCTGATGATGATGATGATTATGATCCTGCTGGTGATGATGATGATGATGATGATGATGATGATGATGATCCTGCTGGTGCTGCTGCTGCTGCTGGTGTGGAGGAGCAGCCCCTACCACCTGGGAGCCCCTCTGATGAGGGCCCATCTGGTCCTGGCAAAGGGAGGAAGAGGCGTATGCGGGTACGGGAGAGGAGGCAATACTTCATTGAGGAGGAACACGAGGATGAGGTGCTGGAGTGGCTGAGAGAGAATGACTATCTGTGGCGGAAGGGACACCAAGCGGAAGCAGGCTGCTTGGAGAGAGAGGGCGGAGAGTATGGGTTACATTTCGGAAGTGCTCCTCGGCTGGTGGAAACATATGCACACCTGGTATGGGAAGCTGCACCTGAAAAAATCTGGCCAGGCCACAGTAAAGCTGACGGACAGAGAGACCTACGTCATGGCCAGGTGCAGCTTCCTGGAGGGTGAGATCCGCCACCGAGGAGCACCAGGAGCCCCTCTGTCTACCCTCTCTCTCCGGCAGCCTGCTGCGACCCAGTCCTCTTCCGGCCGAGAGTCAGTCCCTGTCTCCAGGCAGGTTTCTGTGGAGCGTGCCACGGTGGAGAACCCGCGGACAGCTGTTGTCACCGTGGTGGAGCGCGTGGAGGACTCCCTGGTGTAGTGGGAGAAAGGAGACGGCACGTCCACCACAGCCCTACCCGCATCCCCCACCCCCCAGCTCCGCCTCCACAGAAAGGCAGAGAGCCAGACATCAGGAGGGGCAGAGCCACACTGTCCTGCTGGAGATCAGGGACACCATCCGCACGAGTATAAATCTCTCTCAGCTGGTCCACACCGACTCCTCATCCTCCAACCGCAAGCCCTTCCTCACCTATGTCAACCAGACCCTCAAGAACATGGAGGAACCCAGTACCAGGTGGTGAAGAAACGGATCATGGAGCTGCCTCAAAACCCTCCAGATCCAGAGAAACCTGCTCCTACCCAGTCCAGGTCTGCTCCTCCACCCCAGGTGATGTCCCTCCCATACCAAGGCTTCCCACAGCCCCTCACCTACCAGGGCTACGGCTACCAGGAGGTCCAGCAGCACAGGCAGCAGCCCTTCCCAGCCCAGGCACAGTCATCGGGCGACACCGTTGCCACCGGTTCCACTGATGCCACCTATGCCAGTCACGACAATGCCACCAACGACAGCGATGCCATCCACACCACCAATGCCACCCATGCCAGTCCTCACCCAGCTGCAGACCAGACAGCCCCACTACACTACTCCTTCCTCCACCCCACAGCCAAGCACGGCCTCAGTACATCTGTCATCAGTACTGGGGCTGATACCCCATGGCATGGAGGAAGGACCTCTCAACATCGCGGGTCTGAACCAGCTGTCTGAGAGCTTTCTCAACACACCATCACCTGTTGTCCTCTCAGGGCCAGGTACCCCAGTGGTGCTTCAGACCAGCACTCCAGCACCACCCACTTCAATGCACCTGGACCCTTCACCCCTGAGACTGGGCACACCTCCGAGTGACCAATAAGAGTGCCAGAGACTGGGTAGCTGGCTACCTGTAGAGTTTCTTTGGACACTTGACTTGGGTCATTTTTGTTTTACAGCTTGTTGTTCAATAAAGTTTATCTTTGATTCACACATTTGCTTCATTTCTTTCTTTTTAATAAAGTCTTGGTGGAAACTTTTAGAAATGGTTTAAGCCTTTGCATGCTTGTGGGATGGGTTAAGATAGCAGTGGGATGGGCAGGGATACCTGTGGAATGGGTAATAGCTGTGGGATGGGCAGGGATACCTGTGGGATGGGTAATACCTGTGGGATGGGCAGGGATACCTTTGGGATAGGTAATAGCTGTGGGATGGGTAAGGATAGCAGTGGGATAGATAATCCTCCAGTGCAAGCATAGTGGGACTGTATGGTCCACCCTCCCTGGTGCCACACCTATGGACCTTTAATAATATAATAATAATGTAATAATCATCCGCACATGTCAAAACAAACACAACTCTTTATTAAACGCCCTGTTCATTGTAGGCCCACACAACATACATGGCCCAATCTCATCAGTGTAATGAGACAGGCTGAAGGAAGCACTCATTAATCATCTATCATCTGTCTTGCCACTCTACTGTTCCAGCTGGGGAGTTGCACCAGTGTCTCAGGAGGTTACGCTGCTTCTTCCCTTTACGTGAGGCTCTGTTGGGGCCTGGCACATCCACAATGTCTATAAGGTTTCGTCCCTGCCTCCATTCACCAGGCCCCATGTCCCCATTGCCTTGTTGGCGGTCCACAAGCCTGTTCTGCAAGACTGGGTAGCGGGTGCGCATGAGATTGTGCAGGATGCAGCAAGCTTCCACGATGTTCTTCACAGTCTCTGGGCGATGCTGCATGGTGGTGAGAAGTACCTGGAACCTATTGGCCAGGATGCCAAAGGCGTTCTCCACCACCCGCCTTGCCCTGGACAGCCTGTAGTTGAAGATCCTCTCTTTACGGGTGAGGTGTCTTGAAGTGTAGGGCTTCCTGAGGCAGGTTCTGAGGGAGAAGGCGTCATCCCCCACGGTGAAGTAGAGCACACCTTGTGTGTCATTCGGCAGGGGGTTTGGATCTGGAAAGCCCACGACGAGGTTGCCTTCCAGCCCCTCCTTGAGGTCACTGGCGTTGTGTACCTGGGCATCTGAACATGAACCTCTGCCTGAAGCATCAATGTACATGAACTTGTAGTCAGCATCGACCATGGCAAAGAGGACGATGCTGAAGAAGCCTTTGTAGTTGAAATAAGTGGAGCCCGACTTGGCTGGTACTTTGCAGGCCATGTGCTTCCCATCGATGGCTCCAACAGTGTGTGGGAAGTTCCACCTCTGGTACCACTTCTCTGCAACTTTCTTCCAATCATCAGTGGAGGGGCACTGGAGGAGCTCCTGCAGGTATTCTTCGATGAGGGCCTGCACCACTTCTATGACCACAATGCTGATGGTGTTGTGTGGCACCCTCCAGCCGTACTGCATGCTCCTGTAGGTGGTCCCTGAGGCCAGGTGGCACAAAGTGAGTGCCACCTTGAGCCCAGGTTCCAGGCTGGGCTGGAAGTTGGTGTTTGCCTTGGTCAACCTGGGTGTCAGGCACTGCACAACTTCGTCAAACATGGCTGGAGGCATCCTCATGAAGTTCTGGAATGCACGAGTGTCTTCGTTCCTGAGCTCCACTATCAGCTTGTTGTACAGTCCGTACTCTGCTCTTCTCCCAATCCATCTTCGTACCCAGATGCTTCTTGGCCTCCTCCTTTTCTTCCCATAGTAGAGTTCACAGAGCCTGTAGATGGCTTTGCACTGTTGCAGAAGGATGGTGGCTGCCAAAAGGACTGTTTTACGATCCACGGTTGACATGATTGGATCCTGTGGAAGAGCAAGAGTCAGATGAAGGCTGCAGAGGTCTGCACAGCTGGGCTGCTGGTCTGAAAGTGAGATGCAGACGAGTTGCTCCCCCTTTTTATAGGCAGTATAGGTGTCCCTTTGCATCCTCTAGGCATCCTCTAGGCATCCTGTAGACATCCTTAATATCCGAGATAGGTCCCCTCTGCGAACGTTTTTTCCGTTTTAAACGCTTTGTTTCCATGCTGCATCCACTAGGCATCTGTTCTGCATCCGTTCTGCATTCGTTCCGCTTCCTCCCTGCGTCCGAGCAGATGCGAGTTGCGCGGATGCACAGCGGATGCCTAGCGGATATAGCGGATGCGTAACGGGTGCAGAATGGATGCGTTGCGGATGCGTAGTGGATGCAGAACGAATTGGATACATTTTCCGCGCAAAAGTTTTGGGCAGCCCAAAACTTTCTGAGCGGATGAAACGTCAATAGACGGATGCTGGACGGATAGAGAGGAAGCAAAACGGAGGCAGTGAGTACATCACATTAACCAACGGATGGCAAGCTTTTTTGTCCATTTTACATCCTCTTTGCATCCGTTGGTGCAGTGTGACAGGGGCTTAAGTGCTATCACTAATATAACATACAAGATGTACAATTCAATTTAAAAATAAATTGAAAACTTTTCAGGAGCAAAAGCAATAACAAATAATGTCGAATAATGTCATTGCATAAGCAATAAGTACATAGTCACAAAAGTAGGTATGTGGCTGTGTTCAGAATTAACCAATCACATTGAATCTGATGTTAAATACGTAGTTGTCAGTACACGCTTCTCATTCTGAATTAAAGTAGCTCTGATCAAGTCTATGTAAAGGGCCTGTCACATAGGCCAACGGATGGAAAACGTATGTAAAAAGGACACAGCGAACGAGAAAATGTTCCATCCGTTGTTATCCGCTCTCAAAAGTGCCCCAAATTTGAATAAGCAGAGTGGACAACAATGGAAAGGAACGGACGGGGAGAGGACATAGCCAGGATGTTAAGTTGATTCTCCACAGAAACCTAGTGGATGGAAGCGGATGGAAGGAGATGGCACATCTGCAGGGCTTCTGGGGGAGCACAGCGAAGCGGACGTTCAACGGAAGGAACGGAAGCAGAGCGGATGCCTAGAGGATGATGCGGATGCATCACAGAAGCCTAGCGGATTCCTAGCGGATGCAAAGCATTCACAGCGCATGTGGGGAGGATGCATTGCATCAGCCCCGCGGATATAAAAGGATGCAGCTTGCAAGCAGGTCACCATACAGAGGAAAGACCTGCTGCCAGACACAGCTCCAGCGAACAACCATGGGGAAGAAGAGGAAGCATGTGCCATCTGGTGCCAGCCCTGGTAAGAAGGACAGGGCCACCATCCCAACCCCTGGCCCTGACTCTGTTTCTGCTGGGGCTTCTGCTGCTCGGGCTGACTCTTCTGGTGCTGGGGCTTCTGCTGGCGCTGCTCCTGGTAATGGGGCTTCTGCTGTTGCTTACTCTGCTGGCGCTGCTCCTGGTGCTGTTTCTGCTGGCGCTTACTCTGCTGGTGCTGCTCCTGGTCCTGCTGGTCCTGCTGGTCCTGCTGGTCCTGCTTGTGCTCCTGGTGCTGCTGGTGCTTACTCTGCTGCTGCTGATCCTGGTCCTGCTGGTCCTACTGGTCCTGCTGGTGCTTACTCTGCTGCTGATGATCCTGGTGCTGCTGGTGCTGCTGGTCCTGCTTTTGCTGCTACTGTTGTTGTTGTTGCTGCTGCTGCTGATGTAGTGGGGCAGCCCCGAGAACCATGAAGCCCCTCTAATGAGGGCCCAGATGGCCCTGCCAGAGGGAGGAAGAGGCATACGTGAGAACGGGAGAGGAGGTAATACTCCATCGAAGAGGAACATGATGATGAGGTGCTCGAATGGCTGAGGGAGAACGAGTATCTATGGCGGAAGGGACACAGGCTCTATCGAGACACCAAAAGGAAGCACGCTGCTTGGAGAGAGAAGGCGGAGAGCCTGGGCTACACTTCGGAGGCACTCCTCAGCTGGTGGAAGCACATGCACACCTGGTACGGGAAGCTGCACCTCAAGAAATCTGGCCAGGCCACGGTCAAGCTGATGGACCGGGAGACCTACGTGATGACCAAGTGCAGCTTCTTGGAGGGTGAGATCCGAGGAGGAGCCCCTCTGACAACCCTCTCTCTCAGGCATCCCACAGAGAGCCAGTCCTCTTCTGGCCAAGAGTCAGCTCCTGTGTCCAGGCAGGTATCTGTGGAGTGTCCCATGACGGAGACCCTCCCTACACCTGCACTCCCCGTGGTGGAGCGCATGGAGGACTCTCTGATGCAGTGGGAGCAAGGAGAGGGCACTTCCACCAGAGACCAACCCACATCCACCCCCAGCTCCACCTTCACAGAAAGCAGGCAGAGAGCCAGACCAAAGGAGCAGAGCCACACTGTCCTGCTGGAGATCAGGGACACCATCAGATGCAGCGTAGATCTCCTCTCTCAGCTGGTACACACCGACACACCATCCTCAAACTGAAAGCCCTTCCTCACCTACGTCAACCAGACCCTCATGGACATGTCCGAATCACAGTACCAGGTGATAAAGGAGAGGATCACTGGTCTTCTGCACAACCCTCCAGGCCCAGCTGAACCTGCTCCGACCCAGTCCAGGTCTGCTCCTCCACCCCAGGTGATGTCACAGCCCTTCCAAGGCTTTCCACAGGCCCTCACCTACCAAGGCTATGGCTACCAGGAGTTCCAGCAGCACAGGCAGCCCTTCGCAGTCCAGACACAGGTACATTGTATGCCACCGGTGCCACCGACACCACAGATGCCACCGACGCCACAGATGCCACCCACGCCACAGATGCCACCCATGCCACAGATGCCACCCATGCCTCACCTCGCTCACCTGCAGACCAGACAACCCCACTACACTCCTCCTTCCTCCACCCCACAGCCAAACCCGGCCTCAGAACATCTGTCATCGGTCTTGGGACTGATACCCCATGGCATAGAGGAAGGGGCTCTCAACATCACAGGACTGAGCCATGTCTCCGAGAGCTTCCTCCATACACCATCCCCTGTTGTCCTCTCGGGGCCAGGCACCCCAATGGCGCCTCAGACCAGCACTCCAGCAGCAGCCACCTCCACAGCACCTGGACCCTTCACCCCTGACACTATGGGCATGCCTCAGAGTGACTGAGAAGAGTGCCAGAAACTGGGTTGCTACCTGTTGACTTTATCTTTGCTTGGGATATTTTACTTGGGTCATTTTGCTTTTACAGTTTGTTATTAATAAAGAATATCTTTGCTTCACACACTTCCTTAAGTTCTTTTAGTAAATAAAGTCCTGGTGGAAACTTTTAGAAATGGTTTAAGCCTTTGCATGCTTGTGGGATGGGTAAGGATAGCAGTGGGATGGGCAGGGATACCTGTGGGATGGGTAATAGCTGTGTGATGGGCAGGGATACCTGTGGGATGGATAATAGCTGTGGGATGGGCAGGGATACCTGTGGGATGGATAATAGCTGTGGGATGGGCAGCGATACCTGTGGGATGGATAATAGCTGTGGGATGGGCAGGGATACCTTTGGAATGGGTAATAGCTGTGGGATGCATAAGGATAGCAGTGGGATGGGTTAGGATACATTTGGAATGGGTAATAGCTGTGGGATAGGTAAACCTCCAGTGCAAGCATAGTGGGACTGTATGGTCCACCCTCCCAGGTGCCACACCTATGGCTCTTTATTATCAATAACAATGTAATCATTCTTCCACACATTTCAACATTGTTCATTGTAGGGCCACTCAACATACATGGCACAATCTCATCAGTGTCATGAGACAGGCTGAAGGAAGCATCCATTAAGCATCTACCATCCTGTCTTGCCACTCCTCTGCTCCACCTGGGGAGTTGCACCAGTGTTTCAGGAGATTGCGCTGCTTCTTCCCTTCACATGAAGCTCTGTTGGGGCCTTGCACATCCACAGTATCTATCAGGTTTCGCCCTTGCCTCCATTCACCAGGCTCCATGTCCCCATTGCCTTGTTGGAGGTCCACGAGCCTGTTCTGCAACACTGGGTAGCGGGTGCGCATGAGATTGTGCAGGATGCAGCAAGCTTCCACGATGTTCCTCACGGTCTCTGGGTGATGCTGCATGGTGGTGAGAAGTACCTGGAACCTGTTGGCCAGGATGCCAAAGGCGTTCTCCACTACTCGCCTTGCCCTGGATAGCCTGTAGTTGAAGATCCTCTCTTCACGGATGAGGCATCTAGAAGTGTAGGGCTTCATGAGGTAGGTTCTGAGGGAGAAGGCATCATCCCCCACGATGAAGTAGGGCACATCTTGTGTGTTGTTGGGCAGGGGGTCTGGATATGGGAAGCCCATAATGAGGTTGCGTTCCAGCCCCTCCTTTAGGTGACTGGCATTGTATACCTGGGCATCTGAAGATGACCCGTTGCCTGAAGCATCAATGTACATGAACCTGTAGTCATCATCGACCATGGCGAAGAGGATGATGCTGAAGAAGCCCTTGTAGTTGTGGTAAGTGGACCCTGATTTGGCTGGAGCTTTGCAGGCCACATGCTTCCCATCTATGGCTCCAACGGTTTAGGGAAGTTCCACTTCTGATAGCACTGCTTTGCAACTTTCTTCCAGCCTTCTTCAGTGGAGGGACACTGGAGGAGCTCCTCTAGGTATTCTTCGATGATGGCCTGCACCACTTCTCTGACCACAATGCTGATGGTGTTGTGTGGCAGCCATACTACATGCTCCTGTACGTGGTCCCAGAGGCCAGATGGCGCAGAGTCACTGCCATCCATTCAGTACCTTGAATCCAGGGTCCAGGCTGGGCTGGAAGTTGGTGCTCTGCTTGGTCAACC
>BLBF01000002.1:45905656-45933387 GCA_015471245.1 Laticauda colubrina
ATGGGCAGGGATACCTGTGGGATGGATAATAGCTGTGGGATGGGCAGCGATACCTGTGGGATGGATAATAGCTGTGGGATGGGCAGGGATACCTTTGGAATGGGTAATAGCTGTGGGATGCATAAGGATAGCAGTGGGATGGGTTAGGATACATTTGGAATGGGTAATAGCTGTGGGATAGGTAAACCTCCAGTGCAAGCATAGTGGGACTGTATGGTCCACCCTCCCAGGTGCCACACCTATGGCTCTTTATTATCAATAACAATGTAATCATTCTTCCACACATTTCAACATTGTTCATTGTAGGGCCACTCAACATACATGGCACAATCTCATCAGTGTCATGAGACAGGCTGAAGGAAGCATCCATTAAGCATCTACCATCCTGTCTTGCCACTCCTCTGCTCCACCTGGGGAGTTGCACCAGTGTTTCAGGAGATTGCGCTGCTTCTTCCCTTCACATGAAGCTCTGTTGGGGCCTTGCACATCCACAGTATCTATCAGGTTTCGCCCTTGCCTCCATTCACCAGGCTCCATGTCCCCATTGCCTTGTTGGAGGTCCACGAGCCTGTTCTGCAACACTGGGTAGCGGGTGCGCATGAGATTGTGCAGGATGCAGCAAGCTTCCACGATGTTCCTCACGGTCTCTGGGTGATGCTGCATGGTGGTGAGAAGTACCTGGAACCTGTTGGCCAGGATGCCAAAGGCGTTCTCCACTACTCGCCTTGCCCTGGATAGCCTGTAGTTGAAGATCCTCTCTTCACGGATGAGGCATCTAGAAGTGTAGGGCTTCATGAGGTAGGTTCTGAGGGAGAAGGCATCATCCCCCACGATGAAGTAGGGCACATCTTGTGTGTTGTTGGGCAGGGGGTCTGGATATGGGAAGCCCATAATGAGGTTGCGTTCCAGCCCCTCCTTTAGGTGACTGGCATTGTATACCTGGGCATCTGAAGATGACCCGTTGCCTGAAGCATCAATGTACATGAACCTGTAGTCATCATCGACCATGGCGAAGAGGATGATGCTGAAGAAGCCCTTGTAGTTGTGGTAAGTGGACCCTGATTTGGCTGGAGCTTTGCAGGCCACATGCTTCCCATCTATGGCTCCAACGGTTTAGGGAAGTTCCACTTCTGATAGCACTGCTTTGCAACTTTCTTCCAGCCTTCTTCAGTGGAGGGACACTGGAGGAGCTCCTCTAGGTATTCTTCGATGATGGCCTGCACCACTTCTCTGACCACAATGCTGATGGTGTTGTGTGGCAGCCATACTACATGCTCCTGTACGTGGTCCCAGAGGCCAGATGGCGCAGAGTCACTGCCATCCATTCAGTACCTTGAATCCAGGGTCCAGGCTGGGCTGGAAGTTGGTGCTCTGCTTGGTCAACCTGGATCTCAGCCGCTCCACAACTTCGTCAAACATGGCTGGCGGCATCCTCATGAAGTTCTGGAATGCACGAGTGTCTTCGTTCCTCAGCTCCACTATCAGCTTGTTATACAGTCCGTACTCGGCTTTTCTCCCGATCCATCTTCGGACCCAGACACTTCTTGGCCGCCTCCTTTTCTTCACGTAGAACAGGTGAAAGAGCCTTTAGATGGCTTCGCACTGTTGTACAACGATGGTGGCTAACAAAAGGAGTGTGTGACAATCTATGGTGGAGATGACTGGATGCTGTGGAAGAGCAAGAGCCAGATTAAGGCTGAAGAGGTCTGCACAGCAGGGCTGTTGGACTGAAAGTGAGATCCAGGTGATTTCTCCCCATTTTTATAGGAAATATAGGTTTTCTGCGAGGTGTCCTTTTGCATCCTCTAGGCATCCTGCAGACATCCTAAATATCCGAGATACGTCTCCTATTCGAACGTTTTTTCCATTTTAATGCTTTGTATGCGAGCTGCATCTGCTTTCATCCTTTCTACGTCCGTGCTACTAATGCTACGTGTCCGTTCCGCGTCCGTTTTGCTTCCTCCCTGTGTCCGTTTTCCACCGAAGCGGATGCGAGTTGTGCAGATGCGCAGCGGATGCCTAGCAGATATAGCGGACACGTAACGGATGACAACAGATGTCTAACGGATGTTCCCCGTATGCGTAGCGGATTTATAATGGATGCATTGGATACATTTTCCGCTCAAAAAGTTTTGTGCAGCTCAAAACTATTCTCAGAACTATTCCCCAATGTTCTTCATTCCTACTAAGAAAAACCAATTGATCACTTCTCCATTCAAACAGCTCCTGCTATTGTCAAATAATGCAGGCTTGAACTTCAGGTAGGAGTATGTAATCACCTCTGTATAGTCCATGACTCTTTCTAAACTTCCTAATGGGTCTGCAGATGTCAAATCATATTTCTTTTGTGAATGTAATTATTATTATTACTTAATCAAAAAATTTTTAAAAAAAGGTTTCAACTAAAAATTGTATGTTACCATAAAGTCTTTTTCTAGATATCAACTATCCTTAATTTTCTATAATCTATTGCTTGATGTAACCCAGCCTGTAAACAAAAAATGCTGAACCAGAAAAAAACAGGGAAGATTTTTTTTCAATCCAAGATTAAAAGAAACATTAAAAAAAATAAACTTCAACTATTTTGCAAATTTAAAAAATTCAAAGATTGTCTGGTGAGAGTGCAATATTAATGTAAATTAAATAAAATCACTTTCACCATCCAGGGACACACTGTGTTTTCTTATGGAGAAGTGCAAGTTATTCAAATTAACAGCATAAATCAAAGGGAATAACAGAAAAAAAGGAACAGTAGAGTCCAGCAGGGGGTTAAATAAATCAGCAGTCAGCCTGCTTTAAAGATAATTCAAAAAGCAAAGTTAAAACTCAGGCATGTTTAAGAAAATGAACTTTCAAATTGAAGATAGATGACCAGTGACTTTCCAACCACTACCAAAGGGAACTGGAATCTACAAGACTTCCTTTCCCAGAAAGGTCCATGACTATCCAAAAGCCATTTTGGGTCATTTCTAACTGTTTCTCATTCAAATCCAGGGAACAGTCCTGCCAGAGAGCCAGCTTTGCAGCAAAATCATCAGATTGTTGACGAGAGAAAAGACCTCTTACTGTTCAGTAGCCACCTTAGACAGGAGCTCTAAACTCCCCCAGTCCCTGTAAACATTTCAAGACACACAGTATATCTTGTATAATACTAGGTATTATGTACCAGATAATAAAACTTTTAAAAATCTATATGGAAGGAAATTGTGGAAATGGAAAGGTACTGGTCCTGTTAAGTGTATTGGACATGGACCAGGAAAACAAGGCCTCTGTTGAATATACCAGTCTGTCTCAACCAGATCAATTGTTGATCAGTTTATAGTATGTATGTGTGTATAAGAGAGGGAGGGAGAGAGAGAGAGAGAGAGAGAGAGAGAGAGAGAGAGAGAGAGAGAGAGAGAGAGAGAGAGAAGGAAGAGATAGGGAGTTTCATCAGAAGAAAGAGCTTTCCAAGTTTTTCCTCTTTCACAAAATTCTTGAACTTAATATTTCAGTGTTAGTTTTCTCTCTAGAACCTTTATATTTTTGCTCCAGAAAAAAAAATTCACAGTGATCCTTTAAAACCCCAAAAACTTTAACCTCAAACTGTCTACTATTGACCTCACTCCTTTCCTAAGAGGTCTGTAGTGGGCATGCATAAGCGCACCAACGTGCCTACTGTCCCTGTCTTATTGTTTCTTATTTTTCTTATATGTATTCATTTCAGGTATTCATAATTATACTTATATCTGTTATCTTATAATCGCTTGACAAAATAAATAAATAATAAATAAAAAGAAAAGGTAAATGTGACATAGTTGCATGCCCATTTTGTTAAGTTATTAAGGATTGTTATGATGCTACGTACTTTGACTTCAACTACAGCATGAAATATGGCAGAATACGATCAGAATAGGACTGCTGAAATCAATCAATGATAGAAGCTAAATCTGAATGGGATAAACATCTTTACATAACAAAGACATAGATAACTATGAGATGGATGACTCATAAAGTACACTATTGACAAAGTTTTATCAGTTATATTTAGCCTATCTTTGTCTTTAAACCACTTTAACATTAAATATGATTAGATACTTTTAATCATGCAAATAAAGATATGAACAACTAGCATACAAAATTTGTCTCTGAGTGAGAAAGTGAGTTTATATGTAAATATTTACCATGATCTGTTTATAATGCTTAACATAAACTTTTTGGGATAGTTCTACATTTGACATATAATGTAGTCTTCCATTTATTAAGTGTTTAAGGGCAGAGAACACTACATTAATTTTCTTTATTTCATTTTTTTTCTTTTTAAGAAACTGCTAAATCTGCTTCCTTTACAGCAAGCCATCCATACATAATCCGCCATAGGGTTTGGGGGGAGGGGAAACCCTGAAGCTAACATTTTCAGGGTTTATAAATTGGTTTGATTTATTTCTGTCTCTAAGGCCTAAAACCATCTATTAAAATAACAAAACATTCTCCAATGCTGGTGATGGAAGAACAAAGTCTCCCCGTTGACTGTGTGGTGAAGGTTGACAGATGGCCAAATGGGGTGATAGATTTGATTTTAATATGTCTTAAGAGAGCAAATGAACCAAAGGCAATCTTTCTCTCATGTGAAAAGTTGGATTTTTGTGTGGCTTGTCTGCAACACTGAAGTGCAATTCTCACAGCACTTCATTGATTTTCTAATCAAGCATTACCATTCAGATGGCAAAAAACAGAGTCACACTATTTTTATAAAGGTTTTCCTCCCTCCAGCAGCAATTTCTCTGAAAGAGCTCACAAGAAATAGAGTGCAGGATTCACCTGATTCAGCTTATTCAGTTTTTCTATGTTCTGCCATTTGGTTGTAAACTGAACTTTGCAGAAAACAAGGCAATTTGGTCAGGGAAGACACTTCATCCCAAACAGTATGAAAATAAAACTGCAGACTTACCATCTTTTATAACAAGGGTGACAAAGAATATTGTGTCATTCTTTGAAGACTGGAAAGAATGCACCTGACTGGAGATACTTTGGTATCACCTAAGGTTGCATAAAAGTAGCATGCAATAGGAAACCATGAGATTGTCAGCAAAGTCCTCAGCTTAAATTTAATTTAACTTGATTTTTATCTCACCTTCCAGTGACAGTGATTTTAAAAGAATGAATGTTGATGATTTTTCTTATGATTCAGCACTTAAAGAGTGGGGTGGGGTTAGTTGTAAGAGAAATGTTAGCAGATTTAAAAAAAAGAAATGTTATGAACCATTCAAGTGTATTTTACTGTGCTATAGACATCAAGAATTAATAAGTATCTGTTCCTTAACTATAATAATGACACTACATATAAGTATGTAAAGAGTAGCATTTAAGCAAACATAGCTAAGTGATGGAAATAATGAGCTCAGTGAGATAAAACAATCCATTCTGACTAAAACTAAAATTACTGCTTTAGTTCCTTTTTTCCAAACTTGTAAAAGCAGCATTATTTTGAATTGTTTAAAGATGTAATATGTTCCCTTAGGTCATCATTTGGCTTTATAGCTTTATAGCTTTAAAAGTAATATAAATTCTGTGAGTAGTGCTTGGTTCCTGTTGTTTTCATAGACACTTTCAAGTCACTTTCTTGTCAGCAATATGCAAGTAGTTTGCCATTATCTTCTTCTTGAATGTATTTATTTGCTGTTAGTTTTCTTGACTTCCCAGGCTGATCTCCCACCATGGGAATTCTTGGCAGTTTCACAAGTAAGAATGAACCCGATCCAATCCTATTCATCTCTTTATCTTCAGCTATAGTCCTGCTAGAAATCCCAGCTTTTCTGACTTTCTCTATAGTCCACACTCATTTTAATTATCCTCTGCTTTAAAAACAAATCTCAAATCCACAATCTACTAATATGGCCCTTTCAGCATAAAAAACAGTATTGTTGATAAATCTTAAATAACACAGAGAGAAACTTTTAAGCATTTTATGACCAATGATTTCCCCTCAAAAGCTGCTGCACTGCCTCATTGTGGTAGGGATATGTTCCTGGGAAGGATCAGCAAAATGCCAGGACTTTATATCTCTTGAGAAGTTTTATAATGCTGGGAAAAATAAACAGGAAGAGAAAGAGAAAATGAAAGCAACCTCAAGAGTAGCAAGATGGATGGATACAATTATAATGGTGAAGAAGAAGTCATGCTAGCCACATGACCATGGAATTATCATCAGACACCGCTGGCTCTTTGGTTTAGAAATTGAGATGAGCACGCCTCCCCTAGAATCGGGAATGACTAGCACATATGTGCGAGGAGAACTTTATCTTTACACTGAGAAGACCTGAAAGACCATATTGGGAGATAGATCATTCTGGAGAAATTATACCTAGGTAATCTTAAGAATTGATAGACCATCATCACCATCATCATTGTTGTTGTTATTGTTGTCTTCTTATTCTTATTTATTTATACAATTTTCCTCAAAGTCGTACTTTCTAAAAGTATTAGGATTATGGTTTCTAGAATTGCTAGAAGATTCCTAGAAACAACCAAAATTATCTTGACATGAAAAATATACTCCTATCTTAGAATAACCTCTCCATTGATATATCACTACGGGTGTATTCTACATATATATACCTTATACTGTACAGGTATATCTACTATGTCACAGACTGTAGAGCTGATTTATAGATATCTTTGCAAACCTCTCAGTAATTTTGATGTGTTTCTATTTATGTATCAGTTGTTTTTATGAAGTCTTTGCAAATGCATATAGTAATCTGCTCATGTGTAGATATTTGCCAAAGAGGTCTGCCAATTTTCAGCATCTTGCCGCCAATCACTACAAAGGCAGCATCAATACTGTAGAAAAATATTAGTGGATCTGCATAGCAAATGGTGTTCATCAGCAGTTCAGCACTCAATCAGGTTGCATATGATGGCACCACTATGCAGCACATAAATCAAGGAAGCATATTCATATAAAATGAGGTATTTGTATATTAATCTGCCAGGTCAATGAAAGGAAATGTCACAATGAAACAATTCATGTCCCATACTCTCTTTTGCAGCTATAAACTAACAAGGCAACTCTTTTGTCACATGTTTCCAGATGCTGACTTACTGTCATGATTATGATATTATAATAGCAGAAATACAAGTTTCACAGATACTTGGTGAGTCATACACTTCAATGCAAAATATACATAAGAATAATGGTTTGCGAGTCTGAAAATAGGAACATTGAGATATAAATTATGGCCGGGCAGACATCTGCTCTGTCTAGTTTAGCTTACATGGAAAATTTGGGATGATTCATTTCACATAATTACATTCTTGACTTTCCAAATGCAATAGGTAAAAGAACACAGGGGACCTTTTCTTTTTCTTTTTTTCTTCAGAATTCAAGTGGATTGGCACTTGTGAGAATATTAGTAGACCTTACGATAACAGAGGTATAGCAGTCATCAATGCATTATTTCCAGTTTTGCACACACCCCCCCATAATAGTGGTTTTTTCCTTGCCATGCTTCAATCTGAACAATCTGTTTTTGAAATTATTTTCAAAGGGAATGAAAAGTGTAAAAGGAATCCTTATTGGTGGGACCCAAGATTCTTGCATCATCTTTATGAAGGCACAGAGAGGTCTACAGCAGATTGCAATTACTCTGAAATCCTTCATTCCAGCAAAACCCTTTAAAGTTTCAATTCTACGGAAACAACTCAAATAGCTTATGATGCTGCTCCAAGATAGAAGTGTCACAGAAAGACAATTGTGGTATTCTTCATCCCTCACAAGAAGAATGTAAGCTCAAATGTTGTTTGACCATAGTGAAGTATGGACAATGTGTTATAGTTTTGAAAGTAAGTAACAAACAAATGAAGAAGCTGAAAAGATTTATTGAATACAACAAAGTAAAATAAAATAATGTTTAATAAAGCAGAAAAATATTCACAGGCAAAGAATCCAAACAAAGCATGGTAATATCAATAGAGAAGTGTGAATATAGAACAGACAGCTCTACCCTTGACAGGGCAACAGTGAATGTTTTCCAGATTATATCCAATTAGTGCATAATGCTTTTGTTGAGTGTCAGGGCTATCCTGAAGTTCATCCCTCGGAAGGCTTTCAAAGCATATATAGCATACTATTGCAATTACTCATATCTATCATTAAATCCATGTGTTGTTTTCACTTCTTGGCTATCAGCTTTCAAGCATTTATGTGAATAGAACCATCTACAGGTGGCTGACCTTGAAGCTGGCCAAATACCTCTAAAGGAAAAGATAACACTCCCTGCATCAAGCAATAAAAAACAACAGAGAAAAACAGTAGGAGGCAAGAAAGAGAATCTCAGAAGCTTGCTTTAAAAAAAGGTCTAACATTTTACCAATCCATACTACACAACAATACATAAGAAAAGCCCATTTATATAGGGAAAGAGAAAAATGGATCACACCATCTTCATTTTCTTTCTATTACGAAACTACAGAGATGTCCTCAGGGGAAATTAAAAAAAAAATCAAACAGCAGTGACAACTAGGGAATAAACATCCCACTCCTTTTTTCATCCATTACAATGCATGTAAAAAAGGGACATTACTTCAAGGTTTGTTTATAGCCACTGTCATGATTTTGACATAGACTTCCTATATGACATGGGAGCAAACAGGGCAGGGAAAATTATGAAATAAAGACCATGACAAATACATACGTATATTAATGTACTTAAGTATTGTGTATTTGCGTCCATCTTCTCCTTGGTTCGGTTGATGCGAATGTTACTAATTTTATTCATTATTAATTGTTGGTTTTGACCTTCTCCAAACTTTCCTAATTGGAAGGAGGGAAGGAAGGAATTGAATATTCAAATATTGAAATATTGATCTGATATCCCCTGCTTTGTACATTGAAAATACAGTAGTACTCAGTGGAGAAATGCAATTTTTTTTTTTACATACCTGTTTGGATACAAGACATAATGAAGAAGTTAGTAGATATAAGTATAGCCTTTGGGCCTAAAGTATCAAAACAAAGAAAATCTAGATAACTGCTGGAAAGTATATTTTTAAAATATTCCTTTTCTGTTTATAATTATTGATCTCACCTTTGTTCAGATGAGATGAAACCTGAGGTCCTTTTTTATTCTTATTTTTATTAAGAGTAACAAACAGCATTATTCAGAACCTTTTTAAAAAAAACAATCTTTACAGTGGAAGTTTTAAAAATGGATAACAAAGACTATAACTCACTGTAAAAAAAGTGTCAGTCCCAATAGTTTTCGGCCCACCAATTTACATTCTACTTGTAATATTAACATTATTGTAGTTAAATAAAACACTCCTTGTGTATTTACATTTTAAATGACGTTTTATTGCACTTGTGCTTTTTACAGTTAACTAATAAAATATTTATTGTATCTCAGAACACGACAAGGTTTTGTATTTTAATTAGATTTTATCCAAAATCTTCTTCACTCTTTTAACATCTTTTATGACCCAATCCACCACAGTATGTGTTTATCAAAAAATCTCATTATTTTTTAATACATGGCTATTTATTGGTATATTGTGCATATAATAAACTATGCATTGCTTTGAATTGATGAATACATTTACATTCATTTGAAAAAATGAATGGCCTTATTCAATTAATCTTACATTTCATATCTCAGAAACACTAAGAGTATGATATTTACATGTTTTAATATATCTTTAGGTTATGTTTATGACTACACAAGTTTTATTGTAATAGTCTGCAAAAATTATAATCCTGGAAGTGGGGCATCATGCATTTTTGAATTGTTGACTAATTCTAAACTGTCTTCTGTGGTGTCAGGATTGATTTCTTACAATCCATATGAGAAAATAAATGTGATACATTATTTTCACAAGCTACATGGAACAGACTGAGATATAATGACTTATCCCCAAAAGCTTTTCATTGTTTTCTGTTGGGAAATAATATAATATTTTGTATCATTTAGCATGACTCCACTATTATTTTTGTTCTTCTTAAATTTTGTATTTGTTTCCCCAAATGTACTGAATTATAATATACTGAATTATAATATACCCTAAAAAATGAAATTGTCACTGTCAGTATTATAATCTATTACTTTTTTATCATAATCTGTACAATCATAATTTGTAACTATAGCTCTTGTGTGTTTGAGAGTTTGTGTGTATGTTTTCAGTTAACACGTACTAACTCAAATTTTATAATTAGACTATTCTACATTATTAATTATTACAATGTTTTCTTCCAGTTTTTATTTGCTATTGCTATTAACTGATTTATTTTCCATCCAAGGCTTTCAGGATGATTAAGTAACAAATGAGGAATTACATGCTGATAATCTCCATTTTACTATGACTTACAATTGCAAAATATTTTGTTCTGAAAAGGTGATGCGAGGCTTATAATAGTATAGAATATAGTACATTTCAAATGACATTTGAAGCTACTTTTAGAAATTATTTAGAAAAATGAATATATATTAGATATCTGTCTTAAAATTTAAACTTCATATGCTGAAGAAAAAATATCTTTTTCTGGTCTCAAGACATAAAATTTATATTTTTCCCATGAGATGGATAAACTATAGAATTTCCATTCTCCTTCATCCAAGTTATTTTATATAAATTTATATTTTTATTTAAATAAATAAAAATTCACTTAAAAACATTTTTGCAGAAGAAAGTTAAGAAATAATAAATAACTCTTTTATTACATTCTTCTTAACAGAAGATATAAACAATACCATATTGCACCTTTCTAGTTTCCTTTTCCTACAAAGAGGTTTCTGCTTTTCTAAACCAGTCCCAGGTTACTTTAGTGTTTCCTAGAGATTCTCCTGTGTTGAGTAGGTACAGATAGTGCAAATATCCAATTGTGCTGAACTTTAATATTTTCATAGAGAACAAAGGAAGTATGAAACAAAAATTCATACTTTTGTGACTAATACACCCAACAAAATGTTATGTGTGTAAAATGAATCATAGAAAGGCTACTTGGTGTTTTTTTACAGTGTATCTACAAATTAAAAATGATGTTGGTAATGCATATGATGTTTGAACTGGGTAAGTTCTAATTCAATCTGTTTTTGGATTATGGATTTCCTCTCTGGCTGCTCTCAGAGGGTCAGATTAGGTAATCATACTTCTTAGCCCTTATACTTAACACTGGTACATCACAGGGTTTGTGCTGAGTCCCTTTACTCTATACTTTTTATATGCATGATTATATTCCCACTCACACTAGGAATACTATTACTAAATTTGCAGATGATACAACAGTGGTGGGACTCGTCTCTGGGGGTGGGGTGAGTTTGCCTATCGAGATAAGATGAACCAGTTGCTTTGATGGTGTGGAGACAGTAAATTGGTCCTTAATATCAATAAGACCAAGGAGCTTATAGTGGACTATAGAAGGAATAGCTCAGACATCCAGCCCTTGCTTATCAATGGAGATCAAGTGGAACAAGTGGACAGTTTTAAGTTTCTTAAAGGAGAACCTGACTTGGGGCACTCACATTGCATCACTGGTCAAAAGGGCCCAGCAGAGATTATACTATTTAACTTCTCAGGAAACAACTGAATGAAAAACTGCTGGTGACCTTCTACTGCTGCACCATAGAGAGTACTTTAACTTACTGAACCTGTGTATGGTTTGCCAATTGCACAATGGCAGATAAGACAGCACTCCAGAGGGTTAATTGCTCAGAGGATCATTGGTTACCCTCTCCCCTCTTTGGAAGAACTTTACAGCTCCTCCTGCCTTAAGAAAGTTCAAAACATTCTTAAAGATCCATCTTATCCTGGGCACTATTACCATCTAGCAGATGGTACAGGATAATAAAATCAAGGACAAATAGGCTGAAAAAACAGCCTCTATCCCAGTGCAGTAACTATATTGAATTATTGTATAATGCAATATTAATGCAATATCAAGTTTTCAATTCAATTGTACAGAATGCAGATGGGTATTTGTGTTTTATTTTTATACTTATAAAGTACACTGAAGATGCCATTGAATTTTGTTGTATGAGATACAATGACAATAAAATAAAGTAAACCAAAGTAAAGTAAAGTCAACTAAACTAAACTAAACTAAATTAAATTAAACTAAACTAAACTAAACTAAAGAATTAAAAAAATCTTATTTCCAAACAGCCATATTTAAAATAGACATCCACAATTTCCTCACTGAATCATTAAAATTATATTTCTAATCATTATAAATTTCTCAGCAATATTCTCCCCACCAAATGCAGAAGTTTATTAATTTATCAATATGTTGTGGTTAGCCGGCAGCAGATGCAGATGGCTGAGGAAAGCAAGGACTCTGATGAAGAGCCAGGACCATCAGAAAATGGACTGCTGCCTTCAGAGATTGTGGGGGCTGGCAGCAGTGATGAGGAGGTTCCTAAGGAGCCTGTGGCAAGTGCACATGCACAAGGGATTGCTCGGAGGAACGAACAATTACAAAAGCACAGATGAATTAGGAGTAAGGCTACAAGGTCATGGCCCCTCCCTCAAGAAGATAAAAGCCAGGTTTGGAAAAGCGCTCTTTGCAGACAGCAAAGAAACTCTGAAACTCAACTGGTGAACATCTTAGTTCGTGTTTGAAGAATTTTGTAAATTAGTTCTCATCTCTGGGTTTTTGGCAGCCTTGACAAACAACTTGGCAAGACTCTTTCTTGTCAGAGCTAATTAGTGGAAAGCAGCCTCAGGGCAGAATTTGTTATTAAACCTTAAAAGGTGGGGGCTGCTGCCTTTGTCTGTGTTTGTTCTTTGGGAACCCGGTTGGGTCAGAACAGTTTGGTGTCTTCTCAAAAGAAAACCACTCCATTCTTCACCAATGTGAGTTACCATCCTCGGTTCTTCCCCTTGACATCACTTGATTCACTGGTTCTTGAGGTGAAGGATTTCTTGTCGTAGTTATAGGCCATTCACCAATTGATGTGATGGTATTTGGAGAAGGCTAAGGAAGACTATAAGCAAATCGCAGACCACTCTTGGAGAGCTATGCCCCCATTGGCTGTGGGGGATTGGGTGTGGTTGTCTACACGGCATCTTCTCTTAGACCGGCCAGTGATGAGGAAGCTTGAACACTGGTACCTTGTCCCGTTCCCTGTAGAGGTGGTGATTAATCCAGTCTCTTACTGTCTGAAGTTGCCTCATTCGCTATGGGTCCATCTGGTGTTCCATCACTCCCTTCTGGTTCCCAAACGGCTGGCCTGTCCACCCCACTAACCTGACCCTTCCCCACCAGCACCACGTGATGGAGACAGTCCATCGGAGTATGATGTCGCCAGTATTCAAGACTCTCAGTTGTTTAAAGGGAGATTTCAGTGCCTGATTAGATGCAAAGGGTACAGACTGGAGGCGTTCACTTGGGAGAATGCGAATTCCATCTATGGTCTGGATTTGGTGGACATATTTCACACACAATTCCCATCTCGGCCACATCCGGACCATCAGACCCAGGGGAAGGGCCTGCGGTGAGGAATAGTGTTGTGGTTAGCTGGCAGCAGGTGCAGGTGGCTGAGGAGAGCAGGGACTCTGATGAAGGGCCAGGACCATCAGGGAGTGGACTGCTGCCTTCAGAGATTGTGGGGGCTGGCAGTAGTAATGAGGAGGTTTCCGAGAAGCCTGTGCCAAGTGCACGTGCACGAAGGATTGCTCAGAGGAAAAAACAATTACAGCAGCACAGGCAACTTGGGTATAAGGCTGCAAGGTCATGGCCCCTCCCTCAACAGGATAAAAGCCCAGTTTGGAAAAGCATTCTTTGCAGACAGCAAAGAAGCTCTGAAACTGGTGGATGTCAACTGGTGGACATCTTAGTTCGTGTTTGGAGAATTTTGTAAATTAGTTCTTATCTCTGGGGTTTTGGCAGCCTTGACAAACAATTTAGCAAGGCTCTTTCTTGTCAGAGCTAATTAGTGGAAAGCAGCCTTCAGAACACAATTCATTATTAAACTTTGAAAGGTGGGGGCTGCTGCCTTTGTCTGTGTTTGTTTTTGGGAACCCGGTTGGGTCAAAACACAATATGACTAGGTGGTCCACTATTCAGCCTTGTTCAATCTATGTGCTCATCAGATGTATGGATTTCAATTCCAGTTGAAATATAGCATTGCTGTGCTAGCTGCCTATTAGTCTGATTGCAAGTCAAAATGTTGGCTTTAATCTTTAAACTATACATGACTTAGCACATGAGTGTTTGTTGAAACACCTCAATTTATCTTCAATTCATTCAACACTGATAACCTAGGAGAAAGTGAGGTTGAGGTTCATAGGAGTATTTTTTTCTATGTGTATGAGTTATGAGTTATTTCAAAAATCTTTGTGGACATCAGTTTATACCATCAGCCTCACTGATTATTATGATTACTAGTTAAGAAGTAGCTATGGGCCACCATCAAGAGGAACTTGTGTTTCTGAATTACCAGATTCAGAATTTTACCAGAAAAAACAATTATGAACTCTAGAAATGAACTTAAAGTACATGCAGAATTATGTAGATAAAATTTATCATATTTCTAAATAAAACTATGTTTCCACAGAAGCATCCAGGGCACTGCTCATAAAGCCTTAATACCCCAAAAAGGACCTGGATGTAATAAAATGTGACCAAGTATACAATCTGCATTTGAAATAATGTAGACTCTGTATGCATATGCATTTGTATTTTCCAAAAGTTCTCTCCCCTTCTACTCTATAACTAGTTTTAGATTATGTTTCTTGTTCACTTATACATGGCAAGAGGGATAGGATTATTAGACAAGATCAAGAGCCCATAAATTTCCACTGCATGTCTATGAACAAGATTTGTATAATATGCAAATACTAGGTTAAAAATGGCATCATTTGGTTTTGTTTTCTGACATGGGGTGTCCTTATCCAAGAGAATAGAATAAAGCCACTATGTTTTGATCGGACTAAGAATCCAGCAGAAACTAGTAGCAAATAGTTAACACAGAATCATTGTCAAGCTGAAAGTTCAGAAACTGGCAAACCACAGGGGAAAAAAATACCATATATATGTACCATATTTCTTGGTGCTTATTAAAGGGAACAATCTTTGAAAGTAAAGAAAAGAACATTAATTTAAATTGGGCAGGAAAGCAAAACAAATACCATAACTTTTTTTCAAAAAAAATCAAAATTTATAAATAGCAACCCAAACTGTCTGTTTGGCTTAGCAAGCATATGAGGTTTAATTTAGTTCTCAGTATGTCAATGAATTCCAGATGATTTTTTCAGTCATATATTATAGATACCATATCTTCAGAGCATCTTGAGAAGCCAAAATTGTGATTGTTGTATCTTTTAAGGGAGGATACAATTGTTAAGCAATAGGACTTAGTTCCATTTCAAAATAATAAAATTTAATAAGTCATCAAATGAAACATGCATAAAATTATTTTCTCTTTGGAAAAGTAAAAAGAATTAGGGAGAGGAAATGAAAACTTTTAGATGTTTTCTTTCTCATGCAATGGTTATATTGGCCCTGAATCTGGAATTTCTTATGCTTAAATTTAAACACCTGAGCAATCTTGAGGAAGTCTCCAACAAAAAGAAATAGAAAATTACATCTGTTCAAAATTATTAGCATTAACGCTTCATCTGGTGAATGATAAAAACTGAATTCTATTTTAAGGGTGCATACAAAGTAAGTGAGAGAATATTCACACAGAATTATTAAATTAATTAAATATTTGCATTAACCAATGAGGCTGAAAATGTAAGGAAAAAAGTGAAAGGGAAACATAAGAGAAAAACAATCTCTATCCCAACAATTACCTCAAATAAAAAAATAAAAAAATTTTTAAAGGGCAATGTGGTAATTTCTTGCACATTACCAAAAGCATAACCAACTGAAGAGTCAGGATGGATAAGCCACTTCCAGTTTCATATTTTGAGGTACAATGATAAAGAAAAATAAACAGCATGTGCCAGTTAGATATTTTTTTTTGGTTTCAAGCACCGAAAGAGTCTACAGTTTCATTGCATTGCTATAGGTGGGTAGATCATAATCTATTATACCTTCCTCACTGACCTTGGATTTTTGGATAACATTCAAAATTAGCCTTTTTATCAAGTATTTACAGGCAGAATGCCTATCTCTTGCCACTCAATGTGATATAGACAACCATTCCCATATGTTCATACAGTGGCATTAATTCTCCTGTTTTTCAACATTTATTTCATTCAGTGGGAAAAAAGCAATGCTACCACTTAATAACTTTCCATGTTACTCATGTGATTTTATTTGGTATTTCTAGAATAATCTAGGATGACTACTCTTGGGTTTGGGGAAAGAGATTTCCTTGTTTTTCAATGTTATAAATCTTAAAAATTATTTGTTGGATTCATGAGACAGTAATATAATTCCATAACTAAGTTCCCATCTGTGAAATCTTTTAAAATTTATATCACAGTCAGTATTATTTTTACTATATAAACTGTCATATACAGTGTTGGTAGTACATAGCAGCTAGCTATTTTGAGAAACACAGTCACATTTTCTTTTGCAAATATTGTGCAAAATCCGTAAGAAGTTGTGGCTAGATCCCATCTTACAAGTTGGACAAAAAAAAAGACAGCTGCAGCATAGCTATTGTTGCCACAAGGAGAAAAAAAGTATTGGAAATAAATACAGTAACAGCTATAACATGTTTAGATTTTTTCTGAAATTTGCTATAAACACTGGCAAGGACTGAAAGTTACTCAATAGTTTGGTACCCACCCATATTTCATTTATACTTGCTTAAATATGATCTAGTTAAATATACCTATTATATGAATAGCTATTGTTCACAGATTGGTCTAGGATGATTTTAAAAGACTTTAGAAGATTTTCCTCTTTTAAAAAGGAACTTCATATGAATAGAGTGTTCAAATCATATAAGTGAGACCAGTGGCATCTATCGCCAGAGTATGAAAGGTTCACTTAGAGAATAAAACTGAAAATAGTTTTAATATGATTTAATTGAGATTTAAAACCTGTATCATGTATTTATTTAGTAAGAAGATGATTTTGATGGGAGTGAGTATATTTGCCAATTTCGCTGGTTTAAAATTGTGATGATTTATACTATTATGACCATTTGAAAATATTGAAGTTAATAAAGTATTGGTCTGCTTACTCAAGTCTATTGTATAAACACTTTTCACTTTGTTTGTTGTAACAAATTACATCACTGTTTGATTTGGTGGCAGCAATGACTCAGATAGAAAGTCCATACAGACAGTGATAGGGAAAGCCGGGAAGAAGCTTGCATCTTTTTATTCAGGATACTGCTTATAAGCATTAAAGACCCCACACACCCACTTTATGGTCTCTTTCTGTTGGTCCCCTCTGGGAGGAAGTTTCAAAGTATTCCTAGTAGGACTACCTGACTCTGTAACAGCTTTGTTGCCATCCATCTGTTAAACTTGCAAGATTTGTTTTTCTCGCTATGTACATGTATACATTCAAATTAGACTGTTATTTTTTTGTGTCATATAATATATGTGGGCATATGTATACTTTCGTATTTATTTATTTTTCATTTTTATGTAGTGTATATTGAAGGTGGTGACTCTTTGAGAGCTGGATGCAACAACATTTAATTTTAATGTTTGTCAATTAGTGTACATTCAAAGTGACAATAACTAATTCTAGTAGCATTTCATGAAGATTGCATTATTTGACACATGTACCATAATCATACTGCAAACTGTATTAGATTTCTCTAATTCTCATGTGACTTTTATTATGATCCATACCATAATTTGAAGAGGAGAATTCACATATTCATTTATATCCACAGGTACTTCATTCTAAATAGTTTCTTCTGTGAGATCACAACATATGCACTTTGCTTAATTTAATGCCAAAGGAAACGATCCATTTTCCCATGGAATTTTACTTTGTCATTCATTATAAATTTTCAAACTGGAGAAGTGTAAAACTCATGGGATTGTTTATGACTGACACAATATTTTATCTGCATAGTGAAACAACACACTTATCAAATGAAAGGGAAGAAAAATTACTAGAGATTTGATCTCCCTTACAGCTCTTAATAGTAAAATACGCAATGTGATTAATGGGCCTGTCAACTGTAATGGGAAGAATATGTAACAACTAACTGTGCATTACTTGTTTGTGATTTTTATCTTATATAAACTCAGCCAAGTGTTATATGATAAGTTTAACTCTTTACACTTTTAAGGTAAGACTAAAAATAATATATCCTTTCCTCCATCCCTTCCAGTTTTATTAACATCAAGATTTTGGGCACACATTTCATTAAATCAGTCATTTATAAATAATGTTTCTATACAGGATTATGTTTATTTTAATTATCTAGGTGAGAATTGTGGGTAAGCAGTGCTACCTATATTTAGTTGTTTTTGTAATATGTGAATTGAGGTTTTATTAATGTATTGTGATAATTGTGTTTACTTAAAAATATATTGATTGAATATAGTGTTATAAAATTAAACATTTATTCTTGATATAGAAGATAGATCATATAAAAGCAATTTCAAGGATGTACACATAGGTAGGAGCAATGATATCTCAGCTTGACATAGTAAGCCATATGATTGGGGGCTGGAAGGGGCAGAGAGCCAAGTCATAATGTGACTTTGCCCTTCCAAACAACATAATGGTTGTGTACTTTACCTTAGATGTTAGTAAAACAGTTTCTGCCCATAAAAATTTAAGTAGCCAAAAACATTCTTTTCAAGTCAGGTTAAGAATTCTGAAGGAAGGACATAGTGGCCATGCATAAGTGCACCAATTGTGCCTACCATCTCTGTCCTATTGTTTTTTATTTTTCTGACAAGTATCTATCTCATGTATTCAAAACTATATTTATTCCTACTCCTGTATCTTGTAAGCGATTGACAAATCAAATATGGTTGAATCCATTAAATGATGAATGATTTCTTCAAAGAGAAGGTGGTTTTTCCATCACTGAAACAGGCGATGACCCAACCCTTTCTAAAGAAGCTGTTACTACATCCCCAAAATCTGAACAACTATTGTCCAGTTTCAACTTTTCTTTTTTAGAGAAAATTATTAGTGCTGATTATGATCTCTGAAGTTGTAAATAGCATAGAACCAGATTATTCAGAGCTGCTCCAACTGGTATTTGCTCAGCCTACGATAAAGTGACCGTTCCCTAGGATCTTTCTTTGAGATGTCATCTTATGGCACTAAAGAAGAGTTTCTTTTTCATAGTGGTGTCTGTTTTCTGGAATAATGTACCTGACAACATACAGTTGACCATGACTCAGAAGGTCTTTAGAAAGATAATTAAAGCTATTTCTTTTGACATTTATGTCAGTGTGATTAGTCCTCCCATATGGAAGTGTATAACAAATTTGAGTATCTGATTACTAATTACTTGAAATATTTGTTTTTAAGTACCATTGCTTGTAATGGTTTTGGTATTTATTGACTTATTGTATGCTGCCCAGAATTGTACTGTCTGAGTTGTTCACCTATATAAATGTTAAAATAAGTAAGTCAGTTGCAGCCACTGAGAGGGCAGAAGTAGCAATTTATATATGTCTTCCTACATCCATTTGCTTCTTCCTTTCATGCTGTCCTTTCACTGGTTTTTAATGAATTCCTGTGTTTGGGCCAACTCTCTGGTCTTCAAAATCTGGGCAACCACTAGGGATGGGATTCTACCAGTTAACACCTATTCGCTAGAACCAGTTGTTAACATTCTAAGCAGTTCGGAGAACCAGTTGTCAGAAGAAATTACTGACCTAATCCTGTAAGGAAGGCAGGAAGGAAACATTCTGATATTGCTTACAGAAACTGCCTCTCTGTTAACCCTTCTCTGGAGTTTTTTCCCCTCCTTTGCTGGTACTTTGCTTGTGCGAAGTGAACAATGGCACTGAAAAAAGTGACTTATAACCAATTTTCACACTGATGACTGTTATAGCATCCCAAAGTCATGGGGCAGGTGAGAAGATGTGTGCTTCGATGTAAGTGATATTGAGTTGGCCATACCCAGCCAATAACATGACCCCCAAGCTATGTCCACCCAATTACATGACCACCAAGCCACACCCACCACCTAAGCCATGCCCACAGAGCCAGTTGTTAAAAATTTTGAAATCCACCCCTGCACTAGATGTTCCAGGAAAGAACTATAGCAAGTTCTTGATTCTTTGCTACCATTTAATAGTCATCCAGATCAGATGTATTGAATGTATACAAAAACAGTGGGTGGGAAGTGGCAGCCCTGTGGACTTCTGGTATCTGAGATAAGACCTAAGAAACCCATATCTCGTAACAGTGTGATACAGCTTTAAAGAATGAGTGGTTTAGAATGCTATTATCCAGTATCCTTTGCACACACCCTTTTTAAGGCAGAAACATTAGGACAAATAATAAGCAGAACATGGATGAATGCAGTTCACAGAGATTTTTAGTCTCTGAATGTACAAATCCTTCACCTTCCATTTAAGTATTATGGCTTCAGTGTAAATTCAAAACACACTAGATCAGGAGAAATGCTTTCTACCTAAATAATACCCATATTGTAAAAACAAAAGGGTTCTCTAGGATAGATCTGGAGAATATTTTCTGAATTTGTTATCTAGTTATTGGCTTTCTAACTACAATTTGTTTATGACTTAGTAAAATTGGCTGGAAGGATCGAGCAAAAATGCTGCTTTGTTGTGATATTCTGTGCTAACAGCAAGCAATAAACAAAATATTGTTTTCCAGAGATTTGATTTATATCTCAAGCACTGTATTAAATACTGGATGCAAAGAGTGAAAAATAAGGAGGTAGAAAAATAATAGCACTGACCCTTATCATTTATGTATTCAAGAACATTACCACTGTAATTTCTATATTGATACCAAAGCTGTTACAAGAATCAAGCATTTTTTTAAAATAAATCAATTTGAAATAATGTTTCTATTCATACTATGATTAAACATAGAGTCACAGGCCTTTGCTTTTATGCTTCTTTAAAAAACTAGCAGATGATTAAGTGTTTCAGAGTGAGGGAGAGAGAAAGGGGAGGGAGGCCTTCACAAGATTTGTTTTCAGTTTTGGCAGGAAATGCCTTCTCTGGCTTGCTTTCCTACCACCACCATGTGAGCAGTCTGCTAATATGTAAAAACATGCCAAAAGAAAAATCTTTAAACCACACCTTCTGACATTAATGACAGACTATTCATGTTTTACTGCCAGATGCCAAGAAAAGCACTCTGTTCTTTGGAAGTCAAGCTGTGTAAAGTGAGAAAATTCTGAGGAAGTGTGTTTTGAGTAAGTATAATAATAGCATTTCATTTGCATGCATGTCAAACATCATAGAATTAGTATTTCACATTTTAATCATTATTTACTTCCAGGGGTCTACAATCAAGGATGATGGTTGTGAGGACTCTGAAAAATTCAACCAAAGTGCTATATTTCTTCTCCACTTTTAGACTTACACAGTTATAGATGACCAATTAGCAAGTATCAAGAACAAACTTCCTGTTCAAGTTTGGGTATTGTCATTGCTTCATAATAATTGAATGCACTTATAATTTTGTTTTCCTTCTCCCACTCTGTCCCTGATGCCGTGAGATCAGATCAGTATTATATCTTTATCTAGCATTTAATGCCAGCTTTACAACTCTCTCTGTCAGATAGACCTGATGTGTAAGACTGGGGTGGGATTTTACCAGTTTGCACCTGTTCGTTAGATCCGGTTGTTTACATTCTAAACAGGTTGGAGAACCGGTTGTTAGAAGAAATTATTGGCCTAATCCTGTAAGGAAGGCAGGAAGGAAACATTCTGATGTTGCTTACAGAAACTGCCTCTCCGTTAACTCTTATTACATTCTTGGCAGGACTAGACTTCCTGTTTCAGGAACTTCTCCGGAGTTTTTTCCCCTCCTTTGCTGGCACTTTGCTTGTGTGGAGTGACCATTCAAAGTTACAATGGCACTGAAAAAAGTGACTTATGACCATTTTTCACACTTACAACTGTTGCAGCATTCCCACAGTCATGAGAGGCCAGGTGAGGAGATGCGTGCTTCCATGTGAGTGATATTGAGTTGGCCACACCCAGCCAATAACATGACCACCAAACCATGTCCACCCAGTTACATGATCACCAAGCCACACCCACCCACTAAGCCATGCCCACAGAACCAGTTGTTAAAAATTTAAATCCCACCCCTGTGTAAGATCTGTTTTTACCTGAAGGAGTAAATTCAGTCATGGGAAAAAAGTCACAGAGAAATATCAGGCAAATAAGTTTTAAAGATGTATATCCCAAATTGCAATCAGTTTCCAAGGAGGCTCACAATGAATAATTACAGTGAAAAGCAAAGGAACCAATTCATGTACTGCTGTTAGGGAAGCCATTAATGGTTTTGATGAAATAATCATGGTATTATGATAGGTAAGCATGTGCCCTAGCTTTCAGTGTTCATAACTTTACTTTGTTGGTGCAGGTAGAGAAATTATAGTCCTCAGAAGAAAGCAAATTTCCAAACAGGTTTGCATATAAATGTCACTGAAGGTTGAAAATTGTTACCTGATACAGATGAAGGTCAGCTGCTTATTCATCTTTTGATAGGGAAACAATTGCAGGCTTTTGGAATATTGCTGTATCATCAGCTTTGACTGTTTTTCTCTCTCTCTTAAAGAATACTGTATGCATTGAGAGCACAAAAATATATTTAGCCATTCCCATTTTCATTTTAAACATTTATTAAGACTGTAAATTTATCATTCTTCCCCAGAACTAGTTTGCATAATGAAGCTGTATAGTAGTGTGTGAGGAAAACCTTGGGAGAAGAGACGCTGCTGAGAAACAGGGATAAGGGAAGGCACAGCCCAAACTGGATAGTGGTTGGAGCAAGAGGCTAGAAGGGACCCTCCCTAGTTTTTCAGGCTGTAAAGGAGATGGTTAGAGATTTGTAATTTCAGACTTGCAAGATTCTGTTAATGTAATAAAGTCGAGTTTTTAATAAAGTAGAATTAACTCATCTGGTGATGTTTCCTGTCTGGTAAGGTGATATCAATCTTGCAAGTCTGAAAATATAAAATCTGTCACCATCTCCTTTACAGACTATAGGTGGATAGTGGTCAGAGCAAGAGACCCAGAAGGAACCCTTCCTAGTTTCTTGAGGATTATAGTACTTGAGCTGTAAAGTCTACTTCCAGCAATGAGAGTCTCCCTCAGGGTCTCAGGCAGACCAGCAAAGCTAGATTTTGATATATTTCCAGATAGTCAAAGGGAGAAGGTTGTGTAAAAATGTTCTACAAGGACAGGGCAGGGATGGTATCTGTTTCATAGATGTATGTGACATATTTTTCCTTCTTGACTTCCTCTGTAGCTTCTGCAAAAGAAAGTAAATTATTTTTGAGGTTATGTTTTTGTTTTGTATTCTAAGACGTTTTTTTGTAACAGAAGTATGACTTTAGGGGAAACATCTAGAATAGAACAACTGAAAAAATACTGTATATTCCATAATGCATTTATCTATTTCCAAACAACTGATGCACATTAATATATTCTATATCTATGTTCCAAAGGTGGATAATTTCTAAAAGTTCTTTAGTTTGCAAGATGATTAATCTTTATCATAGGTCATGGAAAGCTCACCAAACATTATAAATCTTACGTTAAATCTCTTAATATTTTGGTGATCTTATTTAAGATTTGAATATATATATATTTATATACTTCTTGGGTAGCAACCAGAGCAAAACATTTGTGGGCCTCCTGTTGCAGGGTTTGTGTAACATTTTAAATGGACTGAATGATAATCTCCATGAGATGAAACTGCCTCTTATCAGATACGGAATAGTATATGAAGGATTCTTCAAAAGCCTATTTAAAGAGATAATTGTTTAGGAACAAAAATTCAACTGTTTAAGTCAAAATTGTTTTCTGTTACTATGAGATGAACAGATCACACTGGTTTTAGAGTTTTTCTCATAGCCAAGTTGGTTATTTGAGGCAGAAGGAGAGAGAGAGAGAGAATCCTCAATTTTTAAATAATAAAATATACATTTATATAGTTTGTCAATTTAGATACATTTAGTTATTTAATCTTACAATTTTGTTCCTGAAGAAGAGCTGCATACACTGAAAAATACAGCTAATACTAGCATCTGAAAATTGTATGATATTGCTAAGACTAACTTACATTGTTTGATATGAAGGCAATACTGCACACTGAAACTGGAATTAATATTGCCTATTTAGCTGTTATTACTATTATTTAACATAAATGTATATGTCTGATTATTTAAATTTTCTTGTTGAGACAGAGAGAGAGAGCTTATTCATATAATCTAACGTGTGTGCCTCTCTGTGTGAAAAAGGTCCATGCCCAGCAATGAAGAAAATAATCAGTTTTGTGGGGAAATGAATCAGCTCATTCTATTTGTATGTTCAAAACTGGACAAATTTAAACCAGAATTAATACCTAAAAAATAGAAATGTAATCTGAAAAATGAAATTGCAAAGCATTTGAGAAAAAACAATTTTACTGTAAGAGACAATATGAATAAATAAAATCCATTATGTAGAAAAGGGTGAAAGTTTCTTAGCTATAACAAAGCTAAAACATAAATGAATTGCAACACAAAATATTAACTTCTAGTAAATAACATATGCAAGTTTCTTTTTAAAAAATATAATGATGTTGTATCTTTTCCTCATGCACATAAACTCTTAGTCAGACTAATACTAAATAATATATTATATTATAATGCCACTGCATGTAATAAACTGCAGAGCTGTCTTTTTTTGAAGGGTAAGATTTTCTCAATACATTATTCACACTAATGCCATAAATGAAATACAAAGAATATAGTAAGATCTACAGTATTCATAATGTAGATGTTGTCTTTTCAAAGAAGGGCTGATTGTATTCTGAATAGGTCAGTCTGTGGGCCTGACATTTCTCTTCAGTTTTCCTATGACCTTTTAATCAGTGCCTTGTTCTTGCACTGTAGAAAATGGAACTGTCTCTTTTGAATCAGTAAATGCAAGAAGCTCAGTTTAAACACCAGATATACTGTATTGCATTATTAAAATTACAATAACCTAATGCAGAAAAATTTACATGTGAACATGATAGGAGATAGACAATGTAACTACATTCAGAAAATTTATAGAGGAAAAAAAAATTAAGTAATAGCTAAAAGCCCTATTAATTTGAAATTATGGTTTAACAGAGTGGCCTTCTAGATTTTTAACACCTGGTATTTCACATCAGTAATAAATCCTGAAAATTATTATTGAACAGTATGTTAATGTACAACATTAAGTAATACATTTTTAATTTATTAAGCTGACATTTTCTTTTAGTTTATAGAAAAGACATTAGAAATAATGTATTAATCCTAAAATATAAAAAGATTTTGTTTTAGGATAAAGATTTTGTGTTGAGATAAAAGTTTGCATTAAGAACAAAAGAAAAGCAAGAGAGAGGAGCCTTGCATGAATGCCAGTGTTCTATCTGTTTAATATTAAAAATAGTTGTTATATTTCTGGAATATCTGGTAAAATTGAACAAGCTCAAGAATTAGCAGTAGGAAAGTGTTTGACACAATGCAGAGATATTTAATAGGGATGTTGTTAAAAATGGAGAATCTGATTAAAAACCTACCATAAAAGCTCCAGTAATGGGGATTTTTAGATTATTAATATAATATCATTATGTTTTCCATTTGGCAGTCAGTTTTGTTTTAGCATTTGCTGTGAAACCAGAGGAGACTATTTCAATAAGAAGGAAAAGTGATTTGAAGTAAGTACTATGCAGTTAAGTATTCATAAACTGAATATTTCATTTTTTATCATGATAATCACTGCCAAAGGAGAAAAACTAATCCTAGTTATTATTTTTTCTACACAAATTTCTTCCATACTAGGAGATGCAAACCTGCTTCTCAGTGTTGTATATTTTGTGAGCATTGAAAGTCTGCTGAGCAAAGGTGAGTGTGCAGGAAGTATTGCCTGGTTCAGACTTGATACTTGTCTGGAAATGAATAAAAGAAATACTAACAAACCAATAAATAGATCAAAAATAGTCCAATAAGATGAAGACATGGCTGGAAAACAATATTCAGAAGGGGCCAAATGGATATGTTCTCCAGAAGAATATGAGACTTTGGAACTGAAACTGAACTGTATGAGAGTTGTTTCTAAGAGTAAAATATATAGTCAGAAACTCATATTGTTAATGTGAGAGGAATACTGACCTTGAAATAAGCTACAACAGTGGAAAAAGCTCATGCATAGCTGTGAAGTAAGGCAGACTATTGTTTTGTGTGTTTTTATTTGTGAACATGCATGTGTGTTCACTGCTCTAATGACAGCTCCTGACAATGTGTTCACTAACAAACTTGCATGACTATGGTTTGTCTGTTACATTGTCCAAACCAATATTATTGGTTCTTTGTCTAACATAATAACCAGCTCTCTAATAAGCTGCTTATTCACTGATAAATTACATTTCCAGTAGAGCAGTTCTCATTATTTAATAATCACAACATGGTTTTTAAAAAGACCATGATAGCATTACTGGTCACAAGGAAGGAAAAATCTAAATTCCATAGACATTGTTTCTCTTTTAAGATAGCTAGCTGTTGCAAACTTTTGAATTTAAAGAACTATTCTTTGGCCAATCATCAATTAGGTTATCAAAATGAAGCAACACAAAGAGAAGATTAGGAACAGAATTTTATGCGAACAGTTTTAAATCTCAATATTGCTCCTGAAAAGTACACCACTATGAGCATATGAAAGAGTATGTTGAATTTCTTGAGTTTATTATAACATATTTATAACTGTCAAGTAGGCAATTCTGCAAATTGCCTCAGAACATCTGTCCGGTAACAAATTAAGGGAAGGTTGATGTACCTCTTTGAACCATTATTTCGGATACTCATTAGTCGAGGACCTTTATAGGTTTTTCATAAAATCAACACAGATGCTCAAGTTGAAGGTCTTTCTAATAATTGGAAACATACTTATCACCACAATAACATTTGATAATCTTTAATAAAGGTTTTTAAATAATTACATGTTATTTTAAGTTTGATAACAGATTTTTCTTCAAATTAGATCAGGTTTCCATTATATTATGGTAAAAAATGAAGAAACCTTGAACATGGTATGATATGATAAAAACTAATTATGGAAAAGATAGGAAAATCCAGATACACAAACTCTGTGGCTGAAATAAAATGAACCTTTATCTCTCTTTTAAATAGATTTTTCCTTTAATAAATGGAATTCTCTGGCATGTCATAAAAATTAATTTCTTAAATCCTAGTTTAAAGTTGACCGAAGCATGTGAATTGCTATTATTGTATTAGGTAATTGTATTAGCGAAAAGTGAGATACTTTTTTTGGTCTCATATTGCAAAATATATTGACTGGCTGTACTGGCATTTTTTCACCTGATAAATATGTGTCCAGGAGGAACTAACTTTTACTTCTTGGACTTAGGCAAGCAAGTGAAGATACATCACATAATTGAACAAGGCGTTTATTTTTTATCAGTGTAGTGTTGGCATATTTATGTGGCCACCGAGTGGATATGGAAATCAAAATAATATTTATTTCTTAAAGTCTCCTTTGTTTGAGTATTTGTTTGTAAAACAAATTAAGAATTCCATCCAGGAAGGACAGAGGGAATGAAAGGGGAAGGGAGGAAAGTCAGGGAGGGAGGGGGGAAGGAAGGAAGGAAGGAAGGAAGGAAGGAAGGAAGGAAGGAAGGAAGG
>BLBF01000002.1:45933397-45968105 GCA_015471245.1 Laticauda colubrina
AGGAAGGAAGGAAGGAAGGAAGGAAGGAAGGAAGGAAGGAAGGAAGGGAATTCATTTAGCCAATTGTTTGATTAAAATAATTAACACAGATTTTTGTTTTTCTGTAATGGTGACTGATGTACATAGACAGTATAAATGTGTAATGAGAAGTAACAAAAGAGAATGACATGCTAGTATGTAAAAGTTTGGCTTTTTGAATCTTCTCTCCCTTGGGACACTTTTGAACTGTTGCACCATTGTGTTATCATTGTTGTTCAGTGAAACAAGCATAAGCTATTCATCAATTTGTAACTCCCACATTTCTCTTTCTCTCTCTCTCTTTTGCTGCCTCGCCTTGTTAATAGTTCCCTAGAAATCCTATCACTTTGCTGGAGGATTGATGTAAGTCTCCAGCAATTAACATAATTACAAGCCTGATTATCTTCTAATTGCATTATGAGTATTTGGTTATTCACTACACAAATTAGAGAAAATTAAAGAGGAGCAAGATCCTGTGGTGTGGGTGGCATGATTTTGAAAACTGTTATGAGCATCCAATGCAGCAATGTAATAAAACAGTGAAAATATATGTTATATCTATTTGTTTCAGTTTAATGTTGGTATCGTTATTGCAGAAGACTTTAATTTTCCTTCTGCAGTATTTGATGACATTTATTTTCCAGCTCTCATCAAAGATGCTAAATGCTAACAACATTATATCTGAAGTAAATCCATATTCTTTAACATAGATTGTATAAAAGAATAATTCAAGAATGGGATTCTAAGTGCTACTTCTACTGATAATGCAGGAGAAAACAAATATGTGGATATGTGTTGTGCAGATTTTTACGAGGATAATTAGACTGGATAATGGTATTAGGACGGAGTGACAAATCAAATTGGCAATGCAGTTCAATGGATAGATTTATATTTTCATTGTTTCTGGGAATTTTCTGGCTCAGGCTTTGGCAGAGCTTGAGGCAGCCATAACATTTCTTCAATGGTGGTAAGAAAGGAATGGTGGTGGAATGTTCTCTGATCCTGACATCACTAGCCAGCCAATGAATGTTATGACTTCCATGAACTTTGCCAATCATAGAATTGGAAAAGAAACATGCTTCTGTTTTTGAATCTGATCTGTAGTTTGTGTCTCATTCTTCTGTTAGAATTTGTTTAGACAAGTATATAGACAGAGAGAGTGAGAAAGATTTTTTAAACCATTACTTTTTGTTCTTGTTCAGTTGCTTGTGTGATTTCTTTTTTCCATTTGTCTGATATGTGTCATTGTTTTACAGTACTTTTATATCTCAGTTCCTTCACTCTCTCCCTTAATTTTTTTAACCACGTCCCCAACAAAAAAGGCTTTTAAAGGTGGTGGGGGAAACCCCCAAAGCCTGTTTTCTTTCTGCTGCTTATCTTTTCTGCATAATTTATAAGTGAGGTCACTGTAAATCACTAAGTAAATTTGAGATAGTGTGTTTGCTTTTTGACTCCTATATATCTAATGCTGAACATATTTGTGTAGTATCACTATATTATACATCATATTTGTAATAGGGATAGCATGCATATTGTTGGAAAAGTGAATTCAATGTCACTGTCTTTTGCATCCTATGAATTATTGACCACAAGGGGGCAATGAGATTTAGACAGAGATTTAAGAACTTCCTCTTGTTTCTTCTTTGTCACTGCTGTGCTAATCATAGGTCACTTCCTTTTTTTTCTTCTTGTGACCTCATACACAGAGTACATGCTTTCCAATGCTCCTTCTGGGAGATGTAATTAATGATGTGTGAGGCTTTGCCTAGCCCTACAATATATTCCTTGTTAATACATTTCCCTTTCTCTTATAGTAAGACCCTCCTCATTAAGCATTGCCCAGGTCAGATTCCTACTCTTAATGCTCAAACACACACACAGGATGCTTGAACCACCATCACAAATCATGAAAAATAATCTGCAGCAAGGTTCATGTGGTATTAAATAGAAGCAGCCACTGCACCAGAAAAAAAGATGGAGAGATGAGATAAAGTCATGAGATGTATTCCACTGAACCAACAACTGCTGTGGAAGAGAGGAAAGTAGAAGTATTTTCTATAGGAAAACATTTCACACATAGAGTTGATCTTGGGAGTGGAGTGAGGGAAGAACATTATAATCTAATACTATATAAAGTTTAATCTATCTCTTTCAGAGGGTAGCAACTGTTATCCTTACCACTCAGTCTGTGGTTTGCAGTGGCAGCAATAATACATGGATAAATGAAGGGCCAAACTTGGAAGATTCCCAAAGTAAATTAGTTGATATAGAGGATAGGAGGCAGGTAAAATTATCGGTCTAATCTTTCAGAGTGGAAGAGTATTAATGGATTGCTTAGCTAAATGAGTTATTCACATTAGAGTATATCATTTTCATGCCCCAGTTTCAACTGAAAATGAGTATCCTCCCTATATGCAGCAAGCAAGCGTCACTTGGCAAAGTAATCACAGATGAAAGCAGAATGATAAACATTTTCATTAGGCAATAGAATACTTTATTGGCCAAGTGTGATTGGACACACAAGGAATTTGTCTTGGTGTAAATACTCTCAGTATACATAAAAGAAAAGATACATTCATCAGGAGTCGAGAACCATAAGGTACAACACTTAATGATAGTCATAGGGTACAGTAAGCAATCAATCATATTCCGAAACAGTCAAGATAAATGGTAAGGATACAAGCGACAAAGTTATAGTCATACAGTCACAAGTGGGAGGGGATAGGTGGTAGGAGTGATGACAAGATTAACAGTAATAGTGCAGACTTTGTAATAGTTGAACAGAGTTGAGGGAATTATTTGTTTAGCAGAGTCATGGCTTTCGGGGAAAAAACTGTTCTTGTGTCTAGTTGTTCTGGTGTGCAATGCTCTAAAGCATCGTTTTGAGGGAAGGAGTTGAAACAGTTTATGTCTGGGATGTGAGGGGTCTGTAAATATTTTCACAGCCCTCTTTTTGACTCATGCAGTATACAGGTCCTCGATTAAAGGCAGGTTGGTAGTAATTATTTTTTCTGCAGTCCTAATTAGTCTCTGAAGTCTGTGTCTGTCCTGTTGGGTTGCAGAATCAAACCAGACATTTATAGAGATGCAGATGTCTTTACAGTCCTTACCAGAAACATTCCAATCAATAGCAGCAAAGGACAAGCTGGACCCTTTAACACCAGCTAACAAATTCTTCTAGCAGAGCCTTCCAAAAGGCAGAATGGTAGAATTCTTGCTTGGGATTAAGATAGCCACTCAAGGAACAGACAACTAGAAGGTGGCTTCTATTCAAGGATACAGAGAAGAATCCAGTGACTTTCTAGAATATTGTACCAATGCAAAGAAGGATGTGGCAAGATGCAGCTACTGTTTCCCAGGAATACCTGACTTGTAGAGTAAATGAAGAAGTAAGATATGCAACTTTAGAAGATAAACCAGTGCTAACGAAGAGCTAAAATCAAATAAAGAGATTGTAATTTCTGGATTTAACCACTGAACTAAATTCTAACAGCAACAATGCAATATCCTGGCACAATGACTCAGAAATTAATTCTATGTTTTCAGTAAGGATTTGTTCCCTTGTCACTATGTGTAGGATTGCAACCTATGACATTTAATTTAGAACATTGACAGAGTAATTCTAATACAAAGGGATAGGATTTGGATTGTATGGTCAAAATTCTCATTTTAACTTTTGTAGCCCCACTATTGATAACCTGTGTGATCAGGGTGGTGATCTAAAGCTTCTAGGGTCATATATTACCCAAACAATGACAGAAGATATAGATGGATCAGACTTCACTACAATTATTAAAGTCAACAAAAAAAACCACATTTGAAAGTATTAATGGGAAAACTACTCTGTAGGCTTCAGACAAATGCTTCAGTTATGAGGCATCTGATCTTTAGTTCCCTGACATGAAGATCCAAAGAGAACTTCATCCTACCATTATATGAGTTCCAAGGTGAACATCTCTGTGTGCAAAAGGAAGTAATATTAAATAAGACAGTAAGCAGTAGTCAATCACCACTAATCATGTGAAAAATAAAATATTTACATTTGTATTTTATTGTGGTAGATTCTATTGTATATTGTATGTATTTAGTTATTTTAATAGCCTAAAAGAAATTAGTAGAAAAATAAAAAATTCCAATGGAATTGGTTAAAACTTCTGTTTGCATTAATTTGTTCAGGCTACTTAATCAGTCCTGTCAGACCTGAAAAAGCTAAGTCAGGTCAGACTTCATTAGTTCTTGGATGGAAGATTGGCTTTAGGACAGTTATAAAAATCAAATTATTCAGGAAGGCAATGGCAAATTGCTTAAATATTATTCCCAAAAAAATTATATGGATATCTTGATAAGATTACCAAGAGTTCAGTATGACCTAAAGATGTTAACTTTAAGCTGAGAATGCTGGAATGTTTTTTAGATCAATCTCATGTCAGATGTAATTCTGTGGAACCTTTTCCTAAAAAACATCATCCTAAAATTCAACATGGCCCTTGTAACCATGCAATTTAAGCCCTTCTAACATATTATGTTGATTCCATGCACAAATACAAAGGGGTAGGATTTGGATTGTATGGTCAAAATTCTCATTTTTTTTTGTAGCCCCACTATTGATGACACTAATCCTTGTATAGGCTAGTTAAACATACTCTAAAGCAGTGGTTCTCAACCTTTTCTTCACCATGGACTTCCTTTGAATACCTTTTGTGTCCATGGACCATGGCCATGGAATGCCAAGACTTAACTCAATATTTAAATCATAGCATTTCCTTAAGCCTTCATGGAGCCCCTGTTATGACATTGCAGATCTGCTAGGGGTCCGCAAACCACAAATTAAAACCACTGTTCTAGAAAAAGACCCACACATTCATAGTGGTTAGTCCTTTAAGCCCCTGTCACACTGCACCAATGGATGGAAAGAGGATGTAAAACGGAGAAAAACACTTGCCATCCGTTGGTTAACGTGATGCTTCCATTCTGTACTCACTGCCTCCGTTTTGCTTCCTCTCTATCCATCCAGTATCCGTCTATTGACATTTCATCCGCTCAAAAAGTTTTGAGCTGCTCAAAACTTTCTGAGCGGAAAATGTATCCAACGTGTCCGTTCTGCATCCGCTAGGCATACAGGGGACATCCGTTTTGCATCCATTGGCATCCTTTACACGTCCGCTACATCCGCTAGGCATCCGCTGCGCATCTGCACAACTCGCATCCACTCCAGCAGAAAGCGGACATAGGGAGGAAGCGGAACGGACGCGGAACGGACGCACAGAGTTAGTAGCATGGACGGAGAAAGGATGAAAGTGGATGCAGCATGCAAAGAAAGCATTTAAAACGGAAAAAACGTTCGCAGAGGGGGCCTATCTCGGATATTAAGGATGTCTAGAGGATGCCTAGAGGATACAAAAGGACACATAGGGGAAAACCTATATTGCCTATAAAAAGGGGGAGCAACTCACCTGGATCTCACTTTCAGACCAGCAGCCCTGCTGTGCAGACCTCTGCAGCCTTCATCTGACTCTTGCTCTTCCACAGCATCCAGTCATCTCCACTTTGGATCGTAACAAACTCCTTTTGGTAGCCATCATCGTTCTGCAACAGTGCGAAGCCATCTACAGGCTCTGTGAATTCTACTATGGGAAGAAAAGGAGGTGGCCAAGAAGTGTCTGGGTCCGAAGATGGATCGGGAGAAGAGCAGAGTACGGACTGTACAACAAGTTGATGGTGGAGCTCAGGAACGAAGACCCTCGTGCATTCCAGAACTTCATGAGGATGCCTCCAGCCATGTTTGACGAAGTTGTGCAGCAGCTGACACCCAGGTTGACCAAGCAGAGTGCCAACTTCCGCCTCAGCCTGGACCCTGGACTCAAGGTGGCACTGACTCTGCGCCACCTGGCCTCATACAGGAGCACCTACAGGAGCATGCAGTACGGCTGGAGGGTGCCACACAACACCATCAGCATTGTGGTCAGAGAAGTGGTGCAGGCCATCATCGAAGAATACCTGGAGGAGCTCCTCCAGTGCCCCTCCACTGAAGGAGGATGGAAGAAAGTTGCAGAGCAGTGGTATCAGAGGTGGAACTTCCCCCACACCGTTGGAGCCATAGATGGCAAGCACGTGGCCTGCAAAGCACCAGCCAAGTCGGGGTCCACTTATTTCAACTACAAGGGCTTTTTCAGCATCGTCCTCTTCACCATGGTCGATGCTGACTACAAGTTCATGTACATTGATGCTTCAGGCAATGGGTCAGCTTCAGATGCCCAGGTATACAACGCCAGTCATCTCAAGAAGGGGCTGGAAAGCAACCTCATCATGGGCTTCCCAGAACCAGAACCCCTGCCCAATGACATGCAAGATGTGCCCTACTTCATCGTGGGGGATGACGCCTTTTCCCTCAGAACCTACCTCATGAAGCCCTACACTTCCTGATGCCCCACCCGTGAAGAGAGGATCTTCAACTACAGGCTGTCCAGGGCAAGGCGGGTGGTGGAGAACGCCTTTGGCATCCTGGCCAACAGGTTCCAGGTACTTCTCACCACCATGAAGCATCGCCCAGAGACCGTAAGGAGGATTGTGGAAGCTTGCTGCATCCTGCACAATCTCATGCGCACTCGCTACTCAGTCTTGCAGAACAGGCTTGTGGACCTCCAACAAGGCAATGGGAACATGGAGCCTGGTGAATGGAGGCAAGGGCAAAACCTGATAGAGACTGAGGATGTGCAAGGCCCCATCAGAGCCTCATGTGAAGGGAAGAAGCAACCTCCTGAAACACTGGTGCAACTCCCCAGCTGGAAGAGTGGAGTGGCAAGACAGGATGGTAGATGATTAATGGATGCTTCCTTCAGCCTGTCTCATCACACGGATGAGATCGGGCCATGTATGTTGGGTGGGCCTCCAATGAACAGGGCATTTAATAAAGAGTTCTGTTTATGTTGACATGTGTGGATCAATGATTATATTAGTATTGATAATGAAGGGCCATAGGTGTGGCACCTGGGAGGGTGGACCATACAGTCCCACTATGCTTGCACTGGAGGTTTATCTATCCCCACAGCTATCTTAACCCATCCCAGAGATATCCTAACCCATCCCACAGGTATCCCTGCCCATCCCACAGCTATTACCCATCCCAAAGGTATCCCTGCCCAACCCACTGCTACCCTTACCCATCCCACAAGCATGCAAAGGCTTAAACCATTTCTAAAAGTTTCCACCAAGACTTTATTTAATAAAATAAATGAGGCAAGTGTGTGAAGCAAAGATAATCTTTATTTATAACAAGCTGTAAAAGAAAAATGACTCAAGTCAAGTGTCCAAATAAAGTCTACAGGTAGCCACCCAGTCTCTGGCACTCTTATCGGTCATTCGGAGGTGTGCCCAGTCTCAGGGGTGAAGGGTCCAGGTGCTGTGGATGTGGCTGATGCTGGAGTGCTGGTCTGAAGCCCCACTGGGGTGCCTGGCCCCGAGAGGACAACAGGTGACGGTGTGTTGAGGAAGCTCTCAGACAGCTGGCTCAGCCCCGTGATGTTGAGAGCTCCTTCCTCCATGCCATGAGGTGTCAGTCCCAATACCGACGACAGATGTACTGAGGCCGGGCTTGGTTGTGGGGTGGAGGAAGGAGCAGTATAGTGGGGCTGTCTGGTCTGCAGCTGTGTGAGGACTGGCGTGGGTGGCATCGGTGGCGTGGGTGGCATCTGTGGCGTGGGTGGCATCGGTGGCATCAGTGGAACCGGTGGCAACGGTGTCGTCCGATGAGCCTGTGCCTGGACTGGGAAGGGCTGCTGCCTGTGCTGCTGGACCTCCTGGTAGCCGTAGCCCTGGTAGGTGAGGGCCTGTGGAAAGCCTTGGAATGGGAGTGACATCACCTGGGGTGGAGGAGCAGACCTGGATCTGGAGGGTTGTGTAGTAGCTCGGTGATCTGATCCTTCACTACCTGGTACTGAGGTTCCGCCATGTCCGTGAGGGTCTGGTTGACATAGGTGAGGAAGGGCTTGCGGTTGGAGGATGAGGAGTCAGTGGGGACCAGCTGAGAGAGGAGATCTATGCTGGTGCAGATGGTGTCCCTGATCTCCAGGAGGACAGTGTGGCTCTGCCCCTCCTGCTGTCTGGCTCTCTGCCTTTCTGTGGAGGTGGAGCTGGGGGTGGATGCGGGTAGGACTGTGGTGGAAGTGCCGTCTCCTTTCTCCCACTGCGCCAGGGAGTCCTCCATGCGCTCTGCCACGGTTAAAACAACTGTCCGTGGGTTCTCCGTCGTGGGACGCTCCACAGAAACCTGCCTGGAGACAGGAGCTGACTTTTGGCTGGAAGAGGACTGGCTCTCAGCAGGCTGCCGGAGAGAGAGGGTTGTGAGAGGGGCTGCTCCTCGGTGGCGGATCTCACCCTCTAGGAAGCTGCACCTGGCCATGACATAGGTCTCTCGGTCCGTCAGCTTGACCGTGGCCTGGCCAGATTTCTTGAGGTGCAGCTTCCCGTACCAGGTGTGCATGTGCTTCCACCAGCCGAGGAGCACATCAGATGTGTAGCCCAGGCTCTCCACCTTCTCTCTCCAAGCAGCCTGCTACCTTTTGGTGTCCCTGTAGAGCCGGTGTCCCTTCCACCACAGATACTCATTCTCTCTCAGCCACTCCAGCACCTCATCCTCGTGTTCCTCCTCAATGGAGTATTGCCCCCTCCCCCGTTCTCGCATATGCCTCTTCCTCCCTTTGGCAGGAGCAGATGGGCCCTCATCAGAGGGGCTGCTCCTCCACACCACCAGCAGCAGCACCAGCAGGATCATCAGCAGCAGCAGCATCAGCAGCATCAGCAGCACCAGCAGGATCATCATCATAATCATCATCATCAGCAGCAGCAGCAGAAGGACCAGGATGAGCAGCAGCAGAGTAAGCCCCAGCAGCGCCAGCAGCACCAGGAGCACCAGCAGGACCAGGAGCACGAGCAGGACAAGCAGGACGAGCAGGACGAGCAAGACCAGGAGCACGAGCAGGACCAGCAGGATGAGCAAGATCAGGAGCACGAGCAGGATGAGCAGGACCAGCAGGACGAGCAGGACCAGCAGGACAAGGAGCAGCTACAGCAGAGTAAGCACCAGCAGAAGCACCACCACCAGAAGCAGCATCATCAGCTCCTCCAGAAGCAGCATCAGCAGAAGCCCCTGCACCAGGAGCAGTGCCAGCCGAGTAAGCACGAGCAGAAGCACCACCGCCAGAAGCAGCATCAGCAGAGTAAGCACGAGCAGAAGCACCACCGCCAGAAGCAGCATCAGCAGAGTAAGCATGAGCAGAAGCACCACTGCCAGAAGCAGCATCATCAGCTCCTCCAGAAGCAGAAGCAGCAGAAGCCCCAGCCCCAGAAGAGCGAGCCCTTGCTGCAGAAGCCCCAGCAGAAGCAGAGTGAGGGCCAGGGGGTGGGAGGGTGGCCCTGTCCCTCTTGCCAGGGCTAGCAGCAGATGGCTGAGGCTTTCTCTTCTTCCCCATGGTTGTGTGGTTGCTGGCTGGCAGCAAGGCTGGCAGGCAGGCAGGCTTGCAGGAAGGCTGGCAGGAAGGCAGTCACCAAGACTGGCAGGCAGGCTGGCAGGCAGGCTGGCAGGCAGGCAGGCAGGCAGGCTGGCAGTAAGGCTGGCAGGGAGGATGGCAGGGAGGATGGCAGGATGGCAGGCAGCAAGGCTGACAGCAAGGCTGGCAGGCAGGCTGGCAGGCAGGCTGGCAGGGCAGGCTGGCAAGGCACTCGATGTGTCTGGAAACAGGTCTTTCCTCTGAATGGTGACCTGCTTGGGAGCTGCCTCCCTTTATATCCGCGGGGCTGATGCAATGCATTCTCCCCGCATGCACAGTGAATGCTAGGCATCCACTAGGCTTCCGCTGTGCATCCGCTTCATCCGTTCGGCGTCCGTTCTGCATCCGCTGTATCCGTTCTGCATCCACTTTGCTGTGGCCCCCCGAAAGCCTTGCGGATGTGCCATCTGCTCCCATCCACTTCCATCCGCTAGGCTTCCGTTCCGCATCCACTTTCCATCCGCCCTGCGTCCTCCCCCCATCCGTTCCTTTCCGTGTTATCTGCTCTGGATATGCAAATTTTTGCCCCTTTTGAGAGTGGATAACAACGGATGGAACATTTTTCTCATCCGCTGTGTCCTTTTTACTAACGTTTTGCATCCGTCGGCCAATGTGACAGGGCCTAGGCTATTTCAAATTTAAATAACTAATATTAGCATTTCCATTTTAACATGGAAAAGAGCGATTGACTAGTGTGTAGGATGCAATAAATTTGGAACTTTACCTCTATTATTTGGCACCTATGTTTTCCATCAGTTGTAGCAATGAAATTCATATTGAGCTCCAGGACTTTTTCCTCTGGAATGGTACATTACAATTCGTAATGGATCCCAATTTTGAACCCTGCAAGTAATTACAGATACATAATTCAATAATACTAGCCAAACTTTGGATTTTGATAGTGTTGTTTTCTACATCCAAACAGTGATATGAATTAGGCTTACTCAGGAGTAGCAATTTTAAAGTTCACTCCGTCACACAATAATTGTAAACAGCCAGATTATAGTCATTCTAAATCTTCTACAATTTTAAAATATTAAATTCTCTTATTTTAAAGCAAGGCTATAAAGGAAGGGATTCTTTTCTTTCTCTAGCACCTTCACTTCACTGCAAATATCTTATTTAATTTTATCTTGATAGTGTGTCAGAGAACAGAAAATTATTATTTTCTGATACATTTTTACTGATGGGTCTCTCACTTGTGCTGACAGATCAGGATTTATTGCCATGCTTTAACTTAAATGATAATGTAATGTTCTCACTGGCATTCTTTTGTCCTTAGACAATTCATCACAATATATAAATTTTGCTTTTGCACTGGGCTGGAGAAATAGGAAATCTAGCAGCCCCAGCTTGTAATTTCCAGAAATCTTTATACTCTAACCAAAATTATCACCATTATTTGTACTATTTTTTGAGGATAATTCCTTTTTTCTAATGCCGGCTTTCACTAACCTAATCGTTTCCAGATACATTAAACTTCAACTCCCATTAATCGAAGTCAGAAAGAGAATAGGCATTGAACAATACTTTCTGAGCAGGACTTGGTGTTAAGTATCTTTTCTTTTATTGACTTATAATCACCTGTATAATCACTTTTATTCATACATTAAGATAATTTCAAGGAAATATTGACTTTCCAATATAAACTGCAGCCCTGGGATTTTCTGGTGATTTCTCATCCAAGCATTAACCAAATTTAACCCATTTAGCATTTTGAGATTGCCCAAAGTCAACTTAGAAAAACACTCCTTCATGAAGATAGCTTATGTTGAAGATGGCTCTATGAAAGAGTTCTTAAGGTGCATTAGATCCTGATATAAATTATTATTAAAATTATAATATCAAGTAATAACAATATGATTATACAGTATTGAATCAATAAAATTATGTTTGACAATTACATGCAATAATCTTTAAAGTTTAGTGGATATATAAATATAAGTCTCTCCACTCTTTACCTGTTCTGACCCAAACCCTTTTCCAATAAAACAAACATGAACCAAAGGGAACAGAAATCTTTTAATGATTCTTACAAATCCCCGGGTTAAAAGGCTGCTGCAAACTAATTAACTTTGATAAGCACAAGTCTCACCAACAACAGATAAGAAATATTTTACAACACAAGAGTCTTCAAATACCAACTTAAGATACTGCAATTGTTTTGTTCAGAAAACACACGAGATAGACCGGGTTCCAACAACAAATGCTTTATTCTTTAACTAGTTAATAAATAGGAACACTTGGCTGAAGCCGAGGCCAGTCTTTTATACAGGCTGGCTTGCCTGCTTGTAGCCAATGGCAGTTGCTTAAATTTGCCGCCTTTCAGCAGCTCTTTGGATTGGTTCCTGGTGAACCAATCCAATGCTTAGTTTATTTGACCAATCAGGTTTGCAGATTTGGAGTCACCCAATTTACATATAGAACACCCCTCCCCTCTTACTTCAGTCCTACGTGGTGACGTAGTCTCGCAGGTAGGTGGGGCTTTTCCGGACTCGACTTGACTTGCGCGGTTCATTCTTTGCGAAGACTTCGACCGGTTCGGATGGGGCTGCTGTGTCGTCCGTTCTTCTCCCTGGAACTGTCTGGAAGGGTAAGTCAGCCATTTTACCGCCGCCTGAGTTTCTTAGGCTGGCGGTTTTGCCGCTCCCTCCCGTTTCCTCCGGGCAGGTCGAGCTGGCCTGGCTGGCCCCTTCCGATGGGCTCTTCACGCAAGTCTCTCCAAACAGTGAGTCTTTTCTTTGTTCTTTTTGTTCATATGTTTCATTGGTTTTATTTTTTAACGGTTCTTTATTTAATTCTCGCATTTCCCCCCCCCCACCTTAGTTGGCAATTCGTCGGTTTGTTCGACGAGTGGTTGTATGTCTGTGGTTCTTTCTATATTTTGGGATCAAAGCTGGTCTATGTGCCGCTTCCATTCCCTGCCATCATCTACTGTTAACCGGTAGGATTTGGGGCCTGTTATTTGGGTAATTTGTCCTGGTAGCCATACTGGGTCCCCAGTGAAGTTTTTGGCGTAGACTAAATCGCCAATTCCAAATTTTCTAAACCGTGTAGAGGAGTCGGGGGGGTTTTCTGGCGTGAATTCTGGGTGCAATCTATCAAGGTGTGACCTTAGTTTTCTCCCCATGAGTAGCTCTGCTGGGGACTTGTTGGTTGTGGTACTGGGTGTTATGTGCTGGAGTGTGAGCAATCGGTTTATGTTATGCTGTACATCTCCAGTGTCCATTTTTTCTAACCCTTCCTTTGTAAATCGGACCATTCTCTCTGCCCTACCGTTTGCAGCCGGATGGGCTGGCACGATTAGGGCATAATACCTAGGGAGGCTAGGTATTGTTCAAAGTGTAGGCTGGTCAGTTGTGGTCCATTATCGGACACGAGGATGTCCGGAATGCCATGGGTGGCAAAAAGGCTGTCCAGTTGTTTTATTACTAATTCAGTTGTTGTTGATGGCATAATTTTTACTTCTAACCAGTTAGAATAGGCGTCCACAACAATCAGAAAGGTATGTCCTTTAGTTGGACCAGCGAAATCGATGTGGATTCATGACCAGGGGCCCCCGTGGGATTTCCCAATCTCTAATGGGTGCTTTGGGTGGGGATGGTCTGATTGTTTGACATTTGTTACACGAGGTTACCCAGTATTCTATGTCCCTATCAATACCTGACCACCAGACATAACTTCTAGCAAGGCTTTTCATTTTTACAATCCCCGGGTGACCTTCGTGTAGCATACTAAGTACCCTAGGTTGTAGTTTGTTAGGAATAACCACCCGATCACCCCACAGTAAACACACTTTTTGAATAGAAAATTCGGTTTGTCTGCTCCGGAAAGGTTTAAAGTTTTCAGTTTTTTGATTTTCTGGCCAGCCTTTACCTACCCAGTTAAGGACACGGGCAGTTAAAGAGTCTTTTGCGGTGGCTCTGGCGACATCATAAGCTGATATGGGTAGATCGGGGCAAGTCTCTATTTGTAATGCTGTCATCGCTGGTGCTGGGTCTTCTTTAGTCGCTGGCAAGGGTGCTCTGCTTAAAGCGTCCGCGTGTGAAATCTGTTTCCCCGGTTGGTGTGTCAGAGTGTATGAGTAGGCTGCTAGGAACTCTGACCATCTAGTCATTCTTGGGGAGAGGATATTTGGTGTAGGTTTGTTTCCCGCCAAAATTCCTATTAGCGGTTTGTGATCTGTTATAATTTAAAAAGTCCGCCCGTATATGTACTCGTGGAAACGTTTCACTCCTGCGACAATTGCTAGTGCCTCTCTGTCCAATTGGCTGTAATTCCGCTCGGTTTTGGATAAAGTCCTTGAATAATATGCGACGGGCGCTTCTCTGCCATCAGGTAGTTGGTGGCTTAGGATGGCACCTACTCCGAATGGGGAGGCGTCGCAGGTCACTCTTAAGGGCAGTGTGTTGCTAAATTGAATGAGAACATTTGATGATGTTAGCAAGCTTTTAATTTTTTGGAAGGCTTGCTTTTCTCTGTAACCCCAAGTCCAAATTGCTTTCTTGTCTAAAAGACAGTGCAATGGTTCTGCTATAGTGGCCTTATTTGGCAGGAATACATTATAGAAGTTAATTAGTCCTAAAAAGGCTTGTAGTTCGGTCTTATTTTTTGGTTCTGGTGCGTCTTTAATCACTTTAATCTTTTTGTCTGTAGGGTGTATACCCTCTCCGTCTATTAAATAGCCCAGGAATTTGACGCTATTCTTAATTAGGCAACACTTTTCTCTTTTCACTTTGAGGCCAGATTCTCTGAACTTAGTACTTCTTTGAGTCTTTTTTTTAATTGGGTTTCATCTTTGGCTGAGATCAGGACGTCGTCAAAATATGGTACAACTCCTTGTATGCTATTTAGGAGGCGTTCCATTAGACTCTGGAAAACGCCTGGGGCCACACTCACTCCAAATTGGAGTCGGAGACACTTGAATGCGCCCTTATGTGTGACTATAGTCTGGGCTTCAGCAGTTTCTGGGTCCACTGGGAGCTGTTGATACGCTTGTGCTAGGTCATGTTTAGCAAAAACTTTTCCTTTTCCCAGGGAGTGAAGCAAATGCTGGACTACAGGCACCGGGTATGCGCTTGGTTGTAATGCGTGGTTCAGGGTAGCCTTATAGTCACCACAGATTCTAACGGACCCATCGGGTTTGACAGGTGTGACTATAGGTGTTTCCCACTTGGCATGGTCCACAGGTTCTAACACCCCTTGGGCTATTAATTTGTCCAGCTGTTCCTCTATTTTTGCCTTTAGTGCAAAAGGAACTCGCCTGGCTTTTATTCTTCGTGGGGCTATTTGGGGGTTTAGACTGAAAGAAATGGGATTTCCCCGATACTTGCCAAGTGAGCCATCAAAAACGTCCTGGAATTCTCGGATGAGGTCGTCTTCCCAGCCGGTTGTAGTCACTCAATCGATCCCGGTCATCCCGATGCCCAATGGCGCGAACCATTCGATGCCCAGGAGGCTTGGTCTGTCTTGGTCGACTATGGTCAGTGGTAGCACCTTGACGTGTTGTTTGTAGGCGACTCGGAAATGTCCCATGCCGACTACAGGGATTTGGTTTCCCTGGTAGTCCTTGAGAGTTAGGTGCTGCTTCTTTAATTCTTTGGGTTTGATATCTGGGACTAGTTGTTTTATTGTGTCCCACGATACCATGGAGAGGAAGGACCCCGAGTCCACTTCCATCTTGCAGTGCTTTCCTTCGATTTTTACAATGACTTTAACTTTCTTCCCGCTTTCCATCTGAGCGCTCTTTATAGTGACAGTTTGGTGTGTATTGGCTCGCTTCTCTTGTTGCCACTTTCTCTCAGCTCGTTTAGGCTCAGCTTATGTTGGGGAATTTCTGCGTCTCATTGGGCTGTAGCATTTTTTGTTCCTGCAGACTTTCTCGATATGCCCTCGTTTCTTGCAATGCCTGCAGATGGCATCGAGAAATCTGCATTCGGCTCGGGAATGGTTTCCTCCGGAGCCAGCGCACTCCCGCCAATTCCTTCTTTCACGCTCTTTTGTGTTCGTGAGCAAACGGTGGACCTTGTCATCTTCTTCGCTCGATTCGAATGTTTCGCCAGACTCTTTGTAATGGGTTGTGGTGGCAGGCTGCTTTCTGTCTTTGGTTGGGTTTGTTTCTTCGCTGTGTGTGTTCATCTTTTTCATTGTGACAGCCGATTTTTTCGCAGCTTCAGCGGCTGTGGCTTCCGCGATGGCTTCGGTCACGGTGATGTTGGGCTTGTTGAGTAATTTACTCTGTGCGGTCGAGTCTCTCAGGCCCAACACCACGCGATCCCTCATCGCTTTGTCAATGTTCAGGAAATCACACTTACCCCCTATTTGTCTAAGGGCAGCAACGATATTGGCGACGGTCTCTCCCTCTCTGTGGTCTCTGCGGTAAAATTCGTGTCGCTTTATTAAGTTTGACACCATCGGAGCGTAGTGTGCTTTGAGAATTCTTTGCAATTCTGGCCACGTTAGTTGTTTAACATCTCGGGGCTTCGCAAGGGCCTTTGCCATCTTGAAAACCATTGGCCCGCAGTGAGTCAGGAACACAGCTCTCTTGCGTTGCTCTGAAATGTCTTCCATTTTATTGCTCTCCAAATACATCTGGAAGCGGTCTGCATAGGAATCCCAATCCTCTTCGTTGGGATTGAAGGGTGCGGACGGTGCGTTTTTTGCAGGCATCTTGGTTGTCATCTGGACTTCTTATCACCGCGTGGTTTTTTTTCGTTCAGGACGATCCCATCCTCGTCGCCAGTGTTTTGTTCAGAAAACACAGGAGGTAGACCGGGTTCCAACAACAAATGCTTTATTCTTTAACTAGTCAGTAAATAGGAACACTTGGCTGAAGCCGAGGCCAGCCTTTTATACAGGCTGGCTTGCCTGCTTGTAGCCAATGGCAGTTGCTTAAATTTGCCGCCTTTCAGCAGCTCTTTGGATTGGTTCCTAGTGAACCAATCCAATGCTTAGTTTATTTGACCAATCAGGTTTGCAGATTTGGAGTCACCCAATTTACATATAGTCCATGAGGCTGGAGTTTCAAAACGTTTTTGCTTCCTACAAAGAATGTCTGATTCACAGCTGGCTTTTATCTTCTTGAAGGAGGGACCATTACTGTTCCGTTTGGAAATAAGGTGCGCGAGACCGGGTTCCAACAAACAGCTCTTTTATTAAACAGTAAAGCAACTGGTAATGGAACATTTGCCCAAGTCGCGGCAGCCCTTCTTATAGCGGCTTGCTCACGGCTTATGGCCAATGACAGTAGTTCAAGTGTTCCTGCCGTCCAGTGGGCCAATCGGAATGGCTTCCAAGTAATCAATCTGAGAACGGCCTTCTCGGCCAATCAGTTTAAGGTATTTGGAGTCTACCAAGTTCTATACACAACAATTACCTTGCAGCCTTACTCCTGAGTCGCTTGTGCTGTTGCAGCTGTTCTTTCCTATGAGCAGCCCTGCATGCAAGTGCACTTGGCACAGGCTGCTTGGGAATCTCCTTATTACTGCTGCCAGCCCTCACAATCTCTGAAGGCAGCAATCCACTCCTTAATGGTCCTAGCCCCTCATCTGAGTCCTCACTTTCATCAGCCATCTGCACCTGCTGCCAGCTAACCACAACATTACCTGACCGTATGAGGATATCAGTCTGGATACATAATATAAAACATTTCAGCTATATCACCAAAAGGTCACATTCCTCCTCTTCCTCCATCCTACCTTCACCGGAAATAAATACTCATGAACCAAATATTAATGACCTGTAGTAAACAGGCCTTTGGTCAGATTTGGCTGTGTGTGTGTGTGTGTGTGTGTGTGTGTGTGTGTGTGTAATAAGCTAAGTATTAAATCATATATTTCTTAAAATGATCAACAAATTAATATATCATTATTTTGCAATAGCTTTATTCACTGTTTTTACAGTCTAATGTATAGACTAGATACTTTGGTTTTAAAATTACAAGTTAACCATGCTATAAATCAACGGGTACCACTGGGTCTACTTTAAATAGAATTCTTTACAGATCCAGTCTATTGTCTTTATTTATTTGTTTTTAGGTGGCATTTCCAGATGAAATGTGCATAATATAACAGTTTTCAGCATAAAAGAAAAGCTGAGGTGGATGAGAGAAATATGTTGAAGTCTGAGTATACCCCATAATAATTTGCCTCCTCTGTGGTGTGGATAGGTTACAGTATGGTTTTTGTTTGTTTGTTTTTGCAATGAATCAGAACAATGTTGTAGGTATTACACAGTTTAGTAAGCAACAAAAATGAAAACAAAGGGTGAGATCTATTCTAAATCAAAGTAATGTATTGATTTTCCAAATATTGTATTGCACAACTCACAACTTTTCACATGTCAGGGTCTTGTTTTTTTTAACTTTGTGACATACTTTTATTTATTATTTATTCATTTGGAGGTTGGAGTAAACTACACTGAATTTATCAAGCTTACTTTAGTACATCTGTGAAAAGGATTACACGGACTAACATGTCTTCTTCACAATATTATTTTACATATTAGAATAGATTGTCTGGTTTTCTTAAAGCAGCAAAACTCACTAGGAATGTCACATAATGCAGAGAGACAGAGAATGAGGGTAGGAGTGGGAGATGAAGAAATTACTTTAATCAGAAAGGAAAGAAATCCCCTATTGATCAAACTAGGTTTTTACTGTACAAGTATCCTTCACAAAATAGGCTTGTCTGATACTTATTTCATCAGAAGATATCAACATGTACAACAGTCATTTTAACAAACTCCAAAATATCCACCTGTCTCTTTGATGTGAAAAACAATATTATTCTAACATTGTTCCTAGTATGTGATTCTCAGAGGAGCCATTCACAAGCAAGCAATTATTACTTCAGATGATGAAAGAATTTGTCTTTCTCGAAGAATAGCTTTTGATACATTCTCAGATCAACCTTTCTTTTGCTCTTCTTCCCCTTTCATGTGCTTACATTTTATCCAACTTATTACTTGACCCATAAATCAAACATTTGGCTCAGGCCAGCTATCAGAATTTTGTTTTACTTTCCATTTGATCTTAATTATCCACTGAATATATGGGCAGATTCTTTCCGACAAATGCTTTATGCAGAAAGAAAATATATTGTGGGAACGAAAGGGAGAAGCAGGACGAAGAGAAGGCTTGCTTAAAACTCAAAAGAAGCCAATAATCTGCTTAGATAAGGTATCTAACACAACAAACAATCATCCACCATGATTATTGTTTTATTTCCTATCAAACCTTGCAAATCATGGCTGCAAAATCATAACCTCTATTTCTAGGTAATTGAAAAAAATTATTACATCACTGGCAAAGTTGAATTTCTTCCAGAATCCAAAATCAATCATGCCGGGATATGATAACAGAAGTGAACGGATATAATATCAAAATTAGTAATTCAGTTAGGATTTTTTAAGAGGAAGAAGGATCATCCAAATTTCTGTACATATTCTACGGAGAAATAAAACTTTCGAGATTTGTGGAAATTGCAAAAACATTTATCTTCTTACCCAAAAAGCTACTTCTACATAGGTTCTAGTACTATTTTATACTTTCTGTAGCTATGGATTCTTTCCCAGTTGCTTATTTTTGCGGGTGCTTTATTATTGTTTAGTTTTGGTGTATCCAAATTATGTAGAAGCTTGTAGCATAGTCTTCAGCAGATGAACTGCAGTGTATCCAAAACAATTCAAACAACCTTTAAAATTATTTATTTATTTCTTACCTTTATTGTTTTCATAAATTCCCCCACAACAAACTTGTGAGGTGTGTTGGACTGAGAAAGAGTGACTGCCTTAAAGTCACCTAGTAGCCTTTCATGCTTAAGAAAGGACTAAAACCCACAGTCTCCTTTCCAGCTTGGTGCCTGAATCACTAAACCAAACTGGCATTATCCAGAACTTGTGGGTGGTTTCTTCTTAGATGTACCACCTAAGTTCTGGGCTTCAAAATTTCATTCATGACAAAAATAAAAAGTGGCTTACTAGCTTTACAGTCATTCACAGAGCCACATATATATGAGTGCAGTAATCTGCAGTAGTGGTCATTGGTTTCACAATGGTAGCTGGGATGGAATATTGAATGATCAATGTTCTGCCTCTTCTTAAGATAAATATAAAAAGGGTTGATTGTCTGGTCACATCTACCATTTCATGACTATTGCTGGAAATGTCTTCTCTGCTTATATTTGGCAAACGAATACTCTTCAAACAGTCTAACAGGGTCCTTCACCAAAGGGTCTTGAAGAATTTAGCAGCTATGGGATAATGTGTTAAAAATAAAGAATAAAAGAAAGAATAAATATAAATACTTGTCTTGGTACAAAGTGGGGATCCTCAGGGATTAATGTTGGGATTTGTGCTTTTTAAAGGGCCTGTCACATTGGCCGACGGATGCAAAATGTATGTAAAAAGGACACAGTGGACGAGAAAATGTTCCATCCGTTGTTATCCGCTCTCAAAAGTGCCCCGAATTTGCATAAACAGAGCAGACAACAACGGAAAGGAACGGATGGGGGGAGGACGTAGAGGGGATGTAAAACGGATGCTCCACGGAAGCCTAGCGGATGGAAGCGGATGGCACATCCGCGGGGCTTCTGGGCGAGCACAGTGAAACGGACGCGCAGTGGAAGGAGCGGATGCAGAGTGGATGCCGAGCGGATGAAGCGGATGCAGAGCGGAAGCCTAGCGGAAGCCTAGCGGATGCACAGCATTCACTACGCATGCGGGGAGGATGCATTGCGTCAGCCCCACGGATATAAAGGGAAGCAGCTCGCAAGCAGGTCACCATTCAGAGGAAAGACCTGCTGCCAGACACAGCTCCAGCCAGCCAGCCAGCAACCCAACAACCATGGGGAAGAAGAGAAAGCCTCTGCCATCTGCTGCCAGCCCTGGCAAGAGGGACAGGGCCACCATCCCACCCCCTGGCCCTGACTCTGCTTAAGCTGGGTCTTCTGCTGCTGGGGCTGACTCTTCTGGTACTGGAGCTTCTGCTGGCACTGCTCCTGGTGCTGGTGCTTCTGCTGGGGCTTACTCTGCTGGTGCTGGTGCTGGTGCTTCTGCTGGTGCTTACTCTGCTGATGCTGCTCCTGATGCTGGGGCTTCTGCTGGGGCTTACTCTGCTGGTGCTGCTCCTGGTCCTGGTGCTTCTGCTGGTGCTTAATCCTCTGGCGCTGCTCCTGGTGATGGTGCTTCTGCTGGTGCTTACTCTGCTGGTGCTGCTGGTGCTCCTGGTCCTGCTGGTGCTCCTGGTCCTACTGGTCCTGCTAGTGCTCCTGGTCCTACTGGTCCTGCTGGTGCTCCTGGTCCTGCTGGTGCTGCTGGTCCTGCTGGCGCTTACTCTGCTGCTGATGATCCTGGTGCTGCTGGTCCTGCTGGCGCTGCTGGTGCTTACTCTGCTGGTGCTGCTCCTGGTCCTGCTGGCGCTGCTGGTGCTGCTGGTCCTGCTATTTCTGCTACTGTTGTTGTTGTTGCTGCTGCTGCTGCTGGTGTGGAGGAGCAGCCCCTACAACCTCGAAGCCCCTCTGATGAGGGCCCATATGACCCTGCCAGAGGGAGGAAGAGGCAGACGCATGAGCGGGAGAGGAGACAATACTCCATTAAAGAGGAACATGAGGATAAGGTGCTGGAATGGCTGAGGGAGAACGAGTTCCTATGGCGGAAGGGACACATGCTCTATCGAGACCCCAAGAAGAAGCAGGCGGTTTGGAGAGAGAAGGCGGAGAGCCTGGGCTACACTTCAGAGGTGCTCCTCGGCTGGTGGAAGCACATGCACACCTGGTACGGGAAGCTGCTCCTCAAGAAATCTGCCCAGGCCGCGGTCAAGCTGACGGACCGAGAGACCTACGTGATGGCCAAGTGCAGCTTCTTGGAATGTGAGATCCGCCACCGAGGAGCAGCCCCTCTCACAACCCTCTCTCTGAGGCAGCCCGCAGAGAGCCAGTCCTCTTCTGGCCAAGAGTCAGCTCCTGTGTCCAGGCAGGTATCTGTGGAGCGTGCCACGATGGAGAACCCCCCGACAGCTGCACTACCCATGGTGAAGCGCGTGGAGGACCCCCTGACGCAGTGGGAGCAAGGAGAGGGCACTTCCACCACAAGCCAACCCACATCCACCCCCAGCTCCACCTCCACAGGCAGAGAGCCAGACTGGAGGGGCAGAGCCACACTGTCCTGCTGGAGATCAGGGACACCATCAGAAGCAGCATAGATCTCCTCCATCAGTGGTACACATCAACCTCCCATCCTCCAACCGCAAGCCCTTCCTCACCTACGTCAACCAGACCCTCATGAACATGTCAAAATCACAGTACCAGGTGATAAACGACAGGATCACCGGTCTTCTTCACAACCCTCCAGACCCAGCTGAACCTGCTCCCACTCAGTCCAGGCCTGCTCCTCCAACCCAGGTGATGTCACAGCCCTTCCAAGGCTTTCCACAGCCCCTCACCTACCAAGGCTACGGATACCAGGAGGTCCAGCAGCACAGGCAGCCCTTCCCAGTCCAGGCACAGATACATCGTACACCACCGATGCCACCGATGCCACCAATGCCAGCCACGCCACAAATGCCAGCCATGCCACAGATGCCAATGCCAGAGATGCCACCCACGTCACAGATGCCACCCACGCCACAGATGCCACCCACGCCACAGTTGCCACCCACGCCTCACCTTGCTCAGCTGCAGACCAGACAGCCCCACTACACTCCTCCTTCCTCCACCCCACAGCCAAGCCCGGCCTCAGAACATCTGTCATCGGGATTCAGGCTGACACCCCATGTCCTGGAGGAAGGGGCTCTCAACATCACAGGACTGAGCCAGCTGTCTGAGAGCTTCCTCCACACATCTTCCCGTTGTCCTCTCGGGGCCAGGCACCCCAATGACGCTTCAGACCAGCATTCCAGCAGCAGCCACCTCCACAGCACCTGGACCCTTCACCCCTGAGACTGGGCACGCCTCAGAGTGACCAAGAAGAGTGCCAGAGACTGGGTGGGTACCTGTTGATTTTATCTTTGCTTTGGACACTTGACTTGGATCATTTTGCTTTTACAGCTTGTTATTAATAAAGAGTATCTTTGCTTCATACACTTGCTTCATTTATTTTATTAAATAAAGTCTTGGTGGAAACTTTTAGAAATGGTTTAAGCCTTCGCATGCTTGTGGGATGGGTAAGGATAGCAGTGGGATGGTCAGGGATACCTTTGGTATGGGTAATAGCTGTGGGATAGATAAACCTCCAGTGCAAGCATAGTGGGACTATATGGTCCACCCTCCCAGGTGCCACACCTTTGGTCCTTTATTATCAATAACAATGTAATCATTGATCCACACATTTCAACATAAACGCAACTCTTTATTAAATGCCCTGTTCATTGTAGGGCCACTCAACATACATGGCCCAATCTCATCAGTGTGATGAGACAGGCTGAAGGAAGCATCCATTAAACATCTATCATCCTGTCTTGCCACTCCACTGCTCCAGCTGGGGGGTTGCACCAGTGTTTCAGGAGGTTGCACTGCTTCTTCCCTTCACGTGAAGCTCTGTTGCGCCTTGCACATCCTCAGTGTCTATCAGGTTTCGCCCTTGCCTCCATTCACCAGGCTCCATGTCCCCATTGCCTTGTTGGAGGTCCACAAGCCTGTTCTGCAAGACTGGGTAGCGGGTGCGCATGAGATTGTGCAGGATGCAGCAGGCATCCATGATCCTCCTCACGGTCTCTGGGCGATGCTTCATGGTGGTGAGAAGTACCTGGAACCTGTTGCCCAGGATGCCAAAGGCATTCTCCACCACCCGCCTTGCCCTGGACAGCCTGTAGTTGAAGATCCTCTCTTCATGGGTGAGGCATCTGGAGGTGAGGCATCATGAGGTAGGTTCTGAGGGAGAAGGCGTCATCCCCCACGATGAAGTAGGGCACATCTTGTGTGTCGTTGGGCAGGAGATCTGGATCTGGGAAGCCCATGATGAGGTTGCATTCCAGCCCCTCCTTGAGGTGATTGGCGTTGTATACCTGGGCATCTGAAGATGAGCTGTTGCCTGAAGCATCAATGTACATGAACTTGTAGTCAGCATCGACCATGGCGAAGAGGATGATGCTGAAGAAGCCCTTGTAGTTGAAATAAGTGGATCCTGACTTGGCTGGAGCTTTGCAGGCCACGTGCTTCCCATCTATGGCTCCAACGGTGTGGGGGAAGTTCCACTTCTGATACCACTGCTCTGCAACTTTCTTCCAGCCTTCTTCAGTGGAGGAGCACTGGAGGAGCTCCTCCAGGTATTCTTCAATGATGGCCTGCACCACTTCTCTGACCACAATGCTGATGGTGTTGTGTGGCACCCTCCAGCCGTACTGCATGCTCCTGTACGTTGTCCCTGAGGCCAGGTGGTGCAGAGTCAGTGCCATCTTGAGCCCAGGGTCCAGGCTGGGCCAGAAGTTGATGCTCTGCTTGGTCAACCTGGATCTCAGCCGCTCCACAACTTTGTCAAACATGGCTGGCGGCATTCTCATGAAGTTCTGGAATGCACGAGGGTCTTCGTTCCTCAGTTACCCCATCAGCTTGTTGTACAGTCCATACTCTGATCTTCTGGCGATCCATCTTTGGACCCAGACACTTCTGAGTCGCCTCCTTTTTTTCGCGTAGAACAGGTGAAAGAGCCTGTAGATGGCTTCGCATTGTTGTAGAACGATGGTGGCTACCAAAAGGAGTGTGTGATGATCCATGGTGGAGATGACTGGATGCTGTGGAAGAGCAAGAGCCAGATGAAGGCTGAAGAGGTCTGCACCGCAGGGCTGCTGGACTGAAAGTGAGATCCAGGTGAGTTCCTCCCCCTTTTTATAGGAAATATAGGTTTTCCGCTAGATGTCCTTTTGCATCCTCTAGACATCCTGAAGACATCCTAAATATCCGAGATAGGTGCCGTATGCTAACGTTTTTTCCATTTTAAATGCTTTGTATGTGAGCTGCATCCGCTTTCATCCTTTCTCCGTCCGTGCTACAAACGTTTTGTGTCCATTTCGCGTCCGTTTCGCTTCCTCCCTGTTTCCGTTTTCCGCTAGAGCGGATGAGAGTTGCGCGGATGCGCAGCAGATGCCTAGCGGATATAGCGGATGCGTAACGGATGACGACGGATGTAGAACGGATGTTCCCCATATGCGTTGCGGATGCAGAACAGACGTGTTGGATACATTTTTCGCTCAAAAAGTTTTGAGTAGCTCAAAACTTTTTGAGCGGATGGAATCTCAGTCGACGGATGCTGGACAGATAGAGAGGATGAAAAACGGAGGCAGTGAGTACAGAACGGAAGCATCGCGTTAACCAACGGATGGCAAGTGTTTCCGTTTTACATCCTCTTTCCATCCGTTGGTGCAGTGTGACATGGGCTTAACATGTGTGTTTGTATCATATTGTTGTCTCATGTTTATTACTTTATAAGTAACCCAAAGCAGCAACCAACTTAATATTCCTTCCTGTTCGTTTTTCTTCTCCCAAAAATAACCTTGTGAGGAGGCTTGGGCAAAAAGAGAATCATTATCCAGTCAGTCTTCCTAGAATTTACAATATGCTGGTTTGTAGATCAGCATCTTAACAATTATTTACATATATAAATGACATTGACATAGTTTGAACAATGAGACTGTCATGATACAAAACTGTTCAAGAGAGCAAAATAAAAATAAGATTGTGAAGAGCTCTAGAAGAATCTCTCCAAACTTCAAGCCAAAGGCAATTCAGTGTGAACAAATATAAAGTGATGTATGATGACACAAAATACCAACTCTACTGTAATAGGATTTGAGCTGGCAGTGACTGTTCAAGAAAGGGATATTGGACAAATTTCATTTACAGAATGAACATTAAAATAGAATTGCTTGATATGATTGCATAAATCTATACAGTAGCAGGTATAGTGTAGGGTTCTGATTATGCTACCTTAACAAGATATTATAGAATTAGATTAAAGGTACAAAAACAGGGAACCAGAATGATCTGAGACCTGAATTAGCTCTTCTCTGAAGAAAAATGGCCATTTGGATTGCTATCTTGAATTAAAGCAAGGAAGAGAAGATAGGTTGGAAGCTCAAAAAAATCAGGCATGACATATAATATGGGGTCAAAGAAGCTGTTCTGTAGGTCTCAATGAATCCTGCTATTCTGTTGAAATTAAATGCACTGAAATTCAAGACTTCATTAAATTAAATGCACAGAAATTCAAGATAGAAATATTTTGCAGTCCCGTTGTTCTGCTTCATTGTAATAGATATGTGTGCACATGTATTGTGTTCCTAGAAGGAATCTACACAAACAGAATATATTTAAGGAGTACCACTCAAGATGTAAAGGTCGTATCAGCTGCTAGGCTAAAGCAAGCTATAACTATTTGATCATCTTACAAAGGCAATTCTAGGTGGCTAATGACACATTAAAACAAACAACATCAGCAAAATAAATACTGTATACTATGAGTACTATGAAAGACATGAAGAACAAAAGAAATGACATTGTTTTCATAGACAGAAAGGATATATTAAAGTCAGTACTGCAATGAAGTAGCACCTGAAGTTTTTTGCTTGATGTCATTCAAAAATGATAACTGCCATATCTAGGCAGCAAAAATATTAATAGCTAGATGGCAGTCCAGAGAACAGAAGACTGATCCATGATACTATCTAGCGGCTATGATTTTTGAATTTCAGAAACAGTCCTTATGGCTGTGCAGAAATCCAAATTTGATGAATGTAATGTGATTCAAATATGATAACTCTGTCCAAAATTCTTTTTGACATGGGGCTCAAATATATTATATTTGACCAATGCCACTTCACATGAACCCAAAATGTCATTCACTATAGCATTAAAGATATTATGATTTAGCTGAGAGTATTGATAACTGAAATATTTTAAATGTTGCATTATTGCATATTATAGGATTTAAAAGTATTTTTAAAGTAATTATCACTTGGAGATACATTTGATGTTAAGCAAAATAGAAATATCTGAAACCAATAAACAAATATAATTATATAACTAAAATACTATGCATACTATATAACTAAAATACAATACAGTGTACACTTGGGAATGTAAATTCTTTCTACATGATTTTATTTTAGATCATTAAATATGAAATGCATATACTTCTGTTTTTTTAAAAAAAGTAAGCCAAATTATTTACAAGAGAACACCAAAAATCCCCACCTAGAATCTGATGTGTAAAAACTATTTCATCTACCAAAAAGATAAATTGTAAAATATATGCTTGCTGCAGTACACTGTTCCTCTGAGATGGTAGTTATAAAATGGCATATTTCAGAAATAATTACATTATAATTATAGACAGATATACAATTTTATCCCATGAATGATGTCATTGCAGAAATGTGTCCAAGATATTTAACAGAAATTATAGTTGTATATGTAGTTCCATTGAGAAATCTAAATGAATAATCATTGTGGGTATTATTTATTACTGTAACTATAACTTATTACTCTATTAGTAACACTGTATTACACTTTTATTTCACTGTCTACTGAAGTCTCACAGACATTTAAAAAAACAAATTATTATGCAGAATATGAAAAATGAACATTTACAATAATTACAAGTCTAATAAAAGTATCTATTTTAAGACACTTTTTATCATTGATTTATTCAATTTTTAATGTCATCCATCTCTGAACAGTTCACAAAGTAAAGAACAATATAAAAAACAAATGAAAATAATACAATTCCTAAACTTGTTAGAACTCAGGCAATATACTCAACTAAAATAGGAGTTCCATCTCAAGGCCTAACAGAACAACCAGATTTTTAATGCCTTTTGGTATGGGATCAGAATGGGAGGGTGGATCTTGCAAGTTTGAATTTTCTTCCCCTCTCCTTTTGTATTCATTTGAATAGGGAAAGATTCATGTTTGAAATGTTTAAATGACTCTCCCTTCTCATCTGAGCTTCTACAATGTTTCATACTCACTGTGAAAAAACTTTTTTTCACTGGCAAAAAATAATTTTTCCTTCTTTCTGCAGATGTAATTAATTGTGAAATGGCTCTACTATCAGCTTACTGTGGTGGTGCAGTGGTTAGAATGCAGTACTGCAGGCTACTTTTACTGACTGTCAGCTGCCCATAGTTTGGCAGTTCAAACCTCACCAGCTCAAGGTGTTGACTCAGCCTTCCATTCTTCCGAGGTCAGTAAAATGAGGACCCAGATTACTGGGGGCAATATGTTGATTCTGTAAATGGCTGAGAGGGTTGGAAAGCATTGTGAGGTGAGATATAAATGTAAATGCTATTGTTATTGCTACTTCTGTGCATTAATTTGGCACCAATGAATGATATCCCTATAACATGACATTTATATTCATGGACATTCATTAGATAGCAATGATGAAAATTTACTAGCTTTCTAATTATTTATTTATTCTAACTATTTATCCAGCTTGTGTCAATAATATGTTCCACTTGTTTGTATGTTTGATTTATATTCTATCCAACTTCTAACAACTTTTATTTCATAAAATCAAATGTCTGATAGAAAAAATGTAATCCTAAATAATTTTGCCATTTATTTTTACCATCAATTTTTCTGTGGCAGAGCTCCATTTCACTCAAGAGAATTTTCTTTTCACATGGAACTTTGTCACAGTATCCCTCAGTTTCATAAAGCTGATGTATAAACGGTTATTCTTCAGTTGCTTATTCCTTCCCACAATCATGGAGCCTGCAAACTGGATTAAGTAACTTGTCTTGCTCAACTATGAGGCAGAATTTTCATGCTTACTGAGTTTTGCAACTTTTCAAATCATTCAGCTGTGAAGACTCACTTTAAAAAGCTGCCTGTTCTGAACTGTGTATTTTCTATTGTGAAAATATGTTTGGGCTTGGCTCCCTTTCTGAACTGTCCAAATTTAACAGAACAATCAGTTAGGTTGAAAGGACTTGTCCTTTTCCCCTCCTTACAAAACTATTTAATAGTGTTAACACAGCATAGCCATTTTAAAGTAAGTTTTTAACTTCTTTGGCTTGATATACCATGGCACATAGTACATAATGGTTAATTCATAGTTTGAACAGAATTTTCTTCATCTCAGTGCTAAGATATGGGCAGGATAGGACTATTATATTATTTATATAAAAAGCCAACTATGAGCTTAAAATATGATACTGATCTTGTTAAAATTGATAACAAAGTTCACATTTATTTATGCATTTGAGTACGATTCAGCTTTGTAGTATAATTTGTAGTCATATAAATTTCAATAAATATATTACTTATGTATAAAAGTTTAGGCAAACATACTTTTATTTCTGTATTATTTATTAGACTTGTATAATTTTCCTGGGAATAAACACAATTGAACATGATATGACATATGTTACATTAAAATGTTAATAGTTTGAAGAAAAGGGCAAATAAGTGTTTTGTGGTCAGGAGCCAAGTTATTATACTTAAGCAGCGGAAGGATTTGACTACCTCAGAGAACATGATGGTGATATAATAAAAACCATGAGATTGGATAGTCTCAACATTTTCGGCCGGCCATTATACAATATTTTCAGCCGGCCATTATACATTATACAATATAGGCCATTTTATATTTATTTCACAAATAAGCTTTCTCTACTTGTTATGAAAATATTGAAGTAGACAGAAAGGAGTGTTGGATGTATTATTCCGATCCATCAAGTAGTTTCCTATATGATACAAAACAGAGAACCATTGAAGACCCCACTTTCTACCTCAATTCTGTTAGTACTATGTGCCTAAAAGAGTTAAAAATGGTACAGCCAAAGACCACTTCTTTTGGGACTGTCCATACCAATCACCCACTAAATTGTATTCAATAGCTTTGGAAGCTTCTATGCATTTTGATATAATTGTACAGCTATAGAGAGATACAGTTATTCTATCTCTGGAGGAAGAACTACTCACCCCCTTTGGTCTTTTTGAAGTGTATTAAAACCTGGCTTTGCTGGTTGGCCTGGCTCCCAAAGGAGGCAGCTCCTGCTGGAGGTGGCTGATGGGTAGGAAGACCTGTCCTGTCCATCTCTTTTGCTCTATTAGCTGCAGTCTTAGTACAGTTTTTAATGTTTTAAGCTGTATAGCTTTAATGTTTTAATGTTTTAATTATTTTTTTACTTATTTTATAATCTTGCAATCTGTCAAATCATTTGAAGACCATCCTGAAGATTCAATGGCCCAGGATGCAGAAGTAGCAATGGGCTTGTCCATGTGATACCTCAGCTCTGCAAACTTGTTAAATATGGTCCAGTGTCTAGTCTGTCAAGATCTATCTGGATCTTGAGCCTATCTTCTTGGGTGTTAGCTATTCCTGCCAGCTTAGTATAATCTGCAAATTTGGTAAATTCCCTATCTATCAGGACCCAGGAAGCACAACTTCTGTTTAGTGGCACCTGAACTTAAATGAAGTTCCTCTGTAATCTGTTGGCTCCTACCCTGACAATATTCTGGAAGAATTTGAAAATCTGGCTGTGAAATTGCTCAGGCAGATATTTGACAAAATATGGAGTTAAAAACATGGTTCTTTCTATGAGGAAAAATTAGTTACAAAAAGACAACTTCCTTTTTGTACAATGCATGGGAACCAGATGAAGGGCCAAGGAAACATTTGGATCTAGTGAAGCTTAAACAGTGTTGTATATAAGTGAGTTTCACTAACTAGACCAGAGTTCCTCAACCTTTCTGCTTGTCCAGCCAATGGGGAAGAGGAGATGGTTCCATGTGAGCAACAAGGAAAAGCTTATGCATGTAGCTCCACTTGCATGAGTGGGAGTACACTCATCGTCTGCCACACATGCAAATGGTGCATGTGCATGCACTCTTGTTTGCTGCTACGCAAACAGGTATGTAACCCACCACTTCCATGGCATGGTTATGAAGAACTCAAGGTCTGGTAGTGGGCCATGGGCTGGGGATTCGGGACTCCTGAACTAGACTGCCCTTGTAAAGATTTGGATTTGGGTAGCCAGCAGAAATATTCTAATAACCTGAAACAGCTTTCAAAGTCTTTGGGAGGATGCAGCTGCTACAACACTTAAAAGAGAAGCTTTTCTTCTAGCATTTCATTCTACTATTATGGCCATTCAAATTATAGTCATTCTCTGAAATTAAATGGTTGAATTCTGCTAATTAAGTAGGATTTATCTAAATCCTAAAGAGTCATCTCTATTGATAACAGAAAAGAAGACATTAAAATTAGTTGAAATAGAGAGTATATGTAAAGAAATGGTCTTTTTCTTCAATGCTGATTTTTATTAATGGAAGCCACATAAGATAGCTGATTATATTGTATGTGTCTTCAGCCTTTTAAGGCTTTAGACAGCTTGGAATAAATATCTTATAACTTCATCCAGCAATCTCATGTTGGTGGAAGGAGTTTTGTGGAAGAAAAACCAACCACTGTGGTTGGTTCTGTGTTCTGGAGAGACTTGTAGATATTCTAAACAGTGAAAGAGACCAAATGATTCTGTGTCTGAGAATTTAAGGGGCTATTGATCATTAGCATACTGATTTATTTGGACAATTAACTCACACCTGAATGTAATGTTTTCCTATAGCTTGGGGATACACAACATTTTAGGACCAAATTTAGGATTTTGGACTTTGATTGTTCACCAAGAAAGTGAAATCAAAGCAAAAATTCAATTTGCTTTCATTTCATTCCACTGTAAATTAGAGTTCAATTGCCTGGAGAAGGAATAAGCACCTGTTTTTTCATGTAAAATTTTTTTGGGAAAGTATTCCTTTCAAACTGATTCAAGCCAAAAAGTTTAAATTAATTTTATATCTGACCTCCTATTCCTTTTGTGCCATATGCAAATGCCTGTCTTTTTCTATCACTTATCTTTTTCTCAAAGAAGACAATGTTGGAATGTTTATATATATGAACCATTTCTGGCTTCTGATTATACTTCAAAACTGGAATTCATTAGAGCAGAGAATGTGAACCCACTAGAGATTCTACCAGGAACTGTTTAGGGAAAGGGTGTAGTATTTTCAATTTTATTTTTCCTTTTCCAAGGAGTTCCCTTTTTCTAAATACCATTCTCACTAGTAAGTCAAGAATACATGATAGTAGCTCTTTCATTTTCTTTCTAGCTTTGACTATGGCATCATGAGTCAATCAAATAAGTATAGTTATAGTTCACAGGCTAAATCATGGATACTTTCTATAGTAAATCAGTTAGTTTAATATAAGAACAGTGATGATGATGTGCCATTAAGCCAATGTCAATTGTTAGTGACAGCATAGATAGGCCTTCACAAGGTCTTATCCATGTGGTTTTCTTGACAAGATAGAGGAAAGGTTTAGCATTGCCTTCTGTCATACAATATGAAATGATGCCTTTGCTATAGTCACTAAAGTGTTCATTTGCCTTATATAAATAGCAATAGCACTTAAACTTATATATTGCTTCATAGTGCACTCTCCAAGTGCACTCTCTAAGCTGTTTACAGAGTCACCATGTGCCCCCCAAAAAATCTGGGCCCTCATTTTACTGACCTCAGAAGGATGGAAGGTTGAATCAACTGTGAGCCAATAAGGATTGAACTCCTGGCAATGGGCAGAGTTTATCTGCAACACTGCATTCTAACCACTGCACTACCATGATTCCTAAATGTTTTATTGCTTTAACTGTTCTTCATGTTTTAGATGATCTTACTGCAAATATGTACTTTTAATGTTCATTCCCAGTATTTTAAACTCATCCTCCCCATGTCCATCCAGACATGGAATGGATATCAATACTACAAATCTGATATTATAATTTATCCTTTGTTAGATTCAGTTATGATAAATTCTGGGAAGTTACATTGCACACCTTTCTTTTCTATTTATTTAATATATTTATAAAATGATTTGAACTAAAATGGGATTTTAAAAATCATGCCAAGTCATGATGTTTTTTTTTTGTACAAATACCTAATTCAAATCAAGCACACTGTCAAAGACCTGGATGCACCAATCGTGCCTACCGTCCCTGTCCTATTGTTTTTTTATTTTTCTTATAAGTATCTATCTCATGTATTCAAAACTATATTTATTCTTATACCTGTATCTTGTAAGCGATTGACAAATCAAATAAACACTAAAAAATACTAAATACTAAAAATGATACATGGAAATGATCTGAAATTCTAAGGAATGAATAGAAATTCTAAGGACCCTCTCCCCTTTGCAAAGCCAAGCCAGCTCCCTGAATTATTTCTTTGATTATTTATTTATTGTGATATATATGCTTCTCTAACCCAGACTAATTGAATGTCAAAGACAAAGAAGTGGAAGAGATGACAGTTTGAGAGTAAATGGAAGAAATCTTAAAGTAAATGCAATCAAACATGGATAAAGGCCATTTGGAATAATATGTTCTGACAGTGTATGCAGCAAAGAGAGTGTACTTCTGTTTCTATTGTATCTGCATGAAATAGATCAATGTTGCTATTTTGTTCTTTGCAGCACCTTCTTCACTATGATGCTTTACAGGAAGATCTGGAGCAATCAGTAGCTCACTAGGAACAGTTTGTAACATTCATAATTGATAAGCTATTCATATAAACCTTGACCTGGATTGTGTTGTTGGGATACAATATGTTATTATAGCCAAAGCAGCCTCTTGCATTTTTCTTGTGTTTTTTAGCTGGTAGATCTCAAAGATGCAGATGTTATCTGTAATATAAAGACTATCGTCAGGTTACCCAACACTTGTTCATATATTGTTAAGTTCCCTGCACCAGGACTTAACAGTTAAACTTAATTCTTCAATTTCACATTATTTAATTTGGCTGATAGGCTTGGACCCAGTTAAAGGGTCCCAAATATGTGAAATACTGTTGTGAAGCTATATAACAAACTATCATAAACCATAATGAAGATACTTTGGGCAGCTGATTGCTCTCTTATGATACACACAAGTCATTTAAACCCATGTCTGCTTTCTGGTTTTCCTATATTTCATCTACATTTGCCCTGTGATTCATTGTCCTGAATCTAATTGAATTATTGGTTGTTGATAGATCTGATATCTTTGCTGTGAGAAGTGCTGGTTCTCATTGGTTGATTAAACTTCCCAATGGAGACCTGATTGCACAGTTCTTCCTTGTACAAGAGTCCGCACTGTTTCATGTCTGAAGGGGAAAAAATCCTTTGATTTGTAAATGTTGGGAAATCAGCAGCTGGTTTAAAATGTAGAAGCATTTCCCAGCGATTAAGATAACTGGAAAAGAGGTAGCCTTATATGTATAAACACCTTAGGAATCTCAATATCTAGATTTTCTTTGGTTTTCTTGGTGGATGACCAAGGCCAGAAACTGGATGAGTTAATCTGTTCTGCTAATTGAAGAACCTGGAAGTGTTTTGCTTGGGGTAATTGTTTACAATTTTAAACTCTTTTATCAGACAGCTCAGAAAGTGCTTCTGAGAAATCCTGTTTGGCAATCAGGCTACTGGTCTATGGCAGGGAGTGTCAAACTGGTGACCCGTGGGTCAGATATGTCATGTACAGTCCAAGCCCATTCCAGATCCGCAAAGGGAAAAAACATTGCAAACATCATGTGATGGCAATGTGATGCCGTGAGTTTGACACCCATGGTCTATGGTGTCTCACATGGTTTGTTTCTACTATGCTATTCAGTATTTCTGATTCAATTGACGCTTGAGAATAGGGTGAAACGTATTTTATGCAGAAATGTACTCTATGTTAGTTCTATTACAGGTTATTGGCTTATTTCAGCCAGTATGTGTTACATCCCCATCCTCTGATAAACAAATAATTCCCTCAACACTGTTCAACTATTTACAAAGTATGTACTACTATTTCTGTTAATCTTCTCATCACTCCTTGTCACCCATCCTCTCCCACTTGTGGCTGTGACTATAACTTTGTTGCTTGTATTCTTATGATTTATACTGACTGTTTCCTAGTATGATTGATTGCTTATTATACCCTATGACTATCATTAAGTGTTGTACCTTATGATTCTCGACTCTGACGAATGTATCTTTTCTTTTATGTATACTGAGAGCATTTGCATCAAGACAAATTCCTTGTATGTCCAATCATACTTGGCCAATAAAGAATTCTATTCTATTCTATTCTATTCTATTCTATTCTATTCTATTCTATTCTATTCTATTCT
>BLBF01000002.1:45974847-46003406 GCA_015471245.1 Laticauda colubrina
TATATGAGAAATATATAAAAACATGCTGTTGTTAAAGCACATCCATTACACAGGTGCAATTGGAGTAACTGTAGAGATCTAAAAGTAGTGCCTCTGCTGCTTAGAATGCAGCTTGGATATATTTCACATACTGTTGTTTTACATATGTGAATGGGAGAGCCACGCAAGAGAGTCTCATAACATTAAAAAGAAATGACCACTCCAAAAGAATTTGGTTCCAGAACAGAAGAACTTGTTGACTCAACAAAAGTATTTTTGCCTCTACTTCACAGAAAACTCAGACAGATGAAAATTTTTGTGAAAGTGGTGAACAAGAGAAGTGAAGTTTGGGACAGATGTTTCTATGAGCAACTTATGCCAAGATTAAGGAAGGCATTTTTATTGGTCCACGGGTGAGATACCAACTTTTATGACAAGCAATTCAAAGATAAGTTAGTGGGGCCAGAAATCTCCTGGAAAGCTTTCAAGGATGTTGTTGACATTTTTCTATAGAGAACCAAATTAATACAATACAGTACATTCAGTGGGTTGACAAACAATACAAGACCATGATGTGCAACAAGTCACTGAAGATTCATTTTCTGCATTCACATTTGTACTTCTTTCTCGAAAATCTAAGTGTAGTCAGTGATGAACATGATGAAAGGTATCACCAGGACATTGCCACAATGGAAAAACTATCAGGGCAATTGGAATCCATCAATGCTGGCTGACAATTGTTAAACACTGCAGCAACGTATATTTGATACTGAGTACAAACAAAAATCAGCAGCATTTGAGACCTGTTGAACTGTATGACGGAAGTATGACGGAAGCAGCATGTCAGAAACATGTGATTAAATGCTGTACATTATAGTTGTTAAAAGTTAATTTCATATTTTTCAAGTTCTTATGTAATACAGTCATTCTGAAATAATATTTGTGTTCAGTTTTAAGGCATTTATCATAATCATCAGAAGTTTTTCAGGAAATAAAAAAATGAAAAAAAATATTGTCCAGTGAAATCCAAGTTCATTCAGGGTTTCCTGATTTCAGTCTGAATTTAACTAAATCTATCTGTTCTTGAGCTTTGTGTTTAAAGCGCAAAAGTATGTGTTAAATGTTGATTGTTTGATTTAGAAAATACAGTATGTACTGTATGAAGTTCAACTATCTAAAATGCCACATCTGCTAAGTTAAAGAAATTATTGAAATAGAGCCAAGTAATTTAATTTTAAATCAATAAAGTTTCTTTAATGCAGACATGCAGGGAGTCCATAAGCTACCCAAATATAGTTGGATAAAACAATCTGTAGAAAGTTAGTAAAACAGTTTTAATAGTTGTAAATAATTTCAATTACACTTATAACTTCCTGATGACCCTAGCAAGCATGTCCATTACAGAGTTGCACCTGCTATTAGCATACTCTTAAATGCATTGCATTTATTATACCTAAGATGTATTTTCTGTTATAGACATGCAATTCTGCCCAAGTCTATTAGTTATACACAGAATTAATATGCTGGCTAGTGCTAATTATACCTCAAGACCATAAGGGTTTTTGATACATTAAACAATAATGATTTCCCAATGTATGAGATTTATATTGCTGCCTATTCACACATTCTAGGGAGCTTACAAAAACATAAAAACATCATATAAAAACAATAAAACTAATAAAGAATCATATATAATAAAATAACCCTTCCCACATATGATGTGGTGACAGCACATCATGAGCTATTTAATAGGCTACATTCCACTCTGCGTTCCCCAGGCCCACCTTCCAGATAAGTGTTAGAGGAGCATTTTAATTTCTGTGGGAATGATGTTCCAGAAAGAAAGAGCCACCACAGAGAAGGTCCTTCTTTTGAGTCCCACCAGGTGTAGCTCCCTAGGGGATGGGACATGCAACATTCCTTGCATCTCCACTCATGGCATAATAGAGTCCTCTCAGGAATTATAATTAGATTATTTGTAGAAAATTAAATACTGAATTATTGCCTTCTCCCATTACATAGACTTCTAGAATATATTTTTCTGTTACATGCATATCTCATTTCTGTCATGAAAGTTAAAACAGCATGTAAAGAGTCTATGTAGAAGCATTTTACATTGTTTTGGGGAATTTGATATATCCCAAAGAGAATTCCCGTAAAGTATGGTTATGCCATCAAGATTTAAATAGGGAAGACTGATCAATGCCATGTATAACAAATCTTTAATCTTTATATCCTATTTTTAGATAACTGAAGATGCCAGGGATTTAACTTGGCCTTCATGCAAAGCATCTCATTTGTCACTTTGCACACTTTATCACTTTGCACACTTGCAAGTGGATCCTCCCTCTTTAATGTAAGTGTACACATAGAAAAGTTGAAAGCCGAAGTTATGGATACTCAAACCAGCTCCCACCATCTTGAAAACATATACCTTTATTTTATTTTCTCTCTTTCCTCATCTTTCCCTCTGTAGTTCATTCTTTCTTCTTTACATCCCTTTCTTTAGTCATGATCGAAGAGTTTTGCTGAGATGGTACCACAGTAACTCGCAGGGGGTAAGAGTGATGGAGAACGGGAGGAAAGAAGGCCTGGACGATGCTTGTTGGAGCGCCCCCTATCTGCGTTCGCCCCGCGCGCTCCGAGCAAGCAGCAAATGGCTCTGGATTTGCGTGCTCCTTTGTGTGAAACACAGTCGGAGCAAAGCAGCGGCAGCGTACGCTGAATCTCTCCTGTCTACCCTGCTCTCAGAGACGTGGATCAGCCGTTCCAGAACCGGATCTCTGCCTCGCCTCATCCCGCATCACCTCGACGGGAGCTTTAATCCTCTTTCTTTACTCTTCCAGGCAGAGCGCTGTTTGCAGAAATAAAGCTGTTGCAAAGAAAGGGGAGCGGGAGAGTTAGAAGAGGAGCAAGCCAGCCAGCCCGCCCGCCCGCCCAAGAGGCAGAGGGAAAAAAGCGCAAAAAAGCGCCGAACTCTCCCAAGGCAGGCAACGGAGAGCCTTGCGCCTGGGCTCTGCCAAGTGGCGTGGGAGGGGAGACCAGAACTTGAAGTTACCTGCCCTGCCATAGGAGAAAAGCAGGGATTTTGACTGCCCCTTTCGCAGCCCTCGGCAGACGAGAACGGAGCTTTTCGGAAGAGTTTTGCTCCCCCTCTTTCTTCTGCTTGCAAACCATAAACGGATGTGAGAGGCAGAGAGGGTGCTTCTTTTGCTTCTTCTAAACTCAGGCGTCTCAGCCTTTGAGGGGAGCGGGGAGCTTTTCCGCGTTTTGCTTTTGCTTGAGTGTAAGCACAAAGAGGGAAGCCGAGGAGTTTGCTTGATGTTTTAGGGCAATGGACGTAAGATTTTATTCGCCACCGCCACCAGCACCACCTCAGTCGGGCGCCGCTCCTGATACCCCCTGTCTGGGACCTTCTCCTTGCTTGGACCCCTACTACTGCAACAAGGTGATTTTGCGTTTTATCTCGATAACACGATCCCCCCCCCCCTCCCCCAGTTCCCCGGGAAGCTGGGTGTTTGGGCAGATGGCTGAGGCTCAAAAGAGAGACCTCAGGCTCGGCAGGTTGCGCAGTTGAGCGAAACCCTCAAGAGAAGCGCCGACGTTGGCTGGCACGCCTTTATTTTAAGGGGAGATGGAAAACCGAAGCGCTTCCTTTCTGGTCCTGTCTTTATATTGTGGGCGACCTATTGCATGCTTTTGGGGGGGGGGGGTCGGGGAGGCGTGTGGGCGCGTTGCAAAAGCAATCGCCTTCCCTTCGTTTCTTGCACCGTTAGCCTGAGTGCTTCTAAAATGCAATCCTGGAAAAGAGTGAGGGGTAGGGGTGTGTGGGCAGATGATTGTTGGGGAAGGATTGACCGTCTCTGAGTTCTGACCCTTGTAAGATCCACAGCAGTGGAAGGAAGCTTCCTCAGTAGGAAATAACTCTAGGATCCCAAGTTGAAAGTCTCTGCTAACTCGTACTTCTGTATATAGTGGGAAGGGAGGGAGATTTAAATTCACCTCCGTCCCCCAAATAAACAGTTCTTAACTCTGCTTTCAGCCACTGAGGCAAGAATGACAAAGCATTTGGTTCGGGTGACCAAGGAGTTTGGTGAAAGTGGAATTGGAGTTTTAAAAATCAGAAGAGTTGAAATGTTTGCCTTGAGGGTCCGGAGGACTTAGTCCAGAATTAAGGCATTCATCCTCCCATATACAAATGCAATTTGGGAGCACTATCAAACACAAAAGCCCTTTTCCTTCTGTTATGTGGGCTGCTGGGAAAGGAGTAGAGTTGAAGGTATTGTCAGGGCAGCAGGAAAACAAGTCTAAAGTTCTGTCAAGGCCATGGTATCTCTGTCTACTCAGAAGTAAGTCTTACTTGACACTTAATTTCAAGTTGCTACTGATAGAACTGAATCTTAAGGGTTCCTTTGTGCAGTCGTTCTTTGTAATTAATATTTACATACAAAAATAAAAGCCAGAATCATAGACTACTTTCCACATAAGTTCTTCCTTTGGTTACATTTACCTAGTTGCTCTTTTATGAATAACATTAATTTCCACCTTGTTCCCTCTAATTCCCATGGGCAACACTGGCCAGAGGAAAACATTGGTCAGCTTTCACAATCAGTACTTGAAATGCACCTCATAAAGTAAGAGAACAAATGTTGGCAAGAGGATTTATTTAATCCTGGATGTCAGTTGGGCTTTGTTTAAGAGCTTGTTATGGAAGGTTGGTGCTTCCACAAGCATTATCAGATGTATTTGTGCCTATACTCATATGCCTGACCAATGCTAGGTTTTTACTTGGTTTCAATTGTTTATAAAGATATAGGTGATCAACATTCTGTAGAAGTATGTTTATTCACTGGAAAAGATGTGGGGGGGAGAGAAATCTACTGTTAAGTGCTGTCTCTCAGCATTGGTGTATGCATGTATTTCAAGTGTTTCAGATATTCAAGATATGCTGTGCTAAATATGTCAACTTCTGATTTATGCTAATTTTACAAATAGATGATATTGCAGTTCTGTCATTAAAATCTTCACCATTCAGGAAATCTCTAGCATGAGCTCATGGGTCAGTCATATTGTATATTATTCATTTCTATCCCTGAAGATAACAAGAGACTTATTTTATCCCTTTGATTTTCTAAAGTGAAATCTGGACAGCAATGGCACAAAAGATATAATCGATAGCTTTGTGTTCAGTGACTGTATGTAGAATGTGGTTCTTGATTAAGATCAAATAAAACTCTTCCTATAAAAGTTTTCTCTAGGTGTGCTACTCTGGAAAAGAAGTGATAGCAGGACTACTCTCCTCCCCCATATGCAAGGCTGTTTGTGTGCTAAGGCTCTTTTAAGTACACAGTAATGATAATTATAAAACTACTTTCACCCTGTGACTTATCACTGTTATCTTTTATGCTGAGTGGTAAGCTTTCCATGCTCAGAAATAAAGAAGTATTAAGTAGAATTAATGTCTTAAGTACCAAAAGGCCTGGAGAACCATTTGGCAGTGAAAACTGAACAGTTATTAATTCTACCAGTGATTTAAAGCTTCAGAAAGAAGGTAATGACTTGAATACATATTTTGCCCATCATACTTGAGATGGTAGTCCAGATTTAATTTAAAAAGTTAAATGCTTTGGAAAATCAGGAATTAAGTTGATATATGAAATCATTTTCTCATTAGAGGTTTTAAATCATTTTGGGTAGGTACATTTAAAAATCCCTTTCATTTTCTTTTCCCAATCAGCTTTTTTATATTAATTGTTAGAACTGCTCACAAAAAGGAACAAACTTTCCCTTTGATTATGCATTCTATTTAACCCAATCAAGACAGACAATAGATGTCAAAAATTCTACACTCCTTCCTTTTAAAACTCAGGAGTGACATGGGAGGAATGTTTCTCACAAGACAACATTCTTTAAGCAATAGATGGATATCTCTGTCAAGCTGCTATGCCAATGACCATTGATTATCCTAAATGAACTTAGGATAACTTTGCTGCCTGGGCCCCTATGAAGCATTTGTTGACTGAGCATCTAATTTTCTTGCATTCTCCTAGTCTCAATCAATCTAGCTGATTACAGTTGTAATAAAGTCTAAACTTTGTCTCTTGTTTTTCCTGGCTACAGAAATACACGTAATTTAGTCATTCTTCATTACTGCTGCTGGAGTCTTTTTTGTAATTCAGCAGCTTTGATGAATGCAGATAAAAAGGCCAACTTGTATCCCAGAATGCTAGAAACATTTTTATTTCAGGAGGAAAATATTTGAATCAGCAGAATTTTGACACGCTCTTGTAAGCAAGTTCACAATTTCTTTCATCTGTACTGATTATAGAAGGTAAGGTAAATATTAATTTGATTTGGTTATTGCCATTAGAGGCTGCTTTTATGTTAGAGTAATTTCATTTATGTTAGTGGAGTTGCTCTACAGTGTGGGTGAAAAATAAATAAAGCTAAACATGTCAGAAATAATGCCAGGTAATTAGCATAACTTTTATTAGTGGTCTTAGCAAACATGTCCTTTGCTATATAATATTTCAAACATCATACATAATCTAAGAACTGTTATTATCTAGACTTATGCCTGTCATACTGGTTGTAAAGAATTAGGATTCATAACTTTTTTACATACTCCCAAATATAGGGCTTTTTTATTTCCCTTACCGTTAGCTATCTTTGTTTCAAAAGATTATAAAGACACTTTCTTTAAAATGATGTCTTAAACATTTTAATTGGTGATTGCTGTGTTTTCGCTTGCAGTATAGCATGCTTAAATATAGTGCCTCAGATCATGTTTCTCCAGCTAAACTCAGAGGGAGAAAAGTGAAAGAACAATGCAAACAATGTTGGTTATGGCAACTGCGTGAGGTATCCTTTATACAAATAAAGTGAATGGTGGCTGTATATAGGTCAGTCTTTGAAATAATATAGTGAAGCGATAAACAGATTTAGACTTAAGGTGTTATGGTTCATCTCTAAAACTTAGAGGAGAGTTGGTGACCCTCTAACTAGGAGATACATGAACAGTGGCATTTTTGGAAAATATCCTGTGGTATATACACATTCTGGGATCACTTTTATAAACACATTTCCTAGATTTTTTTTTTTTTTTGCTGTTTAGAGATTTTTTTGCTGTTTTCAGTTTAAATATATTCCCATAAAGTTTAAATATATTCAGTTTAAATATATTCTTATCCTGTCTAGCCACAGTTTTGATAAATTCTTGTATGGAAAGATGTTTGCTTATGATTTTTGTCAGTTGCCATTATTTTCAACATTGCTGATATATGAGGGATTTGCTTTAATCTAAGTTTGTTTTGACATGGATAATAAGAGGCATGCTGACTTATGCCAAGAAAAGGAAGGGCATAATGGTCTTTATTGCTTCTAGTAGGTAGCCTGGCAAAATTATGCATGGACTTATTTTCTGAAATCTCTTCCTTAAAAGTAAAAAAGCTCACAGCTGATATACAGTTAACTTGTCAGGTGAAAAAAAAACCCAAGCTGATATATGTATCAAAGAGAGGGAACATACCCTAAACAAACAAAATGGGAACAAGAAACAAGGGAGCAGTTAAGACAGGGTACATATATAAACCTCATTTTACAACTTTCTAATTACTGTTCGAGAACAAATCTATAATAGAGCTTTATTATTCTGTTACAAGAGTATTTTTTACTATCAACTGAAATGATTTTTGATAGGAAAGTGTTAGTTTTCGAATGTTAATGTTGTACATGTCCCAGACTAAATTGTAGATGTTGCTGTTTACAAGTTGTCCTAGAAATTCATTTATTACAAATATAATTCTCCTTGCCTGGTGCTTTATTTGCTCAACTTCATTACTTTTATTGAAATATTGTATTTATCTGAGAAGATTCTAAAATGTATTTTTTATTTTAAGAGATATCAGCATCTGTGTAAAAAAGGATGCATACATTAAAATAAATATTGGATTATTTCTGTTTTTACTGCTTAAAATAATATCTCAGAAGGGAATGTTATACATTTTTTAAAAAATTCTATTTTTGTTTATTCAAAAATTTCTGTATACTTGAATGTTTTTACTGCTGGGATATTGAACTGTAAAATACTTTAATACACTTTTTTAAAGTTAGTAAATTTGTTGTTTCTTTTCATTGTGGTTTTCAAAATATAATTGGTTTATAGTTGTTTCAAACTGTAGATAGCATTTATATAATTTTTATTATTATTAATATATAATATACAAGCTGAAGACATCATGTATCATTTTATAGAGAGGCCTTGTCTTTCATATGAAAGAGAAAGAAACTTAACTAAAATAATGTAACATATACATAAACATTTTTCTTTGTTATCATTAATATACTGAATTGATTAATTATCATCATATACTTAATATGAACTGATAAACATACTAGTTGGAAGTAAATCCCGCTGAATTTAGTAGGACTTAAGTCTGTTTAATTCACAGCCATGGGCCAGATGTATCAGACGCTGCCCATGCCTACGCCCGGTTCAGCAAAGGGGAAAAGTGTCCTGATATGTCATGTGATGCCATCGTGATGATGCGAGTTTTAGACTCCTGATTTAATATCAATTGGTTATCTTTAGTATCAATTGACCATGTTTTCCATGATCTTGTAAAAATCCAAATATATCTGAATTATGTCTCCATTTATTATTTTAAATGTGAAATTAAATGTGAATTTTGAATTTTAAGTTCATGTGTATAATTATAAACATTTATTCTATCTGTCAGCACCTCCTCTTGTTTTAAATTAGGAAAGGTGATTTAGTAGCATATGACTAAATCAACATAACTTTTTGGAGTTCCTGAATGGTGAGAAACTGCAGATTAGTTTTGGGTTAGTTGTGGTGTGGTGGGGAAGCACTTAAATCATCTTTTGCTGTATAGATTTTGTATTTTGCCATCTTTATTGACTTATTTTCTTATGCAAAATATTTCAATATATCTCAGATTATGTTTTGTTATTATTGTGCCACATCTGTGCACTACTACCACTTGTGTAATCTTTATCAAATTTAAAAAATAATGTGGCAATTTTGGTAATATCTGATGGCTTTTGACTAAAGGTACACCTATGCAAAATGTTTTAATAAATTACTGGATCAGGATCTCAATATTATTCTAGTAAGAAACCAAAATTCCTTAAACTATATTCATGGCCCAACATAAGCTTGTAAAAACATATTCAGCTTACTCAGGAGTGAATCACTTTACAGAAAAGTTTTATATTTTGTCCCATCTTTGCTTAAGGATATTAAGGAATATTAAATGTGCTCTCCTCACACTCCCAAAATAATGCCTCTGTATTTCCATGTTTGCCAAGGAATAATTTTTCATTGGGAAAATCAGGTTCTTAATGTAAATATCAATAAACAAATCAGTTCTTTGTTAAAGCCTCTGATTTTTGTATGAATGAGATTTCTCTGGATGCTATTTTATGTTAATTTTTCATATTTGGTAAAATTTATGTTTCCTTTTTGATAATTTCTTTGCTTCAACTTTTTGTTTTTCTTTTATTGTGTCATCAAAAATCTTGAAAAAATTCTATATCAGTGAAATGAATAATATTTGTTGCCTCTTTTTCATGTTTGACGAAAATATTGGCTCAAATACAGAACAGTTCATTTAATGGCCATTCAGTTACAATGACACTGAACAAAGTGACTTATGATTGTTTTTCATACTTAGAACCATTGTAGCATCTCCATGGTCACGATTAAAATTTTAGTGCTTGAATTGACTCATGTTTTATGATTATTGTAATGTCCTAGGATCATGTGATCACCTTTTGTAACCTTCTGACAGGCAAAGCTAATGGAAAAGTCAGATTCATTTAACAGCCATGTTACTAACTTAACACTGCAGTGATCCAATTAAAAATCATGGCAAGAAAGGTTGTAAAATGGGGCAAAATTCACTTAACAAATGTCTCAGCAACATAAATTTTTGGCTCAATTGTGGTCATAATGTGAGCATTACCTGCATGTATTATATATACAGGACCTTTGAAGAATCTCATCTTGAAACTGCTATATTATATTTGTCTGGTTCTGATTGCAGTTAAAGTCTGAGTGGTGTGGCTAAAGTTCAAATCCAATTCTACTTCACTGAATAACTTTAAGCCAGTCTCAAACCAACCTATTCCACAGGAAAGTTGTTGGAAAAATGGAGAAAGAAGAGTATACATAATGTCTTGAGTTCCTGGACAAAAGCTGAGATAAATTTTAGAAAAGTTAAGGAACTATTATTTTTTTCTTCTGCAGAGTTAGAGTTCTAAGTTCTATAGATTTTAGAGATTAATTAGGCTGATAGACAGATTTTCAAATATGATATTCTGATTAAATAATAATTTTTGGTGTATCTTGTTTGAATTGTCTCTGTATATAATTCCTAAAATTGATTTTATTAGGGTTTTAAAATTGTTTTAAATTTAAAAATAGGAAAGAATATATCAGATATTGAGGTTTAGGTATGCAGTATCTAAATTAATTGGTTTCCTCTTTCTTTTTCTCTTTTGCCCATCCATAATTCATAATCTTGACGACTGTTATCATTCTACCTTGCTTATGCTGTTACATTTTTTTGTCTGATATATGCCAGTATAATAAAAGGATTAATAATATCTGCGTTCTTTGAAATATATGTAGAAAATATTGGAAAATTTATTAAGAAATGTTAACGGTTGTGTCACCAATCTACAAATAGCAATCTCTTCTTTATTTTCTTTTCATGCAATATAACTGAAGTAGTTGATCTTCTGAAATTACGATTGGCCATGGTAGTAGAATGAATTGGAAACAAAGAAGCTCAGTCAAGATAAGACGAAGAAACTGCTTATATTTGATTGATATGGCCAGTAAAGTAGTATTCAGTTAATTCTGGACTCCTAAAGATTAAGTTGACAGTTAAGATGTACATTTGTGTCCATAATTTTCAAAAAAGACATGAGTGACCTTGGTTTAGAGTAGTTTAGGATGATAAAACAAATTTTGCTCTTGCCTGGATCAAAACAAATTTTTACAGTTGAGTTATTGGCAGCAGATATTTTGGTAGCTTGTAATTTAATTTAATAATATGTAACACATGGTCCTGTTTTTAAAATATTTTTAAAACTTCTGGTAATCTAAAACAGATTACTGATTTAAATGAAAAAGGTCGTTATTTGTCAGTATTTTGTCACACGCTCCTGCTGCTAAATCATTTGGGTTCCATATCAAATATTTACAATCATTCAAAGAGTTACCTAAAGAGAATCACTGTCCATATTTAGTTATCTGGGTTCAAGGATCATTATATAAGATCTTCTTCCAAGTGTAGTTAAAAAATCCAAAATATGGTCATCAAGTGAGTCTCCCCAACGTGGACATTATAATCCATGATGCACAATCAATCAAAATGCCCTCTTGGACAAATATTTTGTTAGTGAAACTCTGAAGATCTTGTTACTTCCACTGTGGTAGTTTCGTTCTATCTTGATCATTTCTAATTTAGTTGTAGACAGAGCACTTCCGTTCCCGGGTGGTCTAAATAGATAATCAGTCAATCAAATAAAATATACTGTATACATAATTACATGGTTTTTTTTTAATAAGGTGGCATTTGCCACCTTATTGCACTGCACTGCTTTTTATTCTTTTAATCGTTTTATCATTGTTGCATCATTATTTCTTAAGCTTCCTTCAATGCCTTCTTTAATTAATTGCTTAACAGTTTTATTTTCTCCCTCTCAATTTCATGTCAGCAGAATAAGCCTTTTTGCAGACTTTTGACCACCTTATTCTGAGCTTATATTTCATTGTGGCCATTGGTTCCCAGTTCTTATAATTCCCAGCGAGCAGGACTATATGTTAGAATCTTTACTGTGATGTCTTTTGTTTCCTGGACAAATTTGTTTGGACAATTTTCCACCTGTCTTTCCCTCACATTTTCAGTTGTGAACATGTTTCTAAAACAAAGATCTTTGGGCGGAGGGGAACGTATGGAAAAATCACCTTTGGGACATCTTGGAGAAAAATGACTCCTAATTCATCACTACTGTAAATCCAGAAACACAATCCAGATTTTGGATTGTTACTGAGTCATAGTGCTGCAATTGTGGAAAAGCCTCTCTACAAGTAAAAATAGCCTCACCTCTGTTGAATTTATGGAAAACATTAAAGTGGAACCTTTCAGAGGACTTTATTAAACAATGCTTCAAAAATATATTATAAATATGTTATTTTCTTTGGGTTTTACTTTTGTGAATTTACTGTTTAATTTATGTTTTGATTTAGTATACTCTGCTTTTATAAGCAATGAAAGTCATATAATTAGGTTATTATTAAAATGTAATCAATACAATTAAATATTTAATTGTTACTTCATTTCTTATCTGTTAGCTCCTTCACCTATGCAACTTTCTGGGTCTAAACTTCTTAATCTTTTGCTCAGTATATAGCTGATTAAACTGAAGTGTTTGTTTTTTTGTTGTTTATTTATTATTTGTTCATTAATTTATTTATCACATAGATCATACAAATCCACTATATTCAAGCAGTAGACTTCAAGTTTTTTCAAAATCTACCATGTTTTGGGAACCTGGATGAGATGTCAACTCAAGGCTTACTGTTTCTTCTGGGCTCTTAGAGAACCTTTTTTAAAAATATTTTTTAAAACATTTCCTTATGTTGGAATGGGGGCTGGGACTCTAGTCCATTTCCTCAGCAGAATAATTATCTGAAAACAGAACAGAACTGATTTGGGCTTTTGGAGAGAAGTCATCTAAAGAACACTGAGTTAGTGGCTGGAACTAGCTGGAGATTTTAAAGGAAAAAAATCCATATAAGATGTTGAAAATGTAAGCTCCAATGGAAAAGGAAATTGCCAAGTCTTCCATTGTAAGAGTCCTTTCTTCCTAGTCATGTGACCCATGGCAAAATAGTTTTTAAGTATTGGAAAGAATTCCAGAAGCTGTGTTTTACCTCCTTTCTTTAATCTCTCTTGTGGTTGAAGTTTGGTTTATTTTTATTTTGACCACACTATGTGTTGCTGCCAAAAGATCGTTTCTTTAATAGCTCTAATGTCAATTTGATTTTTCTTATTAACTATAAGAAAAATATAATATAATCAATCTTCACAAAGAACTCTGATATCTGCTTCAAATGCAAATAATATGTCATTCTTTTATGCCTGTTTCTAATCATATTTATTTTATGCCTTTATTATTATTTTTAATAAGATAGTGAACATACCTAAATCTTCTCACTCCTTTTTTTTCTACAATCCCATGAGATGGGTTTGATTGAGAGTACATGACTGGCCCAAGGTCACCCAGCTGGCTTTCATGACTAACAAGAATCTCAGAATTGCCTGGTTTCTAGATCAGCACCTTGACCAAACTGGTTCTTCAGGGATACCTTTGCATTTCATTGAACATCTACAATTGCACCTCTGTCTAAGTCATACATTTAGGAGTGGCAGCAAATGAAGCCAATAAATATCATGTGGTAACAACTGTTATGGTGCAGATCGTACCACAATTTTGGCATAGCAGGTGAGTTGATAAACAAAATGCTATAGAAGCATTTATTCAGTTATACATTTATTCTCATGTATATGGAAGATATATACATAATTCTATAATGGATATGTTCAGTGTTGCTGCAGTTTATGTTATGAGCTTTGCAGTATGTACACCAAATATAGAAAAACGGAAGTCTTGTCATTTTTTAAAAAAAAAAGGAAACTGGTAATAGTAAAAATGTTCATTATTTGTGTGTCAGGAAAAGCAATATTAAGAGAATGGATTTCCTGTCCAAGAGGACTTGACCATCCTCTACACAATGTTTCTCTTTTGAGTTGCCATGTTATAATAAGGTGTGTAATATCTTGAACTACAACAAGCATTTTTTCTTCTCTTACAATGGTTGAAAAAAGTCCATTTGTTGACATAAAGCATTCAAATATAAGTCTCAATTCAATTTTTAAGGCTTCTAGACTGTTCTCTTGTGAATTAGGGAGAATATAATGTTTCTACTATCTACTACTTGGAGTAGTATCTTGGAGGTGGGATCCCAAGAAAGAATAAATATGCAATAATGTATATGCTTCCTATTATCTGGTGAAAAAAAAAAGAATGAGAGGACTATGTTTCCCTCTTTCTTTACTTATCAGTGATCTGGAAGTTTTTATGATGAGATCAATGAAACCACCATCTTCTCTTTCTGTGCTTCAGAATGAGAAAATAGACTAGGTCCCCTTTCTTTGAATTTTAATGAGATTATATATTTTGTTTTCCATGGCATAGTTTCTTTTTTTTCTTTTATGTTTTAAATTATTACATTATATTTACTTTTTCTTCATTTGTTCATTTGTATCTGATTCTTGGAGACTTGCTCAACAAGTCTGTGCAGTTTTTTTGGCAATTTTTTTTTAGAATTGGTTTGCCGTTGCCTGCTGCCTAGGGCTAGGAGAGGGTGACTGGCTCAGGATCACCTAGTTGGCTTTGTGCTTAGGCCAGGACTGGAATTCATGGTCTTCCGGTTTCTAGCCTGACACTTTAATCACTGCACCAGACTGACTCTTTGAATATATTATAATTATATATATAAAATACAAACTTTTACAGTTAGCAGTACAGAGTTAGCAGTACAGCTAACCATTCTGAACCTGGGCTATTTTTCTTACACAGAGCTTTGCATGTTATAAAACATGCCAAATCTGGTTTGGTCCAAAAATGATTTTATTGACTTCCTTTTCTTTGAAGAGCAGAGTGTAAGTGTAGAATATGAAATTTCACAGATCAGCCTTAAATTGGAATACTGAAAAAGGAAAATAATTCTGGAACAGAAAAAAGGTACATATTATGTTCAGCAAATGTAATAATTAAAATTAGTTGGAGATACTTATAGATAGCAGAGCTTAATATCAAAGTTAATTATATATATTGTGTTAATTTATTTCTACTGGGGCATAAAAGATTGCTCATAATGGACTCTCAATGCTGTATTCAGTTGCTAAGAATAATAGGATAATCTGTCCAAAAATTAAGCTCTTTGGAAATAAATTATGCTGTTATTTTCCAAGTTAACTTTTGAAAATTTATTGCAGCACTAATTTTTCAAGACCTACTTGCATCGTTAATGGAAATGTGTCTTAGAAACACCAGGTTCTCTGCTCATTAATGAGGACAGTTAATTATGTTAGAAATGTTTCATTTTATCTTTGGTTTTATATTCTGGAGATTAATATTCATGAAGTGGAAGTCTGAAATGTGACATTAGATTCTAGTTGGAGCTATAGATATTCAAGCAGATTGTTTAAGTGGAACAAGAGCAAAGAGTAAATCTTTTAGAAATTTTCAACCCATAACTGATTGGCCTATAATGAACTTGTTAATTTTGTTCTAGAAAAGTTTTCATTTTAAAAAATCATGTTGATAATTGGTTATAGCAAACATATTTCAATAACAGATAATTTGCCTACTGAAGTTTGCATAATGTGCTAATCGTCTCCAGTGGTTAATAAAAGCCTCCTATCTCACTCCCCTGATGGCTATAAAAGGCTATTAAGTTTGTGGCAGCGGTTCAGGTACAGCTGCTATGTGTTAATAATGCATAATTATCACACTAATAAACACAGCAAAGGTCATCACCTCCAAGCTCCTAAAATAGGTATTTTCTTTCCAAAATATTTATTAACACTTCAACAGCATATTTGTTCATTTTAGTTAACTATATACATAGTTTCTTGGGTGACATAGTTTTTAATACCTCGGTTATTCAGTAAACAACTTAATGTATATTGTAGCTAATTCTTTATTACTATTAAATTCTGCTACTCTATTATCTGTTAAGCATTTGTGTACATTGGTTTGTCTATGGTGCAGTTAAATACAGTGCTTGGTGGAAATGATAAATTTTAAGTGGATTTGTTTAAGATAAGAGAAAGTGTGGGGTTCAGATTTGAAGACATTCTGGATTGTCTTCTATCTGGACTTAAACACATGGTCATGCTTACAGTGGTTTTGACTTCGTGCATTTTGCTATGCCACTAACCTCTTTATTGCTCACATATCATTTTGGTGGGGATGGCTGTATTCATAAAGGCTTTATAAAATATATTTTCTTCAGACAAGGAGGATTCACATGGGATTTCCATTTTGCCTAGGAAACATGCAAATCAATAGGCAGCACTTATCTGCATTGAAATTAGGTATACTGTAATTTATGGGCACAGTGATACTCCATCCCCCAGTCCCACTTCCATAGCCTAACATTCTGGTTATGTCTCCTTGGAGAGAAGCAACTGAACAAAATCTCATTTTCATATCATGTGCTATTGTCTTGTGTTTTCTGTTATTCATTTTGATAACCTTGCATTTTCCCTATCCTGTTTTGATTTGGAAATAAATGTTCAGGGAGCTGAGAGATTCAGCAGTGTTTCTGCCATCAAGAGAAATGAGAAAAGCCTGACTTAACTGGAGGACTTTTATTTGTGATGTACATAGCATACAACAGTTCATTTGTCATGCTTTAAATATATAATACCAGCAATAAAATATGTGCAGGCACAGTTGTGATATATGTAGTGTCTGGCCCCATTGCCATTGTTTGTAGTCTCTACGGTTGTCATACATTGTTCTTTGCAGATCATTCCCCTTCAGCAGAATTTGACACAATTTCTAGCTTTCATTGCTGCGTTTTCATTGCACAATATACATGAGTTTGACAGGGTGTGTTGAGGACAACTCTGGCAAGCAATTGATATTTTGAAGTGGCAAGCGTTTCAGCAGCTGCTTGCTTGTGAAAAAGGAATGATAAGATATAGTGTATTGTTAGTTTCAGGCAAAGCATTAAGGTTTAAGCTCTGTAAAAATATACACATTATTCGTCAGTGGGGAAGCAAGGCTTTTATGTTTTTTAGAGCTTAGCTCCTTGGCTGATGTGAACTAGAATGACATTGGTTTAATGGTCAGTAAATGAATAGGAGTACTTTGAATTTGGACTGCTGCCAATTTTTCACCAACAAAAGGACTGACAAAAGAGAGATTTTATGTGAAATGCAAAGCACAAGAAATGTTTTAGACAGAAGTGAAGAAAGAGTAATAGGAAAATTCCAAAAAGAAAGATTGTTCTTATTTTTAAGGCTGTCAGTAATATAAAATGACAGCAGATTAGTTAAATTGTATGTTCCCCAGGGTTAAACAGTTTTGGTTCTCAACTATCTCATGTAAGACTGCAGATAGCTTTTAGAATGTATTTATGTGGAATTTGCATTTTACATTATCTCTCAAGGGACTGTTGGCAGAACATTACAGATGACCACAGCTAAGTTATCTAAGTATCTCTCCATTCTAGTGGTGCAAAATTATTGTTTAATCAGATGTGATACTTTCAGAATGCAGCATTTATTTTGAAGGCAGCTTGTAATGATTGTTTATAATTCAAGATGGATTTGATTTCCACCTGAGTCACTGACTGATATCTCAGAAGCAAATTTTCACAATTTTCACGCATTAATTTAGCAGAACTCTGATCTGTGGCCAATTGCTTTGATATATATATATTTCAACAGGCAACAATCATGCAAATTTTTTAACATATTAATTTCAGATCAATGGGCAGAAAGGCATTTAGAAGGATGCATTATTTACTCAACCGTTACAACTAGAAATGTAACTTTTGGTTTTGGCATATGAAGTCTGATCATAGTACTGACCATCTTCAACTAAAATATATTATTTAAAATAATATCAGCAGGTAGTGAATTGATACATTTTACATTCATTTAGAATATTAGAGCTATAAGCTTTTGCTATTTTAAAACTTTTCTAGAAGAAATATGAACAAAAATTTGAAAATCTTGATTTTCCCCTATATAAAAATGCTTAATAGTAATTATTTTAAAAGTGAAAAAATAAATTATATACTTCTATTATATTATCATAATATTATTAAATGTAATATATGTTAAATTTTAAATATATAAATAAATGTCTTGTAATATATAGGCTACATTACCAATAATATTAAATTTTGAATTTTAATCCCGCCACATAGTTGAAACAAAATGATTTTTCTTTACAATGTTAACCAATCTAGATTTTTTTTAAAATCTCTTCCTGCTGATAACAAAACTGTTCCTGTTTAAACTTTCATTCGGCAGTTGGTACGCTTCAGTGAATGTTGTCAGAAAGACTGTTCTCTTCAGTGACGGCCTTGTAAGGATGTGAATAGAAATTTTAATTGTATATCATGTGTGTATTTCATGGAGTTAGTAAATTCACTGCCTGCATTTAATTTTGTATCTTTATGGGTCAAGCACAAAAAGAACCAATTAAAATATTTTCCTTAAAAAACAAATTGAATTGTTTAGAATAAATTTTTCAGCTGATGTATTTATGTTAAAGCAATCTAAATACATTGAAAATAGTTTGATTATTCAAATTGTTCAATCATATCATTGTAAAATTTCTAATAGAAAATAGCAGAAGATAGATTATTTGATTTGAAAAACTTGACCTATATTTTATTTTGACAACTAGATTTTTAAAAAAGTAAAAACTTAGCTTAGTTAACATGTGTTACAATTAAATCCACTTTATTAAGCCACTTCATTTTAAGTAATAAGATTTTTTTTTGTCTTAAAAGGAAGTACAATTGCCCAAAATATAATGCCAAAACTTTACATAAAATTATCTGGGATTAAAATCTATCTAAACCAGCAGGGCTTTCTTCCCTTAGACTGACTACAGATGTTCTGAGGAAACCATGAGTAATTCAAGATAGTGGGAAAGGGTATTTGTCTATTGTTGCCTTTCTCAACTTGGATGAATCCTTAAAATAATTTTCAGGCCCGAGGGAACCTCTGCATAGAATTGGATAAAACATACAAAATTGCATAAAACATACAAAAATATTTGCTATACCAACACAACAGCCAATGCTGTATAACATTTAGAAAAAGAGCAAAGATGTTCGTTGGTAACTGAGTCGTGGCACTTAAAAATACCACTCTATTATTTGCAGTATGCAAAGATAAAAAAGAGAACCAGGCTAGAAACTAGGAGATTATAAATTTCTAATACTGTTTTAGGCACAAAGCTAGCTGGGAGTTCTTTGGCAAGTCACTTTCTATCAGCCCTAGGAAACATGCACGTTGAAATTACTTCTGAAAAACTTTCCTTAAAAAATGCAAAGATTTGTCCAAGCAGTTGTCAGGATTCAACAACAAATTAAAAATACACATGCGCTAAAAAGATAGGAAAAGTGGATTTTTGTTATAATGGTCTCTCATGAAACCTTAAAATTCCAGCCAATGTTTTTCATTTCCTACTACCAAACTAAAGCCCCGGTCCCACTGCACTTACGGATGCAAAGAGGATGTAAAACGTGAAAAAAATCTTGCCATCCATTGGAAAACGCGATGCATCCGTTGTGTAGTCACTGCATACGTGTTTCATATGCTCTATCCCTCGAGCATCCATCCACTGATATTTCATCTGTGCAAGAAGTTTTGAGCTTCACAAAACTTTGTGAGCGGATGAACTTTCCGCTGCATACGATGTAAATCTGCGACATATACGGGCAACAAACGTTCTATGTCCGTCATCATCCGTTAAACATCCGCTGTATCCTTTCTGCATTCTCTGGCCATCCCCTCAACTCACATCCACTGCAGCTGAAAACGGAAAGAGGGAGGAAACAAAAGGTACACAGAACATCTACACAGCGTTAGTAGCACAGAAATAGAAAGGATGTAAGCATGTGCATCTCGGATATAAAGGATTAAAACGGACAAAACATTTGTATCTGGGATGTATCGTATATTTAGGATGTCTGGAGGATGTCTAGAGTATGTGGAAGGACCTAGCGGACTACCAATATTTCCTATAAAAAGGGGGGGAAAATCATCTGGATCTCAGTATGAGTCCAGCAGCCGTGTTGTCCAGACCTCATCATCCTTGGTCTTGGTCTTCCACATCATGCATTGTTCTCCACCATGGATCATGACACAGTCCATACGATAGCTGTGCTTATTGATCACCAGAACCAAAACCTGTTCAGACTGTTTCACCTTTTATACAGAAGGAGAAGAAGGAGATGTCCAAGAGCTGTGTAGGTCCGAGGATGGATCGTGAGAAGCATGGAGTTTGGACTGTATGACCAGTTGATGGTGGAGCTGAGGAATGAAGACCCTCGTGCATTCCATCACTTCATGAGGATGCCACTAGCCATGTTTGACAAACTTGTACAGCGTCTGAGACCCAGGTTAACCAAGCCTAGCAACAACTTCCGTCCCAACCTGGACCCCGGACTGAAGGTGGCACTGACTCTGCGGTACCTGGCCTCTGGAACCACATACAGAAACATGCAGTATGCGTGGAGGGTGCCACACAACAGCATCAGCAAAGTGATCAGAGAAGTGGTGCAAGCCATCATCGAAGAACACATGGAGGAGTTCCTCCAGTGCCCCACCACTGAACAAGGCTGGAGAAAACTTGCAGAAGAGTGGTATCAGAAGTGGAACTTTCCCCACACCATTGGAGACATAGATGGGAAGCACGTGGCCTACAAAGCTCCAGCCAACTCAGGGTCCACCTATTACAACTACAAGGGTTTCTTCAGTATCATCCTCTTTGCCATGGTTGATGCTGACTACAAGTTCATGTACATGGATGCTTCAGGCAACGGGTCAGCTTCAGATGGCCAGGTATACAATGCAAGTGACCTCAAGGATGGGCTGGAATGCAACCTCATCATGAGTTTTCCAGATCCAGACCCCCCACCCAATGACACACAAGATGTACCCTACTTCATCATTGGTGATGATGCCTTCTCCCTCAGAACCTACCTCATGAAGCTCTACACTTCAAGATACCTAACCCGCGAAGAGAGGATCTTCAACTACAGGCTGTCCAGGGCAAGATGGGTGGTGGAGAACTCCTTTGGCATCCTGGCCAACAGGTTCTAGATACTTCTCACCACCATGCAGCATAGCCACATACTGTGAGGAGCATTGTGGAAACTTGCTGCATCCCGCACAATCTCATGTGCACCCGCTACCCAGTGTTGCAGAACAGACTTGTAGATCGTCAACAAGGCAATGGGGACATGGAGCCTGGTGAATGGAGGCAGGGATGAAACCTGATAGACACTGTGGATGTACAAGGCCCCAACAGAGCTTCACGTGAAGGGAAGAAGCAGCGCAACCTACTGAGACACTGGTGGAACTCCCCAGCTGGAGCAGTGGAGTGGCAAGATAGGATGATAGATGGTTAATGGATGCTTCCTTGAAGCTGTCACATAACACTGATGAGATTGTGCCATTTATGTTGAGTGGCCCTACAATGAATAGGGCATTAATAAAGAGCTTTGTTTATTTTGAAATGTGTTGATCAATGAATAAATTTTAATGATACAAAAGGTCCATATGTGTGGCAGCTGGGAGGGTGGACCATACAGTCCCACTATGCTTGCACTGGAGGTTTATCTATCCCACAACTATCCTTACCTATTCCACAAGCATGCAAAGGCTTAACCATTTTATTAAGTAAAAAAAAGAGCCAAGTGTGTTAAGCAAAGATAACCTTTGTTAATAACTGTCTTAAGTAAACTGTATTACTTTATTAAATAAGCAAAATGACCCAAGTAACGTGTCTTAAGCAAAGATAAAGTGAACAAGTAACAACTCAGTCTCTGGCACTATTCTCAGTCATTCTGAGTCATGTCCATGGTCTCAGCTGTGGAGGTGGCTGTGGACTTGGAGGGGGGACTGTGGAGGTGGCTGTGGCTTGAGTGCTGGTCTGAGGCACCATTGGGGTGCTTGGCCCCAAGAGTACAACAGGGGATGTTGTGTTCATGAAGCTCTCAGAGAGCTGACTCAGTCCCGTGAGGTTGAGAGGCCCTTCATCAAGTACCTGGGATGTCAGGCCCAAGACTGATGACAGATTGTCCGTTGAGGGGCTTGGCTGTGGGGTGGAGGAAGGAGGAGTGTAGTGGGGCTGTCTGGTATGCAGCTGGGCGAGGTGTGGCATCTGTGGCATCCAATGAACCTGGGCCTGGACTGGGAAGGTCTGTTTGTGCTGTGGGAAGTCCTGGTACTCGTAGCCTTGGTAGGTGAGAGGCTGTTGAAAGCTGTTGAAGAGCTGTGACATTACCTGAGTTGGAGGAGCAGACCTGGACTGGGTCGGAGCAGGTTCAGCTGGGCCTTGAAGGTTGTGCAGAACTGCTGTGATCTTTTCCTTTTTCACTTGGTACTGGGCCTCGGGCATATCCCTCAAGGTGTGGCTCACGTAGGTGATGAAAGTGTGGCAGCTGGAGGATCCTCTGTCCAAGTGGACCAGCTGAGAGAGCAGTTCTGTGCTGGTCCTCATTGTGTCCCTGATCTCCAACAGGACAGTGTGGCTCTGGCCCTCCAGTCTGCCTCTCTGCCTGCATCCTGTGGAGCTGGGGGTGGAGGTGGGGCTGGGTTGGCCTCTGGTGGCTGCTGCTTCTTCCTCCATTTGTGACAGCATGGCGTCATCCCTCATGGGATCCTCCAAGTCTGCCAGCATGGGGAGTGCAGCTGTCGGGGGGGTCTCTGCCATGGGGCCCTCTGAAGACACTTGCCTGGACAGGGTAGCTGTCTCCTGGCTGGAAGAGGACTGGCTGTCTGTGGGCTGTCTGAGGGAGAGGGGTGTCAAAGGGGCTGCTCCTCGGTGGCGGATCTCACCCTCCAGGAAACTGCACTTGGCCATGACATACATCTCCCGGTCAGTGAGCTTGACAGCGGCCTGCCCAGATTTCTTGAGGTGTAGCTTGCCATACCAGGTGTGCATGTGCTTCCACCTTCCCAGGAGTACTTCTGCAGTGTACCCCAGGCTCTCTGCCTTGTCTCTCCAAGCTGCCTGCTTCCTCTTGGTGTCGCGATAGAGTCTGTGGACCTTTCTCCAGAGGCACTCGTTTTCCCTGAGCCATTCCAGCACCTCCTCCTCATGGTCCTCGGAAACGGTGTACTGTTTCCTCTCTCCCTTCTCCTTCCCTTGCTTCTTCCTCCCTCTGGCAGGGGCTTCAGCACGGCCTTCAGGGGCTTTAGCAGCAGGGCCTTCAGAGGCTTCAGCAGCACGGCCTTCAGGGGCTTCAGCAGCAGGGCCTTCAGGGGCTTCAGCAGCAGGGCCTTCAGCAGCAGGGTTTTGAGGGCCTTGGGGCTGGTCCACCACAGCAGCAGCAGCAGCAGCAGCAGGTTCAGAGTCAGTGCCGGGGGTGGGATGCTGGTTCTGTCCTTCTTGCCAGGGCTGGAACGAGTAGGCATGGGCTTCCTCTTCTTGCCTGACTGACGAACCATGGTGTTCCTGTTAGATGTATGTGGCAGCACGTCTTTCCCCTGTATGCTGACTGCATGCGTGCTGCATCCTTTTATATCTGTGGAGCTGATGCAATTCATATTCCCCGCATGCGCAGTGAATGCTTTGCATCCGATATACATCCGCGTGGCATCCGCTTTGTTTCCTATAGGCGTCCGTGATGCATCCGCTTCATCCGCTTCATCCGCTATGCATCCGCCCCTTCCGCTATGCGTCCGCTTTGAAATTCTCCCCCAGAACCCCTTCGGATGTGTGATCCGCTGTCATCCGCTAGGCTTCCTATGAACATCCGTTTAACATCCCCACTACATACTACCCACGTCCGTTTTTTTCCGTTCTGTTTATGCAAATTTTCACCACTTTTTGGAGCAGATGACAACGGATGGAGCTACCCCCTAAATTTTGCTCGTCCACTGTGTCCTGTATGCATACGTTTTGCGTCCATCGGCCAGTGGGACCTAGCCTTAATAGGAAGCCTAGCTAGGAAAGGCTGCTCTACAGTTTTCCACTAATGTTTTAACTTCCAAAAGCAATTTTTGAGGCCATGGTTTCATGTTCATTCATGCTAACCATGAAGTGGAATTCATATTAATTGAGCAGTAGGATTGAAGCATCCAGAAGACAAAGTTAACACAATATGCTAAGAATAAGCAATATGTTTAATGAAAATGTAGATACACTTAGAAAACATAGAACATAGTCAGATAAATAATATTTTTTCTTGCCTTGAATGTTTAAAGCAGAAAGATTATGTCTTAATTGTTTTTTTCTATAAATGGAAATCACCAATCCTGTCATAAAAACCAATTACAGTAAGTACTTGAAGAAGTGTAGAGGCCCATTACACCCAGTGCTGATACCTTTGTGCAGGGGTGGGATGCTGCCAGTGTAACAATTGGTTCGGTGATTGTGCGCTTTGCGCGCGCATGCATGTTTTTTATTTTTGTAAGAAATCTGTATTTTATGCTGCCTATTTCCCCTTTAAGGTGACTGGGTGGCTTTCAAGTTATAAAACATATGTTCTGTGTCAACTGTACAGTTTCCAATTGGTTTTCAAAGGCAATCTCAAGTACAGTGTGAGTGCTGATGGCATGAACAACTGTCTCAAGGGCTTTAAAACAGCTGAAATTAGTCAAAGTTGGATAAAAGCCTTTTACCTCAGCTTTCCCCTACTAAAAAGCAGAAGACATAAGTCCAGGAGAATTTCAAACTTCCTGACTTAATCCTTTGAGGAATGTGAGCATAACGAATGTGAGTAACATAAATGTTACCTTTATCTTTAGGGAAAAAAAATAACTTTCTGTCTATTTTGTCCCATCTAATTTTTCATAGTCTCCAGAAAGGATAAGAATCTCCATGCACCTTAAGTATGACTTAATGACTGTAAAATATAGATAGCTGAGTATTGTGACCATATTGATAGCCTCCTTGGATAGTTTCACAAAGGTTAGAAAAATCCTGTGGTTTATGGTGTGTTAACAGTTAAACAAGACAACTGTGGCTTGTTCAACAACTATGGTGAAAACAAATAATGATATATGAATACAGCCAATGTTTCAATTGATGTGTGAATCCAGACAATTGGTTTTTTATTTCCTATTACCCAAATAAAAAAAAATCTATTCTAGAATTTTTTTAAAATGTAATATTCCTGAGATTGTCAAACTATTGCCAGAAGAGGGACACTTTTAATAGATATGTTGAAACTGGTTGAGAATTTATTGGAAGCAATACTTTGTAAGGCACATGCTTATATATGAACTGAATTAGCACATCTTACAGAAGACATGCATTGCATCTTCACATGCATTTGTATACATAGTTGCAAATGCCAGCAAACAGAGGAAATTTTCTTTTTTCTTGTACTCATAGAGACATCCTAAAAAACCTTTAAAGCAACTGTCTAAGTCTGATAGAAGACACAGCTGAAAGAGACACTTTGTTGTACTTACGTGTTTTCTGATCTACTCATTGGAGGTTTTTGCACAGCTGTACTATAGTTAAAAAGCACACCAGTGAATGAGCCTATAAAATTCATTGGCATATGCTCGCAACTACAGATATTCAGAATGGTAAATAGATTTTCAGTTTCCATTACCCATTAGAGTAACTTGTATTCAGAGGCAATTATGTTTGATTACCATATGCTGGTAATAGTCATCACTTTATATCCACAACATTCCTCTTTCGTTTGATGAACTCATTTGATGAATCATATAAACAAGAAAGAAAATCAGTCTGGTTAATACTTTTTAACCATGAGGATTTCTCTAAGTAAACTCGGACTGTTTAAAAAGGCCACAAAAATAAAAACTAGAAATGGATTATCATACAAAAATCAGTGAGCAAATTTCTGGGCATAGCACACATTTAGTACAATAGATAACAATGTCTGATGCAGTACCGTTTTGCAATTGGCCTTTAAATGGTAAACCTGACTATTATTTATTTTATTTATTGGGCAAATTTTGAAATCACCATTTCCATCCCAGAAACACTCTGGGCGGTGTACAGATATAATACAAATAAATTCTGAGTTAGATTTTACTACCTAAATAACACTTCCTTGTACTTGGAGTATAGTTTGGAGGGCCAAATAATTAATCGGTGATTTTCTCAGATCTTTTAGACATTTCTGAAATGTGGCAAGCTTTAGAACAATGGTGGCTAACCTTTTTGGGCTCCTGTGCCAAAAATTGTGTGCATGCTTGCATGCTCGTGGTCACATGCCAGCACCCAGAAGGTGTACATGTCCCCGACGCCCCCTAGGCATGTATGCACAATCCACCCCCCACCCCCTGCTGCTCCCTTACCTGCACTGCGCCTCACAGCTGATTTTCAGCTGGCTTGAGCCTTTTTCGGCCTCCCAGATGCCTTGAGGAAGACTTCTGCAGATTTCTATAAACTTTGCAGGCTGAAAACTAGTCCCATTTTGTCACCTCCTTGCAGAAGCCTTCCCCATGGCTCTGGGAGGCCGAAAAATGTCTCAAACCAGCTGAAAATCAGATGTGAGATACACACATGTGCAGTGAGGTAAGTTTGCCTGCAGCTCACATGCCGGCACAAATGGCTCTGCGTGACACTTATGGCACGCATGCCATAGGTTTACCATCACAGCTTTAGAAGATTAAAAAAGTAAACATTTCCCCTGTCCAATTGTGACTGACACTGGGGCAGTGCTCATATCAGATTATCAGCTGAAAGTGCCTGCATTGCCTGTCATCTTGTGGCCAGCATGAAAATGTCAAACTCAGTAATCTTTCCCACCAAAGTGGTATCTATTTATCTGTTCACATTTGCGTCCTTTCAAACTGCTAGGTCAGCAGGTTTTGTGGCGACTAACAGGAACTCACTCTGTCATGGACTCAGGTCTCTAACCGGGCTGTTGGTTTTCCTGCTGACAAGCCCAGCATCTTGACTGCAATTCATGGTTAAAATTGCCAATTCACTTTGAATTTATTAAAACTTTTTCTAGCTCTAAAGAAAATAACTTTTTGTACAATAAAGTCTAGTTAAATGTTAAATGATGTTTAAAAATGTTTTGTTGTATTATATATATATATATATATTGAAATGTAAATTAATTCATATAAGTACAGAATCTGAATTTACTTTACCTAGCCCTGAAATATGAACTAAAAGCCTTTGAATAAGTCATAAGTTTCCTAGCATACATTAACCCATTCACTGTTGCGTCCATGTCATGTAATGGCAACCAAAGCATCTGCTCTCTGCAGTGAACAAAAGCACTGATATGAGGTACATGCCATATATATTACAGGACAAAATGTCTACTGTAGCAAGCTTAAGGTCTTTCCTTTTCTGCCATATCAATCTGCCTGATATTTAAGAAGGGAGTGATTGTTGTAGATTGGTTGCAAGAGTTATGAATCCTTCTTTTGCTTATACCGTTAACACTGCAACACAATTCATTCTCCCTCCCTTCTCTGACATTCCTCAGCAGGCTAATAACATATGAGGTAGACAAGTTACTCTTATAACTTACTTTACAAAGCTGTCTTAACATTTAGGTGCTAATATAAAAATGCTTCAGTAGCCAAGTTTTTTAGTGGTTAATTTTCATGTATCTTTTCCCCCCTCACAATCTCTGTCTTTGTTGAATCATATCTTTTGTTTATTATGACTTATTATTTTTAATTTAATTATACATTCTTTTGTTTCAGAACTCAGATAACTGTCTGAAATTTTTCTTTCTTCATTAAAAGCCATTTTGTAGATTGAAAAAAGTGAAAGCATATAAATGATGAAAATAAATCATTGTACTTATGAAGAAATCTGTTATTGTGAAAGTGTAATATTTATTGTGATATAAGTGTTTCTATAGATAGTTCTTTTTATTAGTTTTTAACTTAATCCATGGAAGTTTATGAACTTGTGACTTCAGAGCTATAGGCATATCTAGCAGATGTGCACGTTCAACAGTTTTAATTATTAGCAGTCACTGTTACAAATGCCATTTGTATTATTGTTTACTTTATTTTGAATCAAAGAAAAATGCTATCATTTGTATATATTAGTTGGTTTGATTTAAAACAATTCTATATCACTTTCAATGAATAGAAATCTCAAAGTCATTTACAGATACTTGATGCATTTTAACCTGATGGCATGGCTCACTTAACATTTCTATTTCATCCAATGCCACGAATTGTGCAGGCAAATTTTATAGCAGGGTTAGTTTGTTTGGAATTATGTGAAATAAATAAAAATCTTCATTTGATTCTACTTGAATATATCTGTTGTTTTTAGTCGCAAAGTCATGCCTGACCCATCACAACTAGAGGTGTTATTCAACCGTTCGCACCTATTCAGGCAAACCAGTAGCGGTTATTTGGCATGGATCTCCGAACCAGTGGCAATCCCTGGCTGGCCACCCCCCCCGATCCAGTCGCTCACTTGCGATCGCTCTTCTAGCTTTCCGTTCCCCACATCCTCTTTCGCCTGGGGAAAAGGAAGAAAGGCATTGACACATTATCACTTTCCCTGTGTGAGTTAAAGTATCTGGAGTGAGAAAAAGTGCGGTCTGACAGAGGGGGTGGGAGTGAATCGAGCCTTGAAGTACTTTTGCAACATAAAAGATTTGGAAGCAGTTTTTTAAAAATTTCTCCAAGGATTCCCCATGGACTCTGCAGGTATCACTTTCCCCTTGTGAGTTAAAGTACTGGAGTGAGAAGGAGTAGGGTCTGATAGAGGGGGTGGGGGAGTCCACTCAAGCCTTGGAGAAATTT
>BLBF01000002.1:46003416-46027332 GCA_015471245.1 Laticauda colubrina
GAGAGAGAGAGAGAGAGAGAGAGAGAGAGAGAGAGAGAAGAAAGACAGAAAAAGGAAGGAAGGTAGAGAAGAAAGAAAAAAAATAGGAAGAGAGAGAGAGAGATAAAACTCTCTGCTATTATTTTTAATTGTTCCATTATTTATCATGTGTTAATATTTCACACTGTTCCTACACCTAGAGTGATTTTTCTGCCTTTCTTTTGCCCAGGGCTACCACATATTTTTCAAGGTTTACATGCATTCAATGTCAATAGTCCAGAGCATAAAATACACATGTGTTTAACAAGAGTTGAAAGAGACCTTGGAGGTCTTCTAGTCCAACCCCCAGCTCAGGCAAGAAAACTGATGATGCCAAAGTCTGAGTAGAAATCCTGGGAAAGTTGTCAAAATAATACTTAGAAGGGACCTTGGGGTGAACCCTATACCATTTCAGAGAAATGGCTGTCCAGTCTTTTCTTAAAAACTTCCAGTGATTGAGCACCCAGAACTTCTGGAGACAGGCAGTTCCACTGGTTAATTGTTCTCACTGTCAGGAAGTTTCTCCTTAGTTTTAGGTTGCTTCTCTCTGTTCAGTTTCTATCCATTGCTTCTTGTTTGCAGTCTGCTTCTTTGGAAAATACATTGTCCCCCTTTCTTTGTGGCAGCCCCTTAAAAGCCTGTTGCCTATCACACTGTTGAGTAAAGCATGTCAGCCATTTCCTCCTTTCAGTGGTCCATGAAAGTACATCTATGGTATGCAGATAAAGTCAAAAAAGGTGAACAACATTTTTATAGAACTATAGATAAATTGAGGCTGGGTGACAAGGAATGGCTGGAAGGGGAGGGTGAGGCATCCCGTGATGTGAGTGACATTGAGTTGGCCATACCCACCCAGTCACATGACTACCAAGCACACCCACCCAGTCACATGACCACTAAGCCACACCTACCCAGTCATATGACCACAAGCCACACCCATCAAATAAGCCACACCCACAGAACCGATCGTAAAAAAAATGAATTCCACCACTGATCGCGACCCCATGGATAACGTTTCTCTAGGCCTTCCTGTCCTCAACCATCTCCCTGAGTCCATTTTTAAGCTCACATCGACTGCTTCAGTGACTCCATCCAGCTACCTTATTCTCTGTCATTCTCTTTTTCTATTGTCCTTAATCATTCCCAGCATTAGGATTTTCTCCAGTGAATCCTTCCTTCTCATTAGGTTGCCAAAGTATTTGAGTTTCATTTTCAGGATCTGGCCTTCTGAAGAGAAGTAAGGATTGATCTCCTCTAGGACTGACTAGTTTGATCTCCTTGCAGTCCAAGGGACTCTCCAGCACCATAGTTCAAAGGCCTCGATTCTGTGATGCTCGGCCTTCTAATGGTTCAACTTTTACAACCATACATTGCAACTGGAAAAACTATAGCCTTGATTATTTGCACTTTTGTTGGCAGGATGATATCTCTGCTTTTTAGCATGCTGTCTAGATTTGCCACAGCTTTCCTCCCCAGGAGCAAGCATCTTTTAATTTCTTGGCTGCAGTCCCCCATTTGCAGTGATCCTGGAGCACAGGAAAATAAAATCTGTCACTACCTCCATTTCTTCCCCATCTATTTTCCAGGAACTGAGAGGGAGGTATGCCATAATCTTAGTTTTCCTAATGTTGAGTTTCAAGCAAATGTTTGCACTTTCCTCCTTCACCCGCATCAAGAGGCTCTTTAGTTCCTCTTCACTTTCTGTCATTAGAGTGATATCATTTGCATATCTGAGATTGTTGTTATTTCTCCCGGCAATATTAATTCCAATGTATGATTTATCTAGCCCACCTTTCTCATGATGTGCTCTGTATATAAAGCCCATGTCACACTGCCCAACGGATGCAAAAAGGACACAGCGGATGAGCAAAATGTTCCATCCGTTGTTATCTGCTCTCATAAGGGGCAAAAATTTGCATAACCGGAGCGGATAACACGGACGCGGGGAGGATGCAGGGCGGATGGAAAGCGGATGCGGAACGGAAGCCTAGCGGATGGGAGCAGATGGGAGCGGATGGCACATCCGCAGGGCTTCCGGGGGCCTCAGCAAAGCGGATGCGGAACGGAAAGAGCGGATGCAGAGCGGACACTGAACGGATGAAGCGGATGCACAGTGGAAGCCTAGCGGATGCAGAGCGGAAGCCTAATGGATGCCTGGCGTTAATTGCGCATGCGGGGAAGATGCATTGCGTCAGCCCCGCGGATATAACGGAAGCAACTCGGAAGCAGGTCGCCATTCAGAGGAAAGACCTGCTGCCGGACGGATTGGCTGCCTTGCCTGCCCTGCCTGCCAGTCTTGCTGCCAGCCTTGGTGCCACCCTCCCTGCCACCCTCCCTGCCAGCCTTGGTTCCTGCCAGCCTCCCTGCCAGCCAGCAACCCCCCAACCATGCGGAAGCACAGCAAGCCTCAGCCATCTGCTGCCAGCCCTTGAGAGAGGGACAGGGCTACCATCCCGCCCCCTGGCCCTCACTCTGGTTCTGCTGGGGCTTCTGCAGCACGGGCTCGCTCTTCTGGGGCTGGGGCTTCTGCTGCTTCTGCTTCTGGAGGAGCTGATGACAAGCACTCCAGCACAGGCCACCTCCACAGCACCTGGACCCTTCACCCCTGAGACTGAGCGACCAAGAGGAGTGCCAGAGACTCATTTTTGTCTTACATCTTCTTGTTAATAAAGTCTATTTTTGATTCACACACTTGCTTCATTTCTTTTTTTTAATAAAGTCTTTCTGGAAACTTTTAGAAATGGTTTAAGCCTTTGCTTGCTTGTGGGATGGGAAAGGATAGCTCTGGAATGGGTTAGGATACCTGTGGGATGGGTAATAGCTGTGGGATGGGTTAGGATAGCAGTGGGATAGATAAACTTCCAGTGCAAGCATAGTGGGACTGTGTGGTCCATCCTCCCAGGTGCCACATCTATGGCCCTTTATTCTTAATAACAATGTAATCAATCATCCACACATGTCAACACAAACACAACTCTTCATTAAACGCCCTGTTCATTTTAGGCCAACCAAACATACATGGCCCAATCTCATCCATGTGATGAGACAGTCTGAAGGAAGCATCCATTAATCATCTATCATCCTGTCTTGCCACTCCACTGCTCCAGCTGGGGAGTTGCACCAGTGTTTCAGGAGGTTGCGCTGCTTCTTCACCTCATGTGAGGCTCTGTTGGGGCCTTGCACATCCTAAGTGTCCATCAGGTTTTGCCCTTGCCTCCATTCACCAGGCTCCATGTCCCCATTGCCTTGTTCACGGTCCACAAGCCTGTTCTACAAGACTGGGTAGCGGGTGTGCATGAGATTGTGCAGGATGCAGCAAGCTTCCACGATCCTCCTCATGGTCTCTGGGCTATGCTGCATGTTGGTGAGAAGTACCTGGAACCTGTTGGCCAGGATGCCAAAGGCGTTCTCCACCACCCTTCTTGCCCTGAACAGCCTGTAGTTGAAGATTCTCTCTTCATGGGTGAGGTATTTGGAGGTGTCAGGCTTCATGAGGTAGGTTGTGAGGGAGAAGGCGTCATCCCCCACAATGAAGTAGGGCGCATCTTGCTTGTTGTTGGGCAGCGGGTCTGGATCTGGGAAGCCCACTATGAGGTTGCTTTCCAGCCCCTCCTTGAGGTGACTGGTGTTGTATACCTGGGCATCTGAAGATGAGCCGTTGCCTGAAGCATCGATGTGCATGAACTTGTAGTCAGCATCGACCATGGCGAAGAGGATGATGCTGAAGAAGCCCTTGTAGTTGTGATAAGAGGACCCTGAGTTGGCTGGCGCTTTGCAGGCCATGTGCTTGCCATCGATGGCTCCAACGGTGTGTGGGAAGTTCCACCTCTGATACCACTGCTCTGCAACTTTCTTCCATCCTTCTTCAGTGGAGGGGCACTGGAGGAGCTCCTCCATGTATTCTTCGATGATGGCCTGCACCACTTCTCTGACAACAAAGCTGATGGTGCTGGGTGGCACCCTCCAGCCGTACTGCATGCTCCTGTAGCTGGTCCCTGAGGCCAGGTGGCACAGAGTGAGTGCCACCTTGAGCCCAGGTTCCAGGCTGGGCCGGAAGTTGGTGTTTGCCTTGGTCAACCTGGGTGTCAGGCTCTGCACAACTTCGTCAAACATGGCTGGAGGCATCCTCATGAAGTTCTGGAACGCCCGAGTGTCTTCGCTCCTGATTTCCACCATCAGCTTGTTGTACAGTCCGTCCTCTGCTCTTCTGGCGAACCATCTTTGGACCCAGACTTTTTTGGGGTGCCTCTTTTTCTTCCCGTAGTAGAGTTCACAGAGCCTGTAGATGGTTTCGCACTGTTGCAGAACGATTGTGGCTGCCCTAAGGACTTTGTCACAATCCACGGTGGATATGACTGGATGCTGTGGAAGAGCAAGAGTCAGATGAAGGCTGCAGAGATCTGCACAGCTTGGCTGCTGTTCTGAAAGTGAGATGCAGACGAGTTGCTCCCCCTTTTTATAGGCAGTGTAGGTGTCCCTTTGCATCCTCTAGGCATCCTGCAGACATCCTTAATATCCGAGATAGGTCCCCTCTGCGAACGTTTTTTCCGTTTTAAACGCTTTGTTTCCGTGCTGCATCAGTTCTGCATCCGTTCTGTGTCCGTTCTGCTTCCTCCCTGCGTCCGAGCGGATGCGAGTTGCGTGGATGCAGAACGGATGCCTAGCGGATATAGCGGATGCAGAACGGATGCAGAATGGATGCGTAGCGGATGCATAGCGGATGGAGAACGGACGAACTGGATACATTTTCCGCGCAAAAGTTTTGGGCAGCCCAAAACTTTTGGAGTGGATGAAACATCAATAAACGGATGCTGGACGGATAGAGAGGAAGCCAAACGGAGGCAGTGAGTACATCGCGTTTTCCAACGGATGGCAAGCTTTTTTGTCCATTTTACATCCTCTTTGCATCCGTTGGTTCAGTGTGACATGGGCTTAAGTTAAATAAGTTAAATAGTATACAGCCTTGCCTAACTCCTTTCTCAATTTCTGAATTGAACAATGTCCAGTTCTCATTGTTGCTTCTTGACCCGCATATAGTTTTCTCAAAAGACAAATAAGATGATCTGGTATTCCCATCTCTTTAAGAATTTGCCCCAATTTGTGGTGACCTACACAATCAAAGACTTTAGCATAGTCAAGCAGAAGTAGATGTTTTTCTGGAATTCCCTAGCTCTCTCCATGATCCAGCATAAGTTGGCAATTTGATCTCTAGTTCCTCTGCTTCCTTGAAATCCTGCCTGTACTTTTGGTAGTTCTTGATCCACATACTACTAGAGCCTAGCTTGTAAGATTTTGATTGAATATATATTAGTATCAATATTTTTATTATAAATACATAAGGGAGAGTCAGGATGTGGTATTTATACCTTGGGGCAGACCTATTTAGTGCTGTGAAAATCATTTTTTTTTTTGCACAAATCACTATATTTTAAATTAAATATTATGATGTAATTTTACTATTTAAATTGAGGCTCATGAGAGATTGCTATGGAAATGTGCAACTATATAGTTGGGAAGTACAAATGCCTTAACTTGTTTAGATCAGAAGGGAATTATATATGTGGCAGTGTGTCTAAAGTTTCATGCATTTAACAAAACATATCTCATTAACAAAATATGACTCTACTCCTGTGACTGTATTAACTGAGAATGACTTCCTGATTTATCATGTATAATTTCCTCTGAAAGTATCCTAATTCCATTCTAAGAAGACCTGTGGCAAATCTCGGAATAATGCATGATTTCAGATCATATGTTGTAAGGTTTCAATTTTATGCTACTAAAACATAGATGCGCAGAAGGATGTTATTTTGATCTGTAGTGTTTGAATGTAGAATATTCTGTATTTTTTTTTAGAGAATGTATCAGTGTTTTGTTTAAGGTAATTTAATAAGGTTTTTTCCCCCGTTGACCTTCTGGGACCCCCCCCCCCCCATAAAATATATTAAGATAATTTACATTCCTTGTCAAATACCATGTTTGTTTCTTGGATAATAAAGGTTTCATTTCCTTGATTAAATTTATGTTTATATTTGACATTTTCCTGTGCTACATAAATCCACATGGTGGTTAAAGTCTATGCAATCCCAGTGCTTAAGTGCTAGGTTGTGTTGAATTTGGACACATCACATAAATAAAAGTGGTTTTACGTTTCACCTTCATCTGGTGGGTAAGCACTCCACCTTTTCTTGTGGAACATAATCACTTCTGACATGGCAAAATTAGATCCTGGCTATTTATTATCTACTGAAATCAAAAACCATAACTGGGAAAGCATGTGGCAAGTTCATTGGAGCAGCTTGCATGCAGAGAAAGAAAGGGTGGCTTTCCAGTCTTTAAGCTCAAGGTGATTTTCCTCTAACACCCAGAGCATTTTAATTAATTATCCTGAAAGATTGAGTAAATTATTATTTGAATACTTTATGGCATTACATGATACCGTTTCAAGGACAAAGCGCTTTACTTGCTTTTCAACACTGCTTTACTTGTCAGAATATATCTTCTAAATTTATGCAGTATACTACAGTGTAAAGTATAGTTAAATCTTGAGTACTATGAATTATTATTAAGTGCCTGAGTCAGGTTTGATCTACTGGAATAGGAATGAATATTTATGGATGCTTTTTTGGGGACTGAAAATTAAGAAAAGAATATGGATATTATCTGCTTCTTACAGTTCAAACCATGTTTGTCTGACTCTCATTTTGCTCCTTTTTGTATATTTGTCCATATTGCACACAAAGTACCCCATATTGAAGCAGCATAAAACTGATGTCAATGTTTATTTTCATCCAATATCAGAGAGATAAGCAAATATGGTGCTATATCAAATGGACCATGTTTGTTTGTTTATAAGTTCAGTTTACATGGCATATTAAGACACAAACCTGGATTAACAAAATACAATCATTTATCCAAACCAGTTATAGATTGACTTTATAATGAACATGGTGTTGCCTTTCCAACAATATGAATAATTAAATATCCAATTCCATTGCAATTTTGTGTGTTGTGTGAAGCCAGTCATTGTTTCGAGGTGGAGAAGGCAGGATAGATCCGGGCTCTCAACTGTGTTAAATTTGATGTAGATGAATGAATAGATGAAGAGAAATGTGGAAAATGATAAGAGATGGGTGTGTAGTTGTTTAGCTCATTACAGTAAACATACAGTTATTGCTGTAACATCAAAGTTATCCTAAGTCCGTATTTTGGGGTCTGAGTAATGAAAGCAAATTCGAATATGTACTATTCCTGCTATGCTTCTTCTTTTATAGATTTATTCATATAGCTGCAGAAATATTTGACAAAATCAGGAAATAATTTTCCCAACAAATAATTTCCCAACAAAGGCTTTACAACTCTTTGTGCATCATGCCTAAATCAGAAATCTGTCCTACCCATATCAGACAGTGTTGAGATGGACTTTGCAAAGACACTTTTTGGGATGGTGTAGATTGATAGAATACCCTGTATATCATGTCATCCTTGTCCCACAGCGGCTTGTCCTTTGACCTGCTGTTAACTCACCGACAGTCCCAATATTGCAGAATATACAGCCTCATGCTACATAATTAAGCTTCATTTCATGCTGAATAAACTAAATTATTTATCTATCTTAAATAGAAAACTATCTTTAGAGATATTTTTACTCCAAAGGCAGTTTATTAAAATAAAATTTAATATTTTTTTAAAAAAAATCCAATTTAAATTTCTAAAATTCTTGATTTTTTTTAATTTTTTTTTTAAAAAAACCATCAATTTTTATCCACCTGCTTTAAATGTATTCAAAGCGTCTATTTACAATGGTATGATATAACTGCCATCTGCATATTCTACATATGGTAGATGCATTCTTTATGACATTCAGCAATAATTTCATTTGTGATAATGTAATTTTTTGTAGTTCACGTCATTCAGCTTCTGTCATTCTATGTGATTAGAAAGACACAACAATTCTGAGGATCTTACATTGACAGTCATTCAATAGAAAACACATAAAATTCTACACTGTTAACTGAATTTCCAAATCACTAATAACAAGCTGTACTCAATAAATAATTTTTAAATGATAATCTTCTGATTTCAGCCAATCATCAGATTAGATGAAAGAATTCTTGCATTATATTCAGAGTTGAGGGAGATGAAATGGGAGAAGACACATTCTGAGTGCCATCAAGGATGAACTTGACCAAACACAGGTTAGAGCTGCTATTAAGGCCTTTCTTATGGCCATAAGGGTGGCAAAATTCCAATACGTCTCTATCCTTATATTGTCTGCAGATTGCTGTCCTGCAGATCTGTTTTGAGTTACACAAGCCCTCTTGGGTAAAGGCCTTTGAGATACTTTTGCAAAGAAATGTGGAAGAATTTGTTCAGCATCTGTGAGACAAAATAACTCAGATTTGCTCACAGGTGGATGCTGAAGTTACAGTTCTGGTGTACATGTCCAGGGCGGGAGTCTTGCCTGGTCATCTGGGAAAGATTCAAGCCTTTTGAGACCTGAGGAAATCAACAGGGCCTTAGGCCTGTGAGCCGAAGTACCTCCTCTTTACATCCAAGGCCCTACTGAGTCATCAAAGTGGCCTAGTGTATGTCATGTGAATGGGTCCTAGAGATTCTTTAACTTGGGAAGATTGTTTCTTTATCTCTTAAGCCTAGGTGCCTAAGGCCTTGGTGCATCCCCTTCTCAAGAAGCCATCACTAGACCTTCAATTCTTTTTCCCAGGATCGAACCAACCCCTTTTGGGTTGAGCAGGTGGTTGCGCATCAGTTTCAGAGGACCCTGAGTGAAGCAGAGTATCTGATCCTTCTCCATGCTGCTGCGAGATGGGTATGATGGGTATGATGACTCCTGATGACATCATCAAACTGTGTCCGTCCAGTATAAAAGTAGCAGCCTGTAGGAGAAACCCCCCAGCTTTGACTCAGCTTCTTTCGATGACCGTAGGCTGGTGTCTCTGAAAGCAGTTTAGTTAGCAGCAAAAGTGAAAGCTATCTTCCATCATTGGCATAGTACCCAGGGAACTGGTGCAGCTGTGCCTTCAGGAGAGTGGGGCTCCATTCTCCTGCAACGCCGAGGATTCGACGAGAGAGACTGTAAGTAGGGAGTAACCCTTGATCCTCTCCCACAGTCTTCCCTCAGTGATTTTGGCCACCACGATTATAAAGATCGCATCGGTGATAACAGCTGATTGTTAAAACCGCAGTTTTCACTTTATTGCCGATTTCACCGTTTGGGGCTGTTTATAGCCTAAGGAACGATATAACCCCTGCATAGCCTGTAGCTCTTGTGAGCAACCATTTTGGAGGCTTCTTCTTCAACCGCATGTGGTGAGCAGTCATTTTGAAAGCTTCTTCTAAAGCAAGTGGTGAGTGGCTATTTTAGGTGGCATCATTCCCCCAAAGGCCAGCTTCTACCATTCATTTTTCCTATTCAGACTACTGCATAGGCAACACATAGTGAGGATCGCTTCCAGCACCTTTTGTGTCTGTTTATGGATACAATGGATCAAGACAAGGTCCACACAGAACCTTCCGGTTTTGAGCCTCTTCGGCAACAGACAGAAATCCGTGACCGTGTGCGGTTTCAGTCTGGGCTCGCTGCTGGAGTGCCCTGAGCTGGCTGGTTTTGGGGTTAAGCCACCCTGTAGAGGTGGTGAAGAGGGGGGAGACTACCAACGGGGTTGAAGAGAGCCGCATCTCTCTTCTCAGCTGGCCATTACTCCCTTACCCGAAGGCAGTTGCAGCGGTGGTCAGAAATGGCCACCTCAACTGGAGAAGAATGTGCAGGAGGAAGATAAGAAGTGAAAGTTCTGGCTGACCGGGTTAAATTGCAAAAGCAACAACTAAAGTACCCTGGAATTTAAACTAAAAAAAAAGTAACATCGTTCCCAAAGAAGATTCAGAAGCAGCGAAGGAAAGTGAAAAGGGTACGGTTTGGCTTTTTTTTTCTTCTCTCCCTTTCTCGATATTGACAACCAAGAGACTTAAATAAGAAATCCGAAAAAAAATCCGCTTTGACATCAACAGGCAATTAAGCTAAAAATAAAATAAAATGTCAAAGGGATAATAAAGATTTCTGGACATTAAAAAGTTTTTTATAAACAGGGAAGGAGAGAAAAAGAATAAAAGGGCAGGATCTGGAAAAAGGGAGGGGACTGCCTGGGATTAAAAGGAATCCACAGTAAAACTTTAACAAGACTTTTAAAAGATACATTTTAACTGAAACTTGGTAACTAAATTGTAGAACCCCAGGAAGAGAAAGCAAAAAAAGCAAAAAGAAACAGCTTGCTTGTATTTGGATTATTTGGTGATCATTGGACTCTTGGTTATTGCATTTCAATGACTAAAATTAATTGGGTGGTTGTTTAAAAATTTATATAATGGCACTACTTCTGGATGAATTGAAAATGGAACTTAAAAAGTACAAAGAAGATGCACAAGAAGGGAGAGGCTCTTTCGGCTTCGTTTTTCAATTCTTAGAAATGGAGATTTGGAACTATGAGAAACAAGAAACATCTGCAAAACAAGAAGACTGGACAAAGAAAGAGCCATCTTTAATGAACAAGTAATTCTATGTGGGAAAGAAAAAGGAAAGGGGGGAAAGAGAATGGAGAATTTAAGACTTAAAAAAACAACCAAAGAAAAGAAAAATAGTTCGAAAAATAAGTATAATATTGGAAAGCAACAGAAGAGAGAAATAGAGGTAGAGAGACAAGAGGGTAAAAAGGGGAGAGAGAAGAAGAGAGGGAAGAAGGAAAGGAAAAGAAGTTATAAAGGATAGAAACAAGATATAGAGAAACAGCCTATTTAGAGATAATGGGTGAAAATTTAACTGAAAAAGGGATTCTGTAAAGGTACATAAGATTGTATTGTTATATTAGTGTTAGAAATAATTTTAGAAAATTGGAAACAATGTATGATTAAAATGAGGGATAAAATAGCTGTTGTAATCTTGTGAAATGTTTGTTAATAAAATAAATGAAATAAAATAAATGAGATAATTGAATTAGGAAGGGACGGGAACATTTTAATTAGTTAATGTTTTATAAAATATAAGTGAAGGGGGGAATTAATTATGGAAAACTTATAACTGTTCCCATAGAAGTATGATATTTAATTGAAAAGTAATGTTAAAGAAGTTAAGATTTTAATGAATATTAATATTAATGATATAATTGAATTGGAATGGAATGTGTTGTTTTAAGTACATATATTGATAATCCTTTTTTTTTTAAAGAATATAGTGTGTATTTTAAGAATGTACCAAGCAGAATCCGAATTGAAGTTATGTATTATATTGAATGTTAAACTTTAAGGTATATATTGGAACTTAAATAAGAGTTAAATGGATAAAATTAAAATATATAAAGGTGTCATACTCCAGTCAGCAACTACAGGAGAAACTTTGTTTAATGAGAAAAGATAATATGAAATTGAAACAGGACAGACAAAAAGTATAAATATAAGGATTTGAATCGAGATGGGATAATTAAAATAAAATTAAGAACATTAAAAGAGGTGAGAAGCTATGTAGAAAATGTGAAACAGTAATAAGATTTGGAATTGAACATAAAAATGAGCATGAAATTGAATTTGTGTCTGTACGAAGAAATGTAACCTGGGATCATGCTACTTTCAAAAAAGATGTTTTATTTGTATTTCTTTGTGAAAACTTAAAATTTACCAAAAAAAAAAAAAAAGACAAGGTCCACACAGAATCTTCAGGCCTGATCTCTCAAGGTCCCCAAGCTGGCAAAAGAAAGAGAAGGAGACAACGCTCCCAGTCTGTTCAAAGGGAGGTGGTGCCAAGATTAGGGCCAAAGCTTTGGGCCCTAAGAAAACATCCCAGGCCAAATTAAAGGCAGAGAAACGAAGACATACGGCCTTAGAAAGGCAGTTCAACAAAACTATTGAACAAATGAGGGGTCAACTACAATAGGCTTTTCAACCAGCCAATCCTCTCGTTGTTCAGCCAGCTACTTCTAGGGAGATGGAAGATATCTCAGCTCCTCTTAGTCACCTCCAATCCTGGTTCCCAGAGCAACCTGAAATCCAAGCAGGGCCTCAAGACTTGAGCAGGTCAGGTCCCAACTTTGCCCAGACTCCTTGGGATCTTTCTTCTTCCTCTATCCCATCTGTGTCCCAAAGCAGCTCTTGATCATTCTGTGTCCCAAAGCAGCTCTTGAGGCCACTTTTACTTCAACAGCAGCAGGTCTTCAGTCCCCAGATCCTCCATCAAGTGGCAGATCTTCTGACATCAATGAAGTAGTCTCCATAGCCATCAGACAGGGTCTGGCAGAAGGGCTTCAACACATCTTCAGGCCTTTAGACAGACCTCAGTCTTCCTTCCTGGCTTTTCCTCTAGCTCAGATTCCCCCAAAGGGTACTACCTTGGTGTGTGGAACAAAGGCCCCATCTTACCTATGCGGAAGGAGTGGACCTCACTCAGGGAGAGTATGCAGAATCATCTGAGTGCAGCCCCTCCCCTGATTCTAATCAGGAAGAGGGAGAAATCTAGGACCCCAACGTCTCAGAGGAAGATCTGAGGCCTGATCAACCTCCTTCGGCTTCTGTATTCAAATCCGCTTTATTCAAATTTCTCCTACACTGGTCACAGCCCAGTTGTCAGCAGAGGAAATTGCTCCTGAGCCTCAAGTGGTACAGTCGGAGCATAGGGAATTCCCTCTTCTCTAAACCCATTGTTCATTTGGAGGTTATTCCTTCCCCCATCATCTTTCTTGACTTAGTCAAGGAATAATTTGCCTTCCCCACTGCAGGCCCCTGCCCATTGCCCCAAGATAGGCAGTTCTACAATGTGGGTCCTTCCTTAGCTACGGCTCTGGCAGTTCCTCCAGTAGATGCCTCAGTTATGGCCTCCTTCTGTTCAAGCACTCCAACTGAGCCTGAGGATCTACTAAAGGCAGAGGACAAACGCTCCAAACAAACACTGAAATGTAACTACCAAGCCTCGGCTTGGGCCATCTATGCCTCGACTGCTGCATCATTTTTTACAAGGTCTTCCATCCTCTGGCTACGCCAACTTCAAGGCCGCATACCTCAATCAGACTGTAGGTTGCATCAAGACCTCAATAAGATAATAGCAGCAGCAAAGTTCTCGGCGGACGCCACCCTCAATGTCGCCAAGTTCTCTTCCAGTGCCATGACTTCATCAGTGGCAGCCAGGAGACTGCTATGGCTACGAAATTGGCAAGCGGAACCTTGATGGAAGTGGAAACTAGCTTCGGCCCATGTACCAGTGAGAAGCTGTTTGGTGATGCTCTTGACTCATTTGTTGTTGAAACAAAAACAAAAGGAAAGTCCTTTCATCAACAGGAAATAGGGCAGACTTCCATCCTACTCCTTACTGGCCTCCCTCATTCAGGCCCGGAAATGATTCTTGCTTCTCCAGACCTCAGAGAGTGTATTCTCAGCATCAAGATCAACAGCATGAGGCTTCCAGCAGACAACAAGCTGAGGGTAAATGGCCCTTTTGGGGGTGGAGGGGGTCGCTTCTTCTGTTGCTCTAAATCTCTCATTCTCCCCTCCCATTAGAGGTAGTTTGGCCTCCTTTGCTTCCAGATGGAAGGAGTCAATGACAGATGCTTGGGTACTCAATACAGTAAGGTCGGGGTTACAATTAGAATTTTTATTACCACCCCCAGAAAAATTTCTACTCTGCCCCGTTTCCTGGGACAGTTCACGGAGGGTCCTTAAGGAATCAACCATTAGTCACCTAGTCGATATAAGGGCCATTCACCCAGTCCCCGAATTACAACATGGACGTGGGCTTTATTCTCAGCTTTTCGTGGTCTCTAAGGCCTCGGGGGGTGAGGGTGGCAAGCCATTCTCAACCTAAAATTTCTGAATGAGTTTATCCCATATAGGAGCTTCAAAATGCAGACTCTGCATTCTATTCTGGAGAACATTTAGGAGGGCGATCTCTCTTCCACTGATTTCACAGAGGCTTACCTTCACATTCCCATCTGGTCTCATCATCACCAGTTTCTCTGTTTCTGTTATCAGAATTCCCACTTCCAGTATCGGGCCCTTTCTTTTGGGCTCTTGTTTTCTCCAAGAGTCTTCACAAAGATACTGGCGGCATTGGTGGCTTCACTCCAGTCTGTTCCAATGAGAATCCAGTGCTACTTGGATGACATCTTGATCATGTCCTCCACACACTCTGCCCATCAAGATCTTCAAACCATGCTCCATTGCCTCCAGTACCATGGTTTTTCCATCAACTCCAATAAAAGCCATTTCTTCTCAACAACCAGATTGCTCCATCTGGGAGCCATCATCAACACAACCCTGTGCCAAGTTTTTCTGTCTCCAGCCTGAGGACAGAGACTTATCAAGATCATTCGACAGGTCCAACATCAACACACTGTCGCCCTGCCACTGTTGTCCAAACTTTTGGGCAAAATGATCTCATGCACGAGCATCATTCCATGGGCATGGCTACACTCATGGGCTGTACAATGGTTCCTGCTCCCTTTTCAATGAGCAGGAACCAGGCACAGGTCCTGCTAAGGTCCTGCTCTCTCCAGAGGTCCACTGTTCCTTCAAGTAGTGGCTTTCCCCAGCCTTTTTGAAGGGTCTCCCATTCAAGGAACCGGACAGACTGATCATCACCACCGATGCAAATCTCCTGGGTTGGGGAGCCCACATGGAGTGTCTCATGTTCAAGAGATCTCATCCCAGTTAGACAGGACTGGGCCCATAAACTGGCTATAACTCAGAGCCATTTACCTAGCCCTGAAACATTTCAGGGACAGGATAGTGAGGTCCCATGTGCTAGTGTTGACAGACAACATGGCTGCAAAGGCGCACGTCAACTGGCAGGAGTACTGAAGATCCAGGGCCTTCATGAGGGAAGCCAAAAGTTTGGGGATGTGGGCAGAGAGACATCTGCTGTCTATCACAGCAGACCACATCTCAGGAGTCAACAACTCCCAGATCGATTGGCTGAGCAGGAGCCTAGTTGACCATGCAGAATGGTCCCTTCCCCAGTCCATTTTCAAAGATCTCTCCCTCAGGTTCAGGACCCTGGAGGTAGATCTCTTTACCTCTCCCCAAAACGCTCAAGTAAACAGGTTTTTCACCTGGTTTCCTTGTCAGGAAGCAGAGGGGACCAATGCACTTTGAAGTAGATGGCCCACTGGTCTCCTCTATGCCTTTCCCCCTCTTCCCATCATTCCAGCGGTCATTCAGAAGATGTTGGAAGAACAGGTAGAGCTGATTCTCTTAGCCCACCCATTGGCCCAGGAGACCCTGGTTTGCAGATCTGGTTAACCTGTCTGTAGCCACTCCCTGGAGGATTCCAGACCACATGATCTGCCTACATCAGGGGACCCTGCTCCACCCGGATCCCCAGTGGTTCAAATTGACTGTGTAACGCCTGAGTGGCAACTGTTAAGAGAAGCCAATCTCCCAGACCAGGTCATCCTTACGATCCAGGCATCTTGTAAATCATCTACGACATGTATGTACAATGCCACAGGGAAGGTCTCTCTCCTACAGTAGCAGGGGTACCACAAGTCCTCCGTTTCCTCCAGGATGGCCTAGACAAAGGTCAGGTTCCTAACACTTTATACCGTCAAGTAGCAGCTCTTGCTTCAGTCATCTTCTGGATTCCTTTCCTTCTTTGTCCCATCAACCTTCAGTTCAGAGATTCTTAAAAGGGGCTTCCAATCTCTGCTCTCCTGTGACTCACAGGTTCCCACCCTGGGACCTTCATAAGGTCCTCCAGGGCCTAACAGAACCTCCTTTGAACCCCTTAGAGAGGTGTGCCTTCAATTCTTGACCCTGAAGGTGGTTTTCTTAATGGCTATCACTTCAGCTAAAAGGGTGTCAGAGTTGGCTGCTCTATCTATACGGCAGGATCTCTGCACCCTTCACAACAATAGAGTTGTTCTTCATTTAGACCCTACCTTTGTATCCCAAATAAATTCTGTATTTCACAGATCCCAGGACATGGTAGTTCCTGATTTTTGTTCCCTTCCACACCACATCCTAGAGCGCAAGTGGCACACCTTAGATGTTAGAAGGGCTCTTAGAATTTATATCAAATGCATTTCAACACTTAGGAAGACAGAGGCTATGTTTGTATCCTTTTCATCTTCCCACTGGGGGAAACAAGGCCACCTTAAGCAGATGGATCAGGGCTTGCATCGCATACACCTACAAAGCCAAAGTTCTTCCAGTACCAGACGACTCGACAGCACACTCCACTAGAAGTGCTGCAACTTCGGCTGCCTGGGCCACCCAGGTACCCTTAGAGGAGACTTGCAGAGTGGCTACATGGACATTCCTATCTCTGTTCATCAGACACTACCGCCTGAATTCCTACACCTCTACAAGCACGGCTTTTGACAGATGGGTTCTTCAGTGAGTGGTGCCTACTTCGGAGTGAGAGACTGGACAAGGACCCTCCCAAGGACATGAAGGCTTTGGTACGTCCCCCCCTGGGCTCTCATAGCAGCATGGAGGAGAATTCCTACATTCTCCTCCAGTAGCATTCCTACTACCAATGCTCCTTCTTTCCATACCCAGGTCTGAAACCTGACTGCAAATGGGCATTGGTAAATTTACCTGAGAATGCCCCTTCTATCTATGCTGCTAAAGAGCCCAGCCCCTCCCTTGTTGCGTCCAAATTGTGGTGAGGTATGTTACGGTTCACGATTCTGTTTTGGCTTTCAGAGATACTAAAGTTTGTCAAGTATCTTCGCCAAAGCTGGGAGGTTTCTCCCACAGGCTGCTACTTTTATACTGGATGGATTCAGCTTGATGATGTCATCAGGAGTCATATCCATCCCCTGGGCTCTGTAGCAGCATAGATAGAAAGGGTGTTCTCAGGTAAATTTACCAATGCCCATTTTCAGTCAGGTTTCAGACCTGGGTATGGAAAGAAGGAGCATTGGTAGTGCTTTTGGATGATCCCTGGCTTGGGCAGGACGGTGGTGGTGCATTCATCTTTGACTTATTTAAAGATCTTTCTGCAACTTTCGAGACCATTGATTATGTTATCCTTCTGGACTGATGCAGAGTTGTAGGTAAGAAGCATGTGGATTGTACATACTATTCAAGCATCTGGAAGTTAATCATACAGAAGAAAATTTCAACTTTTGAAAAAATGGATTTAATCAAAAATGGATGTTTCTCTGCTTCGGAGTTAATTCAAAATTTTGAACAGATTTAAAAATTGTGAACTATGTATAAAATAGAAAAAAGTTGATTTTCTGTTAATACTCTTAATTCTTGCTCATAATGTTGTTTATACCTCAAACCAAACATTACAACTAATTCTTGTTTTCTTTGGCTCCATATATAATACCAGCAACACATACATTTAAACATGCTATGTCTGTGTAGGTACATTTGGGAGGTGGGGGGAAGGTCTGGTGGAACTTTTAAGTTTGTTACTTCCATAGATATTTGTGCCGCTCTGATCAATTCATCTCTGCTCTCTTTCATTATCTTCACAATGTAGCCAGAAATGGGTTAAACTGAAATAAACTAAAATAAGTTTTAAAGGGCTTCTTTAGGCTTCTTTGTTAATTTTGAATTGCAGAAAGGACAATTAAGCATCATGTAAGATTTTGGGATGACATAAGGAAAGTTAGTCCCAATCTAATTTTGAGTTTTTGGAGGGTAAATTCAACTGCCTCAGTATTAATTTCTGGGTCACAAAAGAGAAAAATTCCCAAAAATTCCCAAATGATGGTAGATAATAATTATCCATTAAAATCTAGTTCCAGACAGACAGAGTGGTGGACGGCAATATTAATTTAATAGAGAACCTTGTATGTCCATAAAAACATTTCTAGATTATGACCAACAACATGCTTTCTGTAGGTATAACATTAATTGCTAGAATTGCATAGAATCAAGTACAACATTTCCAAGAAACCTATTTATTAACATTATTATTTTAAAAAAATTGGAAGCAATTCAGGGAACTACAGCTCATGATATGTCTTTTTTCCCTAAGTAATTTATGAAAGATAAAACTACTTTTGTAAAATATTATTTTGCATTTCCTACATGGATTAATATTAAGTTGATATTAATCTACTATACAGTATAATAGCAAGAAGACTGACTCCAGTGATGCCAACAAATAACATTTTCAGAATTTTTTACATGTCAATAAAACTGTTTAAAACATCGTAGGGAGTTTGAGCAAGGACAAGAGAGACTAGCAGAACATATTAGTGGTTTAAATGGAGATCTCCAAATCTAGTTAAGTCTTAAAATTTATGTTGTGAAAAATCCCATTTTTGAACAGTCAAAAACAACCATAGACACTTTTTATAAACATAAAATGCAGTTATTTACAGAGCATTTCTTATTTAAAAAGTGAACATAAAGTTGTAACTTATGATTGATTACAATCTGAATATGACTGTGAAATGCTACAGACCCTAGGTAACTAATATTTATGGGCCTTTATGGACATTTACCATTGTCAACACTAGAATATCTTTTGCAAAAACTGAGAAACAAGTTCGATTAGTGGAGAAAATGCAGCTACCCATCTTAAGTCATGTGACTTTAATTAGCTTCTTGTACAAAAGCATAGAGGATACTCAATAAGACAATATAATACATGAATGGGCTGAGATGGTGACCATAAATTCCTGGACCATCTCAGATTCTAGGACCAAAGAAGGTAGGTTGAAGTCTTTCAAAATGATCATTATCTGGGGAATTTCACTGCCAATTCAGTCACAGCACTGAGCAAATAGCTGTGCAAGAGGGAAGCGAGAACAATAGCAGCATCCAACTGATCCCTGAAACCCAGCATAACAAATAAGATTTCCCAATCCGTTATCTGTGGAGCAGCACCCACAGCTGTTGTGGTTTTCTGGCAGCAGGTGCGGACAGCTGAGGTCTCGGAGAGCAAGGACTCAGATGAGGGGCCTGCATGTGATGCAAGGATGGGGCAGGACCATCAGGGAATGGAATGCTGTCTTTGGAGATTGTGGAAGCTGGCAGCAGTGATGAAGAGGTCCTTGAGTAGCCTGTGCCTGGTGCACATGCGTGCAGGGCTGCTAGAAGGAAAGAACTGCAGCAGCATGGGTAACTCGGGAGTAAGGCTACAAAGTAATGGCCCCTCTCGTAAAAAATAAAAGCCAGTTGAGAAACCGGAGTTCTTTGCAGGAAGCAAAGAAGTTTTTGCACTCAAGTCTTGTGGACATTCGGAGTATCTTGGTTGGTGTTTGGAGACTCTTTGTGTTTGAAATATTTCTTACTAACTTTATCTAATGTTCTTGGCAGCCTTGCACACTCTTGGCAAGGCTCGCTCTTATCAAAGACAATTAATTTGAAACAGTCTTTTAACAGTGAAGGAATGAAATTCGTAAAGAATTATTAAAAGGATTTGCTGTTACCTCTGTTCCATGTTTGTTTCCTTGGAAGAAGGTTTGGGTCAGAACCACAGCAGAGTTTCTCAGATAATAATAACTGTTCTACTGTTACTGCCTTGAGTTTATAGCTGGTGCCAGCAAGGCACAGATCTGGCCGAATCCAACTTGGTTTGGGCAATGGATAACAGGTTGGCACTCTCAGCCATAATAAGATCAAGATTTGATAAGGCTGTTGCTTTTTTACTAGCTGCAGATACTTTCTATCTCTTCCAGTGCAGAAATACCTGGCAATTTTTTTTTCATAAATTAATATAAAAGAGTGCATTTTAAAGTATAAAATAGTTAACCTTTTCTCTATAACAGTCATACAAAAAAATAGGAATGTGACATAGCACTAAATTTTGGTTCGTATGGTTGATTTACATGATTAGTATCCTATTCTGTAAAGAGATAAGATCCCTTGCTGGAGAAATATTTAGTGGACTGTTTTGAAAAAAAAAATGCAGAATTAATATACACATTAGGAAAACAATATATGTAGCTTAGATTTTAACTGTGGAATTTTTTAGACTCTTAAGTTTAGCTGTATAGATATATATTTACCAGGTACATAATAATATCAGTCTGACAAAAAGTGGGATTTTCTAGCTTTTATATGTAATAGTTTTCCATACCAATTTGGCCTAGGGTGTGGTTAAAGGGCCTGTCACATAGGCCGACGGATGCAAAAAGTATGTAAAAGGACACAGCGGACAAGAAAATTTTCCATCCGTTGTTATCCGCTCTCAAAAGTGCCCCAAATTTGCATAAACAGAGCGGACAACAACGGAAAGAAACGGAAGGGGGGAGGACGTAGGTAGGATGTAAAGCGGATGCTCCACGGAAGCCTAGCGGATGGAAGCGGATGGAAGCGTATGGCACATCCACAGGGCTTCCAGGGGAGCACAGCAAAGTGGACGCGCAGCGGAAGGAATGGATGCAGAGCGGATGCCGAGCGGATGACGTGGATGCAGAGCAGATGCCTGGCGGATGCCTAGCGGATGCAAAGCATTCACTGCGCATGTGGGGAGGATGCATTGCGTCAGCCCTGTAGATATAAAAGGATGCAGCTCGCAAGCAGGATGCCATTCAGAGGAAAGACCTGCTGCCAGACACATCTCCAGCCAACAACCATGGGGAAGAAGAGGAAGCCTGTGCCATCTTCTGCCATCCCTGGCAAGAAGGACAGGGCCACCATCCCACCCCCTGGCCCTGACTCTGCTTCTGCTGGGCCTTCTGCTGCTGGGGCTGACACTGCTGGTGCTGGGGCTTCTGCTGGCGCTGCTCCTGGTGCTGGTGCTTCTGCTGGTGCTTACTCTGCTGGTGCTGCTCCTGGTGCTGCTGGTCCTGCTGGTCCTGCTGGTCCTGCTGGTGCTGCTGATGCTGCTGGGGCTGCTGGTCCTGCTTTTGCTGCTACTGTTGTTGTTGTTGCTGCTGATAGTGGTGGTGTGGTGGAGCAGCCCCTAGAACCTCGAAGCCCCTCTGATGAGAGGCAATACTCTATCGAAGAGGAACATGAGGATGAGGCGCTGGAATGGCTGAGGGAGAATGAGTACCTATGGCGGAAGGGACACAGGCTCTATCGAGACACCAAGAGGAAGCAGGCGCCTTGGAGAGAGAAGGCGGAGAGCCTGGGCTACATTTCAGAGGTGCTCCTCAGCTGGTGGAAGCACATGCACACCTGGTACGGGAAACTGCACCTGAAGAAGTCTGGCCAGGCCGTGATCAAGCTCACCGACCGGGAGACCTACGTGATGGCCAAGTGCAGTTTCTTGGAGGGTGAGGTCCGCCACCGAGGAGCAGACCCTCTGTCTACCCTCTCTCTCAGGCAGCCCACAGAGAGCCAATCCTCTTCTGGCCAAGTCAACTCCTGTGTCCAGGCAGGTATCTGTGGAGCGTCCCATGACGGAGACCCCCCCGACAGCTGCACTACCCGTGCCAGAGTGCGTGGAGGACCACCTGACGCAGTGGGAGCAAGGAGAGGGCACTTCCACCAGAGACCAACCCACCCCCAGCTCCACCTCCACAGAAAGTAGGCACAGAGGCAGACCAGAGGGGCAGAGCCACACTGTCCTGCTGGAGATCAGGGACACCATCAAAAGCAGCATAGATCTCCTCTCTCAGCTGGTACACACCGACATAACATCCTCCAACCGCAAGCCCTTCCTCACCTACGTCAACCAGACCCTCATGGACATGTCCAAATCACAGTACCAGGTGATAAAGGAGAGGATCACAGGTCTTCTGCACAACCCTCCAGGCCCAGCTGAACCTGCTCCGACCCAGTCCAGGTCTGCTTCTCCACCCCAGGTGATGTCACAGCCCTTCCAAGGCTTTCCACAGGCCCTCACCTACCAAGGCTATGGCTACCAGGAGTTCCAGCAGCACAGGCAGCCCTTCCCAGTCCAGGCACAGGTTCATCGAATGCCATTGATGCCACAGATACCACCCACGCCACAGATGCCACCCATGCCTCACCTTGCTCACCTGCAGACCAGACAGCCCACGACAGTCCTCCTTCCTCCACCACACAGCCAAGCCCGGCCTCAGAACATCTGTCATCGGTCTTGGGACTGACACCCCATGTCATGGAGGAAGGGGCTCTCAACATCACAGGACTGAGCCAGCTCTCTGAGAGCTTCCTCCACACACCATCCCCTGTTGTCCTCTCAGGGCCAGGCACCCCAATGGCGCCTCAGACCAGCACTCCAGCAGCAGCCACCTCCACAGCACCTGGACCCTTCACCCCTGAGACTATGGGCACGCCTCAGAGTGACTGAGAAGAGTGCCAGAGACTGGGTTGCTACCTGTTGACTTTATCTTTGCTTGGGACACTTTGCTTGGGCCATTTTGCTTTTACACAGGTACAGAACATTGAATATTTGGAACATTTTAATGGTGATAATCTGTATTTTAAGATTACTGTTGTGCTGAAATCTATCCTCTCGTTTTCCAATGATTTTCTACCTTGAGGTTTGATAATTTCTTTTTGTAGTATTTTTTGACTGTTACAAAGTGATTGAGGAAACTTTTTGCCATTAGTTTCTATTGCATATCTCATCATCCTGCAGTCTTGCTACTAACTATGCTTTCGCCTCTGGAAAAAAAGGAAAATATTCCACCTGATGTCTTCCCTTCAGGATAATTGAAGGCATGGAAAGCTGGACAGATAACAGGCACCTAGTGAAAAGAATCAGTTAAAGAAGACATGTAGGCATTTTTTTGTTTAAGTATAAACATGTTCCTTCAATCCAACCCATTAAAATTCTATAGAAATTTTCTATCTCTTGAAAAAATATTAAAAGCACTTTTCCTTAAAAGTGAACAAAAAAGTTAACAGCTTTTTACATAGCAACCATTCAAATAGCTTACTTCAAAACGGTATATAGAGATGTCATATGTCCCTGAAGTTCCCCTATTTATTGAATTAATAAAAATATACTTTTTCTGTGACATATGAACAGATTGTTAATCCCACTGAAACTATACTGGAGTATAATTAAATATAGAGTTTAAAATTGATATGAGTCAGCAAAAAAATTATGACAGAAGCTGACTCATTTGGAGAGGCATTTTATTAGTCATACTAGAATCACCAAATTTAATTTTTATATTTTTATTTTTTAATAAGTACTGATAATATAATACTATAGTGATACTGATAAAGTCATTATATTTCCTCTGTTCCTTTTAGAATTAAATAATTAAGGTGCATTGGGAGATATCTCTCAACTTATCTATATTTTTTCCATCTTTTTTGGTTATTATTTTAATTCCAGAAAGTTTACTTTAATATAATTATTAGAATAAGATTAAGAAAGAATTATCATGGTAGAAAATAACATGATAGTTGTACCTCTAATTAACCGTCTTCTTTCATACTCAAACATAAATGTTAATTATTTGCAGATCCGTGCATAGCTTTGGGGGGGAGGGGGTTGTAACCAAAGACATTTTTTGACTTTCTTTTTACATAAGAGGTGGATATGAATGGAACAAATGACTCAATTTCATTCTTATTTTAGATTTGATGGTATTTTAGGGTATGCTATATGTATGCCTATTTCATTAATAACACGGCATTACGACAGTAAGAATTAAAAATATGAGCAGTCTTCCTGTTTTTTGTTTAATTTCCTTATCAATAAGTTGGCATGTTTGGTTGGGTTAATGGAAGTTTATTCCTTATCAAAACCTTTCTTTTTTCAAGAAAGTTAAATGTGAATTGTAGACCCCCAGGGCTCTTCTAAAATTCAGCTTTAAAAATAGCAGGCCTCTTTTTTGAGACCTAAAATTATTTTTGTAAGGTTTATTCAAATTAACATCAGAATGGTTCCTTTCAACTTTTTATACATACAAAGAATTTTCAAGAGTGTAAGATTTGAAAGCTTTTTGAATAAAGAATGTTCATTTTCTTTTTTCTCAACAGGCTTTAAAAATGCTTGTAAAATATATTAAGGTATTGCATAGTAGAATAAAATGCTTTTTT
>BLBF01000002.1:46062332-46081641 GCA_015471245.1 Laticauda colubrina
TAGTATTTCACCTAAAACAGTTAGGGTGAACAATGTTATCCCTAACAACTTTCTTTTAAGGTGTTTTTGATAAATACAGGTTAGCTGGAGTTCCAGGATAAACTCCAGATTATTTTTGCAATCAGGTGGGTTCTGATCTAAAATCTAAAAGTGTTTAATACATACTTGTATTAAAACTCCTATATTTTTTAATTTTTAAATATATTTAATTTTTTTCAGTTACATGTAAAGTATACGAGGTTTTTTTATGATATCATTGTGGTTTGGATGATGTGCAACATTCATTTTTATTTAAAAACAACATCCTGAAGCCTTTAAAATAGTATGTATCTTTTATGTTGTATCTTCCATTCTCGCTTTCCCCTGATAAGGGACCCAACTGATAGGAAACTTTTTAAAACTGTAAATACTATCATAGCTTAGAAAAGTTATCCTTTACTGTTCAGATAAAAAGTGGGAAGAGAATTCCATTACTTCATAAATTAGTATTTATGGTTTTCATTGGGAGAGGCAGACAAGTGTAAACAATAAACAGGAACAAGCAGAGATGGAAGTTCCTTGTTGCCTGTTGTTTCTTCTTTTCCTGACTCAATTTATGAATTTTGTGTCATGACATTTAGTATTTTTAAAAATCCAATAATGCATATATAATGAATTTGATTCAATAGAGAAATGAGATGTACTGGTATATAATCCTTCCGTTGCTCCTTGGTATCCTTCTAGTCTCCAAAAATATACATAGTGTGACCTGTTTGGATCTGGAGAAAGAGTGGGGAAAATCTTAAAATTCAATGAGTTTGCTATGTGTATATAGCTCTGAATCATTTTCTTGCCTTGAATTTTATTTTATATGATTAAAATATTTATATTTCATAAGGATAATAATATTTTGAGGTTTGTAATCTTTCCCATATTATATTGTTCTTCATACTCTGTGAAAAATAGCATTACTTAAATATTGTTTTTAGCCAAGCAATCATTTAAATTTCTACTCTTCTCTTAGTGGTTTTATGCACAAAGTGATAGGTAGAAAGAATGGCCTACTTCTGTCTGTTTTCATTACTCTGTTCTTTCTATGCGCTGTTCTATTTTTTTTTTCTTTGCATGCCTAGTGGGATATTAAAGGTTCTCTAATTATTTCAATAAGATCAGGGTTATTGATTTTTTTGTTCCATTTACTTGTTTTCTAATAAAACCTGACTCCATGCTGAGGGCCAACAAAGTTGAATGCTATTTTTAACCATCAGTTTTGTATCTGTTATATTAAACAACATTTTAAATGCCAGAATTGTAGCATGTACAGTTTCTTTATACTTATTTTTTGCTGAAATTTTAGTTATTGAAATTCACTAATATTATTGTGCTATTAATGTTTGGGATGATCAATATTAAGTTGTTTTGTAGCCAGATTTTTGAACTATTAGGATTTTAAGGAAGGGACCATTATTAAATACAAACTGCAGTGCAGCTTGTATTAGAATAATCAAATTGTCAGAATCCAGAAAAATTATATAAGTTATCATTGATTTCTGAAGAAACTGGAAGTTTGGGGTTGCTGTTTTAAGGTAGACCTAACCCAGTGTAAACAGGAATGCTCCAGTGTTTGTACTATTGTGATTTGGTGGTCATTTCACAGTTTTCCTCTGGTGGCCAGAAGCTTTATTTGGTAGAAGGAAATTTCATTTCCATAGCTGGAAAGAATTGCAAAATCAGTGTTTCATCTTAGTAACCCATGTAAAATCACAACAGAATATGTATTGAAAATATTTTATAGTAATGAGGTAGATATTTTATTTTTGTTAAGTAGAGATTCTGTGGGTTGAATTTTGGAATCTTTTGCATATAACAAAAGCGAGTTGTCATCTCTTTCCTACATTTTTAAGACATTTCAAAATAATTATTGCAACATAACTTTTCCCTTGTAAGGCTGCGACAGGTCAGGATGGGTGGTACTCTTCCTTATCTGCTTAGGACTGAGTCTGTGCAAAACGTTTATTAAATTAGCTCTGTCCACTCTGGGTGATCCCCCCCCCCCCCCGTTTCTACTCAGTCCTTAGCAGCATAGAACGTGTGGCATTGCCTCTCCTGCCTTTGGAGCTTTTTGCCCAAAGGCAACCTTGCAAAGGAAAAGTTTCTATTTAAAAGAAAAAAAGCCTCAGTTTGCTTCCTCAGTTTGAAATTGGCACTCCACTTCACAGCTGATGATTGGGAGACTGCCAAATAGCTGAGTGCAAGGGCCGTGGAGGCTTTTTTAAGCCCTCAGGGCTGAAGATCGCAGGATCGATCAGCCAGAGGCTTCCGCCATCTCTGCAGAGCTTTGGGATCATTTTAGGAGCTCTGCAGCAAAGAGGAAGCTGTTTCTTGGCTGGACAGCCATTTTCAGAGAGCATGGGTGTTGGCCACGCGCGGTGAAGCAGACAGCTCATTGATCTTGGGTTGCCTTTTTTCCCTCCATTCTCTGCCATCTGCAGAGCAATGAAGCTCCAGGGAAGGATCAGTGCCTCCCTGGAAGAAGAAAGAAGCCTCGAATGAACCTGGTGTCCATTTTGAAGACTTCTCATGGCTGGTGGCTATTTTGAAAACACAGTCAGCCATTTTGAAGACTCAGGTGGCCATTTTGAAGAGACTTTCTCTTTCCACCACTTCTGATCCTTTGGTCACCACCAGTTGCCTCTGGAGCTATGGATGACATCAAATGGTAGGCACTATAATTTTCAATTTTCCCAGTGGGGGATTGGTTTCCCTATCCTGAAGTAGACCAGGACCCTTGGGCTCCCAGCAGGGTCTGGTCTATCTATATTGCCCTAACAGGCCCAGGAGGGTTTGAGTCCCAGTAGGAAGAAAAATCTTTCTACTGAAGTGCTTTTGGACAGAAGAAAGTGGTGGTGGTGTGGGGATAGAGAAGATTTCCCCTGAAGATGGTTTCTTAAATCCCTTTGTGTGCTCTCCTCCTGACACAGGACTTTCAGTCCACATTTGGCCTTGCTGCTCCAAAATGGCTGAAGCCCCAAGGAAACCAAAGCTTCTAAAGTGGCCAAGCCTCAAAAGGTGGCTCCTGCTGCTTCTACCAAAGAGAAGCAGTCTGTGAAAAAAGCCTCAAGGGCGGAGAAGAAGGATCCTTCCAGGTTCCATCAGGCAATTGAGAAGAAAATAGCCAAGGTGCATCCGGCCTCTTCTTGAGTAACATCTGCATGTCCCTCTTCTCCTGCTGCTTTCAGTGAAATGGATATGGAGGAGCCTGGACCCTCTACCAGACCCAGTTTTCAAATGTGCTTCCCTGATGGGTCCCAGAGAGATGCATCTCTCATTCCTTCTGAAGGTGACTGTCAAGCAGAGGATCTTCATGGAGATGTGGCACTTTGGCAGGAGCGTGGGCACAGTAGACAGGGTGTGGAACCCCCCTTTTCTTCTACTGCCTCTGCAGCCAGGCCTAACGACCCTTCTGATTCAGATGTCCTAATCAATCTACAAATCCTGATAGACAAGGCAATTAGGAAGGGCATCTCAGAAGGCTTGCAGAGAATGACCCAACATTTGTCTGCTGCCTCTGATTTGTCAGAGAGATCCCAAGTTCATGAAGCTCTCTTATCAGAACGAGACCCCTTTATCCAGGATCCCAGTTTCTGGACTGGCTGAAGACTTCGCTCCTGTTGCCTCATTGACCCAGTTGTTGGTGGGTGAACCTGATGGGCCAGAATCCAATATGTCAGCAGATGAAGGCCCATCGTAGGAGGTTCCTGTGTTTACAGGTCATTTTAAACACTCTTTGTTTAGCTCCTCACTGTTCAAGGCTAGAACACTGCAAATTTAAAAAACGCAGATGATGAGGCAGTGACCACACTTTCTCCTGAGGAGTCAGATGTTCTGTTTGATGAGCCCAAAGTCAGGAAGGAAGTGGTTCCATCGCCTTAGCTGTTCCTGAATCAAGAAACAGCTTGAAGCAATTGCCACAGGGCCAATCCACTGGCCTCTGATCACAGGTTCTTCAACATGGGCCTGAACTTACCAAGACTCTTCATGTCCCCACTGTTGATGCTCCAGTGGCACTTTGGCCTCCTCGTCTGCTCCTTCAGACCCGGAGGAAGTCCTTAAAGCAGAGAAAAAGCAAGTGGAACAGTTACTACAGCGATCCCATCTGGCTGTGGGTTGGGCTGTCAAGGCTTCTACAGCGGCTTCATTCTTAATGAGAACTTCGCTCAAGTGGCTGAAACAGCTGTAGGAGAGAATCCCCTCATCAGATGTCCGTGTCCACCAGGACATCCACAAGATTATGGCGGCTACAGAATTTATGGCAGATGCCACTCTGCCAGATTTGCCATGAAAGCCATTGCTTCCTCAGTGGTGGCCAGACACATGTGCTGGCTGCTCAACTGGCAAGCTGATGCAGATGTAAATGGAAGTTGGCATCTGCCCCGGTCCAAGGGGAGAAGCTCTTTGGTGAAGTCCTTGAGCCCCTTTTTATTGAGACCAAAGACAAAAAAAAAATCTTCCTTCGCTTTTAAAGAGAGTGGAACATCGAGTAGCTCCCTATTTCAAACACTGTCAGTTCAGAGGAGAGTCAACTTCCAGTTTCCACTAGCCATCGAAACCTGCTTATCAAAGCCCAGAACCTCCTCCTGACCTCTCAGGCAAGAGCAGGCAGCAGTTTTCTTCTAAATTGCCCTTTCGAGGAGGAGGAAGTCACCCACACCGTTGCCAGCGCTAATGCACAGTGGTCATTTAGTGGTCATTTTGTGTGATTTGCTGACCGATGGGAGGGTATTACTTCAGACGCCTGGGTTCTGTCCACCCTTAGGTCGGGTCTTTTACTAGAATTCTACTCCACTCTTCTGAGGTTCTTTATCTCCTGCCCAGTATCTAGAGATGCTGGGAGGTAGAGTCTGATGGAATCGGCCATCCAGTATTTGCTGGACCTCAAAGCCATTCAGGAAGTTCCCCTCTACCAACAGGGGATGGGATTCTACTCCAGAATTTTTGTTACTCCCAAGGCCTCGGGGAGGGGAGGACAATTCTCGAGCTGAAACAACTCATTAATTTGTTGTGTACAGGCGTTTTAAAATGCACACTCTTTCATCTTGGAGAGTGTTTGGCAGGGGGACTTATTCATATCAATAAACTTGACAGAAGCCTATTTACATGTCCCTATTTATTCCTCCCACAGGAGGTTTCTTAGGTTTTGTTATCAGGAGCGTCATTTCCAATACAGGGCTTTCCCCTTTGGGTTGTCTTTTACCCCTAGGGTTTTTACCAAGATTTTGGCCCCCTTAGCAGGGCACCTTCGTACCTTTCCGGTCCATTTACAATGTTATTTAGATGACATTTTAATCATCTCTTCTTCTTGTCAGAGGGCGCAGCAGGATTTGCAAGTCACAAGTTCAGTTCTACAGGGCCTGGGATTTTCCATTAATAGGAAAAAGAGCCATTTCTCTCCTACTACTCACCTCCTTCAGTTGGGAGCAGGGTGTGTCAGGTGTTTCTCTCCAAGGAGAGAATGGTCAGCCTACAGGGGATGATTAGGGGCATTCTGGGCAAGAGTTCTATCCCTTTAGAACTTCTTTCTCAGCTTTTGAGTAAAATGATATCCTGTATTGGCATTGTTCCCTGGGGCAAGCTTCATGCCAGATCCTTACAGTGGTTTTTGCTTCTTTTCTGGAGAGTGGGGTCCAGCCATTCACCCAGGAAGGTAAAGTTGTCTAAACAAGTTTTACTTTCCTTCTACTGGTGGTGTCCAGGGCCATGTCCAAAGGGCAGTCTTTCAAGCTTGAATCCCACCTGGTCCTTACTACTGATATTTCTTGTCTGGTTGGGGTGCCAATTTAGGTTCCCTCTGGGCTCAAGAGTTGTGGTCACAAGAGGAACAGGCTCATAGCATGAAGTGGTTAGAGCTTAGAGCTGTTTGTTTGGCCCTGAGAAAGTTTCTCTCCCAGGTGTCTGGATCTAATCTTCTGGTTATGACTGACAATGTGGCCACTAAAGCCCATATTATTTGACAAGGAGGTACCAGGTCCCTATCTCTTATGACAGAGGCAGAGTCCCTGGTCAGGTGGGCAGAACAACATCTGTTCATTAGAGCCGAGCATATTTCTGGTTCTGATAATATACAGGCAGATTTGCTCAGGAGGACAACCATTGACCATACCGAATGGCAATTGGATCCTTCCCTATTTCAGCAAATCTCCCTGAGGTTTGGATTGCCAGATGTGGATTTATTTGCCTTATCCCTTAATGCGCATCTGCCCAGGCATTATACAAGATATTTCTCCCAAGGAGCTGAAGGCATTAATACCTTATGTTGCAGCTGTCCTTTTGGGTTGCTCTACACCTTTCCACCTTTGTCACTGATCCCAGCAGTGATTTGAAACCTCTTGTTGGAGGGGGCCAAAATCATATTGGTGGCCCCGTTTGGCCTCACCGGCATTGGTTTGCTGATTTGATGGGCTTTTCAGTGATTTCTCCCTTGGTGGATTCCTGAGGAGGATGTCTCTCTTCTCCAGGGGTCCCTGTCTCATCCGGAGTCCCAGTGGCTACAACTGGCAATTTGGCAATTGAGTGGGGCATCTTAAAAAACACCCAACTTTCCAACAAGGTTATCCAAACCATTCAGGCCTCCAGGTGCCCTTCTACAATTTGCATTTATGAAACTACTTGGCAATCCTTCTCAACTTGGTGTGTTAAGTCCAACATCTCATCTCTACAAGCTTCAGTGGCTGCGGTCTTGGAATTTTTACAGGCTGGCCTGGACAAGGGTCTTTTCTCCCAACACTGTCCACAGGCAAGTTTCAGCCATCTCGTCTGTCTTGTCTTGTGGGAAGTTGGACTCTTTGGCTCAGCACCCTATGGTCTGTAGGTTCCTCACAAGAGCAACCGACCTTTGCCCTCCTATGGTACATAGGTACCCCACTTGGGATCTGACCAAGGTTCTTCAGTCCCTCACAAAACTTTGTTTTGAGCTGTTTTAACAGTCCAGTCTTCATCTACTTACTCTGAAAGGGGCTTTCCAAGTGGCAGTCACCTTGGCGAGGAGAGTTTTGAAGTTGGTGGCTCTCTCGGTTCGCCTTGACCTCTGCATTTTCCATCCTCATCGGTTGGTTTTATGGTTGGACCTGGCTTTCATTCCAAAGGTCGACACCTCTTTCTACAGGACTCAGGAGCTGGTGCTTCCGGATTTCTGTCCTCATCCGGTCCATGAATTGGAAAAGACTTGGCACACTGAATGTGTGCTGAGTTTGACAAATTTACATTAAATGTACTGCTGTTTTCCACAGGATGGAGTCTCTGTTTTGTTCATTCCAATCTTCCTCGTTGGGGGGTTAAGGTTTCTCCATCTACTGTGAGTAGATGGATCAAGGCATGCATAACTCAAGCCTATTCCAGCAGGTTCCTGCCAGTTCCCACGGGCATTACAGCCCATTCCACTCGTCGTGTGGTAGGCTACGACAGTGGCATGGGCAACACAGGCGTTGATGGAAAAATTCTGCAGGGCTGCTACCTGGACTTCACCTTCACCTTTGATCACCTTTTGCACAGACTCAGTCCTAAGCAGATTAGGAAGAGTACCACACATCCTGACCTGTCTTGCCTACAAGGAAAAGTGGCATTCAGGTAAACAACACCCAATTTATTGAATATCGAGGGCATATTGTTTAAATACCATCTGAGATATTCCTTCCTCTGGACAGTACTTGAGCAGGGTAATAGATAATTTTAATTTTAAAAAATTAATAAAAGTAGATTTAGATAAATAAATAAGAAAATTGTGTTGTTATTTATTGATTGATTGATTGATTGATTGATTGATTGATTTAGATATCCTTTGCCTAAATATAAAAAAGGTGAAAGTACTCAAAAATGATTTAAAACAAACTAGAAATCTGACTAACTGGCACAGAAATCAAGGAGAAAAGGATAATAGTGCTTGTGAGAGTCAATTCTTAACACTGATAAAGACAATATGATAACAAATCTGGTACAAAACAAAAACAGCAGCAACGAATATGGAAACAAACCATTCCACTCACAAGAGGGGGTCAAGTAGCCAGGTACAACAGGAAGAAAAATGAAATACAAATAAGGTTGAAACATTGTTTCCATAGAAAGGGCTTGTCCTTGTGCAGAAGCAGTTGCTGGAATTCTCTGACTTGACTTTTAACTATCTTCTGTAAACATTGCATATTTGAAGGTCTTGGATTTCTTGTGTGTTTGCTTAAGTTCATTCCTTCTTACAGTGTGAAGCTAACAGTGTTGTTTTTGAATGATGTTGGAAACATTCTGTAGAAATAGAAATGATTTGCAACTATGCTTATTTTTCTACCTCTTATATGCAGGAGGCAAGCAAGTGGAACAGTTCACAGGATAAATGATCTCTACATTATCCTATAAAATTCTGGTGTCAATTTGCAAAATCTTGCTCGTCTTTAGAAACTTTTTCTACAATACAAACAGTGCCTACCGTGCCTACCGTCCCCATCTTACTGTCCTCATTTATCTGTATTTACTTCTTTTGTTCATGTTTATGTTCATACCTATACTTGTAATCTTATCCATGTTTGACAAATAAATAAAAAAAATAAATAGGATTTCTTTGTATCCTCCAAAGAAAAAGAGAGAGAGAGAGAGAGGGAGGGAGGGAGGGAAGAAGAGGGAGAGAGAAGATAAATGACTGAATGAAACTAAAGGTATAGTGCTATGTTCTATTACTGAATATTAGTAAAAGGGCCTTTGTCAAATCCCATCCATGTTTTAAAATACAGTGGAACCTCCGGTGATGACCATAAACCGTTCTGAGAATTCGGTTGTCACCCGATTTGCTTGTCACTGGAAATGCATGAGCATAAAAAAAAAAGGTATACAGGAAGGGCAAATTGCCACCCTTTGGTTGCCACCCCAGCACCTGTTCGCAACCAGAGATAAGAACTTTTGTTTGTTACACGATTTGGTCAAGAATGGAAACGTTCTTGACTAGAGGTTCCACTGTATATAAAAACAAAAGCTGTGCAATTAAACAAACATGACTAGTGCATGTCTCAGAACAGACAGAGGCAAGTGTCTTAAGTTGAATAAATATAAAAGCCAGTCTCTTAAAACATAGTTGCCCTGAAATTCATTGAATAAAGATGTTTTGCTGGAATAAAATAAATAAATGACTGAAAATGTTATGAGAAATAGATACAGATATGACTAACATGATATGAGATTCAGAAATTCTGATTCATGTCTATATTTCTAGAACTACAAAACAAAATAGCATTTAATTTGGCTGCTTGGGCTCCAGAATGTGATGTTGTGAATAGGTTTAGGACATTATTTTAAGTTATTTAAATTGCTAAAGTTCATTAAAATGAAAAAGAAAAAAGAAAATTCACTTAGACTATAAACTGTAATAGTTTGAATCACAACCATTCTATTTTGTTGAACAGTGTTCTTTCTCTCTCTTTTTTTCTCTTCTGGACTGGATTGTTCAATATAAAAGACCATAAGATTTTTTTCTAAGGGAATTAAACTCTGGAGCTTTAGTGCTCTTCAGGTTTTTCTCTGTTGTGTAAAGGTAGCTGGAAGGAAGCCAGTTTAAGGAAACCTGTTCTGGATTTTTCCTTTGCTTTGGCCATTGTGAAGGGCAAGTGTTTATCTGTAGATCATGATTTAACATACTCCCCAATGCCGAAAAAGTAAATGCCAATTGCTTTATGTTTTGTGGGGCGACTTAAGGAGTGGGAAAAATGGAACAAAAACAGGTTTTACAGTTCCTTCTGTCAATTGGCTTGAAAGAGAAAATTTGGCGGTACCCTTTCACCCAATTAAAGGACGTAATAGTGCTGAAATAATGAACAGCAGTTGAATCCAAGAAAAGGTTCAACATTGGATGGTCAGGCAAATCTAAAGTAGTCCAGTCTGTTACCATGAATGGAGATAGAGTGATCTGTCCAACAGGCAATCAGAATATGGGCATTTGTATAATATGCCATAAAATATAGCAGGTTTGTCAGATTTCCACCAGTGGAGGAGGAAAATCCTTTGATTTTCCTTAGCAAAGAAAATTTAACAAGAAAATTTGATTTCCCAGGTGGCTAAGTGTGATCGTCTGGTTTCTAGCTTGATATCTTAACCACTAAATCAGTTTGGCTCTAGTCTGAGGATACCATCATACTAATATGCTGGATGCAGAGATAGTAGTTAATTTTCAGAATAAACCAGAGATGGCATTCAGCAGGTTCTGACCAGTTCTGGAGAACCGATAGCAGAAATTTTGAGTTGTTTGGAAAATTGGTAAATACCACCTCTGATTGCCCCTGCCCCTATCTATTCTTTGCCTCCCGAGTCCCAGCTGATTGACTGGGCCTTCTTTTGTTGCCCTGCACAGAAGAATGCAGCTGGAAAGCAGGTTATGGGGTGGGGAGGGAATGGGATTTACCATAATCTTCCCCTGGAGTGGGGTGGGAATGGAGATTTTGCAGTGACCCTAAGCCTGCCATGCCCACCAAGCTACACCATGCCCACCAAGCCACAGCCACAGAACTGGTAGTAAAATATTTTGAATCCCATCACTAGCTGGATGGCTCATATTTGTACATTTGACAGTGCAAATCAACTGTCCCATAGTCTTTTTCTGCCAAGTTTTTCCTATCAGAATTACTAGAAAGTTGAAATATCATCAGGCGTACATTAAAATTGTTATTTTAAAAAAAGTAAGAGGTAATATAGATAATTAATATAGCATTTAGGAACATAAATTGGAAATGAATCCAATGTTGAAACAGTAGTTTTATATTAATGAATTTCTTTATGGAATTTTCATTAAAATGGAAATGAATAATATTATGGGAAAATGAAATAATATGGATAATATCATGAACTGAAAATGAATAATATTATGGGAAACTACTGGGAGCAGGGAGTTACACAGCAATGAAATGTTGCAGCAAAAAAAAAAATAGATTATTCACAAAAAGGGTTTGTGGCATCTTAAAGATTAATGCATTTATGCTGGCCTGAACTGTCATAAACAAAATATTTGTTTTTATTAGTGGGCAGTGAATTTTTTAAATCTATGTTTATGTTGCTGGTTCCATTGAAACATCTCTACATATCTCTATGTAGAGATATGAATGAATCTCTACATATCAAGAATTGGAGAACTGTTTCCTTCCAGAACTTGCTTTTAAATGTCAGCATATTTTCTTGAGGCACCCTACAACACCCTTTGATATGGAGTAATGATAAGCATCAGGGAGCTGCTATTGTAGGTAGCCTTGTATATACCATATTACAAAAAACACTATTCAGAAGGTCAACAGGGGCAACAGTATTTATAGTGTAGCTTTATAGATTAGTCCAAGCCTCACTACCATCTATTCAGGTGGAAGGGAAATTTCCAGGGCAAGACTACCTAACTCATGTTCTCAGGGTCTGGACAAATACTTCAATGCCCAATGAATAGCTTTGAAACTCTTCTTTGTTATCTTTTCTCCAACCCAGCAAGCATTTTAAAAACTTTTTAAGATTTTGTCTAATCTTGTTTTAATACTGTGGGGTAACGTAGGAGTAGCTTTTGGAATATGCACATACAAACATTTTCAATTTGCTGTAGCTTTTTCTTTTTCTCTGCCTTTTTTAAATCAATGAATCTGTTTTTTAATGATGGAATTGTAAGTGAAGTCAAGTTCAAGAAAATTAATTTAGCTCCGCTCACAGCTATGAAAACTCTGCAAATAAATACACTTTGTAATAAGGTGTTCTTGACAAAGGACCTAACAAAAAATTGGTTTCTACTTTAGAGGGAATATTTATTTTGTGTGCTACAGGAGCAATGATCTGTGGTTGTGACCCTGACCTAGTTTTGTAACTGCTTTATGATTCAGCTGTATGTTTCAGTCATTTCTATAATTTAATTTCACAAATGTTACCTGCAAGCCTGGTTTTAGTTTATACTAAAAGCATCCCGTTCTGCATCCCATGTTTGTTTGTGTTTGTCTTTAATGTATGTTCTCAAAAAAAGAAACCCTTTAATTGTAACTGTAGGATTGCCTGATTACAGACTGAGTGTCTCGTCCAGGCCCTGCCATAATTAGTAACCACTGTTGACATTTAGATTTAAATTGAATTTTCTTCTAATTAAACCCAGAGGGGCTTGATTCTCTCAGATGTACTGCAGGTTAATAAAATTAGTCTGAAACTGTTAAACAGTAAACTGAAATCTCAAAGTGCTATGCTAGAATATTGTTAGAAAATTTGTGATTAATAATAAAAGCATTCATTCGATTCTTGATTTTTTTACTTTTAAAAATAGACTTTATTTCCTTTTAATAAGAAAATATTATATTTTATAACAGTAAAAGTTTCAGAGACATGAGTTTCAAATCAACAATAGCATTCATACATGTTGAATATAATATAAAATAATATTTCTTTTCTTCCAGTTTATGCAGTAGATATAATGAAATACTGAAAAAGATTGGGCTAGAGTGAATTACAGTCTACATAATATTCTCTTCACCATTAACATAATTTACACACACACATACACAAAGTTTTATTCTACTAACATTGAACTATTCAATATACTTGAATTCATTAGTCCAAATGCTATCACTTCTAGAAAATATCAGATAATATTTATTTTATTCAATTATAATACTTAAAAGGAGAAAATTAATATAATAAAAATTAATATTTATTCGAGCGGGTAAATTGAAAATCAAGCAAAACTGCTTTGTTCAATTAAAAAAAGAGGCATAAGAGTTTTTAACGTAAAAGAGGGCAGAGGGTTTGAACTAATTAATTAAATATGGCATCAAATTAAGAAAGAATTTTCGTGTCCAAACAGACAGATAATCTGTCTGTTCACTGACCCTTCAGGCCAATGCTACATTTGTTTTCTGCTGATCACCATCTTTTATCTTTCCTTTCATTTCCCCTAGCATTTATTTATTTATTTAATTTATATATCAAATTTAGAGTTTGCCTGTTTCACTGAAAGAACAGTGTTCTAGACTTATCAAGGAAACTTGATCTTTGTGCCCAAAATAAGGTAATTTAAGCTTTGCCATTTGTGTTTTGACTTATTTATTCTGTAATCATTTAGGTTTTTTCATCAACAACCAAGTTTTTCCAATATCAAGTTTTAAAGTATGTATTAGTATTTTTTGCATGTTGCTGTTCAACTTAAGATAATTCTTTAAAGATTACAAATAGAGAAATAAGAACTATATAAATTACAAAAATATGAGCCTAAAAGACAAAGAAGAGAAAGAAACAAAAATAGTGTAGAAAAGAAAAAAGCAACTTGTCCATCACAGACACAAACAATTTTAGTAATAATCTCTTAAATTACAACATATATTCTATTCACCTCATATCTTACTTATTAACTACAAAACAATTTCTCCCTTATCACCAAAAGTCCAGTAAATGTTGTCAGGTACATCTATTGTAACCTTGATCGAATAAATCAATAATGTATTTCTTACTTATGCTTTTAACTATCTTGATTCTTAACACCTTAAAATCCCAGGGCTTGATTTCTTGTCATCTTTTTTTGTCCTTTCTCAAGAAATCTTTCATAACTTTAACATAGTTCTTTTGTATATTTAGTAAGAAAAGATTGGGTTTTTTAAAAGAATCACTTCTCAAAAAGTCCTTCAAGATTTTAAAAGATTTCTTTTGTACATCCAGTACAGAAAAGTTATTTACATAACTTTTTTTGTTTCGTAATTATACATCTCCTTTAGACAATAAAACATCAAATATCCACATTCAAATTAATTTCATACTTATCCAAATTAGTTTTACTTCTTCTGTTGCTTCCTTAACAATCTATCTACCATTTTTCATAAATCTCCATCAGAAAACCCATTGTTAGATTATTTTGCACCATTGCTCGTCCAATTGTACCCTTTCTTATTCTCTACTACCCTCTACTGTCCAGCCTTAAAAGTCCCATTGTATCTTGTTTTAACTTAAGAAAACACAAACAATTCCAGATACCCACAAAAAGAATTTAAAATTATAGATTTTAAATTCCATCTGGACTCTTAATCTTTTATTAACTGCCAAAAATCAATAATCTAAGCAGCCTTATGCTGTTTGATTCAAAAAACATTTCCCTCATCTTTAAAATCATATTTAAAGATTTTTAAGATAAATTACCACGGCGTAATACTTGTGTTCTGAAGGGTCCACAGTGTTTGTGTTTATTTCCAAAGCAATAAAAAGGCAAATGGTAAGGCCTCTTGTCCTTAAAAAAGGTTGCATTCAAGATTCCAAGAAAGGATTATCCCACCCTCAACTCCTACTTAAGTCATAAGGTGACACAAACATCAGTTCCTGTGGTTTATTAATGAGGAATAGCTGTACAGAGTCATGTGAGCCATTTCAAAGATCTCTCCTTATTCAAGAGATAAATTTGGCAGCCAGGATCCTATATCTCATGCCAATCTCCATTATAATGCTATCTCCTGCAAAAGGAGATATCTAGCTTGCGATGGCTGTAATTTGGAAATTGTATGCAGTTTACAGAATTGCTTACACACTTCCGATTTTGTAGGTAGAGAAATGTTATAGTATCTTTTTCAAGGTCTTCATTGCAACCCCATCATTTGGGACATATTTCTAGACTGCAGGTTTTTTTAGTTTCAACTATTGAAGTAATGTCATCAGCATGTTACTTTTTTCCCCTGCAAGTTTTAAACCTTGCTTATCACCTTTCAGTCTAGGTTCCTTCAACATATATTCAGCATAAGGAATTGAATAAATATGTAGAGAGTATACAGTCTTCTTTCATTTTTTTGCCAATTGGGAGCCTGTTTGTTTTACCATATTTGATTTGGACTATGGTTCCTGACCTCCAAATGGATTTTGTATGAGGACAAAATCATACATGATGTATTCTGGCATTCCAATTTTCCTGAAAGCATTCTTGAGTTGGACAGGATTGACACAATCAAAGCATTTTCTACACTTAATGAAGTGCATATTGACTTCTTTTTGGTATTCATTGGCTTTCTCAGTCATCAGTGTTCCTCAGCAGTTCTGTCATTTACTCTTTGATCTTTTCTCAAACCAGATTTAACATTGGGTATTATCCTTTCCAGGTAGCTCTCTAATCTGTATTGGATGATCCCAAGCATTATTTTGCTAGCATGTGACAATAAGAATATTATGCCATAGTTTAATTATATTGATATTACCACAAAGACTAGGCTTTTCCAATCTATTGGCCACTGTATTATTCTCTAAATTTGCTGACATAATTTGGTTATAATCTTTACAGATTCCCCCCCCCTGTTTTTTTGGTCATATTTGTATAAGTATTCTATCAATATTGGTGGTCCAATGTGCTATATTCTGCTTTTAAAAGTTCTTGCGAATGGGGGACATTTCTAACATTAAGCCTCTATGCCCTGTATATGTACTCTGAAGGCCCAAAGTGTTCAATGAGACTCTCTCAAATAAGTATGATCTGGAATAAGCCTTAGGGCACATTTCTTCAACTGAGGCAACCTCCATATGTGTTGACTTCAACAACAATATTTCAGCTTGTATAGCCTTTACTGAGATCTTGCCTGAGGGCACCTATTACTTCTATTTATTTTGAAGTAAGCTCTTTTTAATTCACTGTGATGTATATCTGAATACAGGATATAAATAAAATTAAGGTTCTACAATAATATCATACTTTTATTCAATGAAAAATGTAATTGTATCATAGAAATTCTTATGTATAACACAAACACACACACACACACAAGATTAATATTTTGAAGAAAAAGTTAAATTGAAAGTGAAACAAATACTTAACTCTGTATAACACTATTTTGCTATTAAGATGGAAAAGGGGGGGGGGGTGACTAGAAGTCATGAGTGAAGTATGCTAGGACCTACCCCAAGAGTACATTTTCTCAGTGGCGACAGCCAAGGTATGAATGAAACAATGTACTATTTATTAAAACACATCCTTATGGATGTACTAAATTTTATGTTTTTAAGTTTTATTGAAGCAGATTTTTTTTTTTTGAAATATCTGTTTATTTTTCTGAAATAAATTGGTTAAAAGTCAATTATCTGGTTCATTATCATGAAAATAATTATTGAAGGTTAGGGTTGTTGAATTTTTGTGTGTTTATACCATTAATTAACTGTCCAATTTCCTCAGTTTGATTTCATTAAGAGGCATAATTTTATTATATCTTCAATTTATTTGTTTAAAACTAAAGGTTATTATAGTTTTTGCCTCTGAACCAGTATCAGTAACATCAGAAAAAGCATTTTATCTCATATTTGCTTATGTTTTAAAGTCATCTGTTAAGGCCTTTCTTATATATATATTTTTAATTGAAGATACATTATGAAATAACAGGGGCTTTCTCAGAAGCAGCACTTTGGTTGTGGAATGCCCTTCCTATAGAGGCTTGCTTGACACCTATGTGGCAACTGGTGCTAACAGCAGAATACTCTTGCCCTGAAGACACAAGCAACATATTTGGGCATGCACTGCTGCTCATACTGCACATTTTTATGTGCACGTTTCCAGCACTGATTTTGAAGTGAATGTGAAATTGAATATGTCTCTGTCAGTTCATATATCTGATTGTTTGACATGTAAAGATTCTGTTTGACAGGCTTTGGATGATTTCTCTGCTCAGAAGTTATGTACACTTGTACTATGATAAAGCAAAGATTGGTCATTGTGCTTATAAAAAGGCTTTCGGTGTGATAGAAATCTGTAATATAATTGGGAAGTGAGCTATTTCATTGCTCTCATAGTGTAATGGAATTTATTGACAAGTAATACGTTAGATTTGGCTTTTATATAATCATATACAAGCTTCCATACTTGGTATTTAGTTATGGAATAAAGGAAGAGGGAGCATTACATGTATTTTTGATTCAACAGTATTTTCTATCTAGCTAAAATTGTAATTTGGAAATTAAGACTTGCTTTTGGAATCTAATGACTTGCTATGATATAATCCTCCATTCTTCAATTATACATACTATATAATCAGTTCTTGGTGACATTTACTGATGGTACACAATTTAATGGCATCTTCATAATGTTTGAACATTATTTGCAGTAATAAAATTTTGGATAGTAATGTGTAAATGAACCTGGGTTCATGTGTTCCTCATTATCACATGCAGTAGTTCCTTTGCCGCTGAAATTAAACCAGCAAAATTACTATATGATTGAATGATGAATAATGAATATATCATTATATTATGCTGTTGTACAAGAGCAAGTCACTGTTGCATTGGTTCCAAATTTAAAACTGTGGTTTAGAGCACATGGAATAAGAAAATTAATCACAAAAGTAGTATTTATTTAATCAGTCATATTTATATAATGCCAAACATTGATTTGTTCGTACATCTGAATCAAGCTAGTTATGGCTATGATTATATAAACAGTTCAGTTTCAACAATCTGCTGGAAAAGAAAGGAAAATATTTATTCTTTTATGCATAGATACATCTATGCTGTGCTTGATTATATATTCAAAGTACACTTTATATTTGAAAAAGCTGCAAAAATAAAAAGGGAAAATGGACGAGCAAAAGAAAAAGCAGCAGATTGAACATCAGGTATTGATTGTAATGATGATCATGTGACTAAGAGAGACTGTGAATGTTGTAAATGGTCATAAATTGATCATAAAGTTCTTTTGATCGTATTGTTGTAACTTTGGTCACTGAACAAGCGTTCATTAACCAACCACCTTGTTTCATATGTCTAGACCTATTGTGCTCATCTAATGATCAAAAGTTGAACTCTGTTGAAGACATTGAGAAGCATACCACAGTTACTGGTCTAAAACTGGTGGTTTTCATAACCTGGGCATTGGTATAATTACCTGAGAACACCCTTTCTATCTATGCTGCAAGAGATTCCAGGAATGGTTCAGCTCTAACATCTATGATGTTAGAAGGAGGAGCTTAACCCATTCCTGGATTCTCTTGGCAGCGTTGATGAGAATATCCTCATTCTGAGCTGTAAAAAAATTTAAATATCATCAAACACTTTGAATTGGTTTCAGAAATAATATATTCCCAATCAATTATACCCTTCTATAACTATAATGTTTCTTGGTGTGACTAATCAGCATAAAAATTAAAAATAGTAGAATATCAAGCAGTTTCCTATCTCCTCTTCATCATTGTCATCGTCATCATCATCATCTGTTCAAGGAAATAAATCAGCAAGACAAATTACTTTCTTACTTTAGCAGAGAAAATGGGTACTTCTAAGGCATTGTGAACAACTCTGTAATTGGAAATAATGAATAATAATGAAACCATATCTAAAACATCTGAACAAAAGAGAACAAATGTCATTCAAAATAGCTTCTCATTAAGTTATTTAATATGTTTTCTGATAAAATGCCCTTTTGATGCAACAAGAGAGGCCGATTTTTTTTTCTGTTTGGTCAGGGGAAGCAGGGGATACTTTTAAAATAAAGGCGAAATCATGAAAATATAATGTGTCTTAAATGTATATAAGGTTCCAGACAGATTTTAATATTATTTTCAAGTTATCATGCCTAGCATAACTTAAAAATAATTTTAAAATCTGCCTAGAACCTTATATACATTTTTCATCCTGCTTAGAGAACTTATTTTTGAGACTTAATATTTTTTACCAAAGATTGGCTTGAAAATGTGTGTAAATATGTACATATATTTGAAGGGTACAGAAAATGCTGCTGACTGGAATCAAACCACATTTGTTGCTTACAATTGATTGCCTGTTCTTCAGCCACAAAGATAAATTAGAACACAGAAATACTGCGGTAGAAAAGTGGTGTAGATGTCAGTGACAGTGTGACTATTTTTATCTTTCTGTTGTAAACTGTAGCTTACAGTGGCTGAAATGACATTGAACTCTTTTTCTTTTGAAGATTTACAGCCTGTGCAGTGGATTGAAGGAGGAGATGTAATGTTTTATGTATTTGAAAGTATCAACCCTGATGAATTATGTTTGAATTGTTTGTCCTCGTGTCAATATAATATAGAAATTTCAATTTCTCGGAGATTGTTTTCCTCCTCCTGCCTAAATATAATAAAAACATATCACATATAGTCATTATAATGTTATTCATAAACTCTTATTTCCATCCTCCACTCCAAAATTTTGTAATATATCACATCATGTTTTTCTGAAACACACACACACACACACAATATCTATAGCTATCTATCTATCTATCTATCTATCTATCTATCTATCTATCTATCTATTTATCTATCTATCTATACATATACATATATATATACATATACATATAGATATACATATACATATATATATGTGCTGTTCA
>BLBF01000002.1:46097398-46108147 GCA_015471245.1 Laticauda colubrina
ATATACATATACATATACATATACATATACATATACATATACATATACATATACATATACATATATATATATATATATGTTTTCTTAGGTTTTCGCGGGTACTTACATGTGTTTTATATTTTATATTTTATATATATGTATGTATGTATGTATGTATGTATGTATGTATGTAGATGAAATTAGCTAGTATTTTGTTTAACATTAGGGGTATTAAACTTATTCTAATACTTTATAGAAATAAGTGATTAAAAAGTGGTCTAAGCAGAATAAAAGTATGCATCAAGGAAACAAAATAAAAAGTAGACTAAAGTATTCATATAACATTAATTCCCTGTACCATTTCAGATTGATTTTATCTGAGCATTTTAGGTTAGATTACTGAAGGACCCTTTTTAAAAAATCAAATTTGCATTTAAATAGAAAATGCTTTGAGCTGAAACTTTCCACTGCATATTTGTGTTTGTGTGTGTGCATGTGTGTGTGTGTGTGTGTGTGTGTGTTTGTGCGCATATGTGTGCATGTATCAGGGAGAAAGAAGAAGAAAGAAAGAAAGAAAGAAAGAAAGAAAGAAAGAAAGAAAGAAAGAAAGAAAGAAAGAAAGAAAAAGGAAGGGAGAGATATTTTGTTCTTGTTTGAAACCCTTACGTCCCTAAGAGACTGGATTGCATTGATTCATTCTAGCTATATGCATGATTTGAAATTAATTGTGTATTCTATATCTACAAATGTAAGTCTAATTTCTAGTATTGAAGAGTTGTAGGTGAGTTTGGTGAATATCTTTTTTGGAGTTTGTGTTTTTAGATTTAACTCTAGTAATAAAATGTGTATTAAAGTCAGTAATTAGAAAATTACAAAGTATAACCATACTTGTCTTCAGTTCTGAAGAAGCTTCTTGGATGTGTAGTGAAACATATTCAAGGAAAAAATAAAGTCCAGTTGCCTTTTGAAAAAGCACCTTTGGGATTCACACATGGACCATTGCAAAATGTTTACATGGTGTTACTCTTGAAAACCACTTGTAAGCTACAGCTGTTCCAGAATGTAACAATGCTACTAATGGGCACCATGACCACTGCTCTGTGAGCTGCACCAATTGCCAGTTGGCTTCAAAGTGCAATTAAAGTATTACTAACAATTATAAAGTTTTTCAAAGCATAATTATTTGTTGGACTATCAATCTCCAATAGTTTCAGCCCAGTAAGATTAAGCTGGATAGACACACTTACGGTTCCTTCAGTCAAATAGTGTAATCTCTCAGGACATAGGATGCATACCTTTTCTGTCATGTTCTTTTAGATCTTAGTCTTTCCAAGTGTTTGAAAATCTTGTTTATTTCCCAGGTATGGAATTAGGTTGGTGGTTGAGCCTTTATTGATCTTCCCCCCATGTGTTGGATTTGTTTTTCTTCCGGATGTCCATGTTGTTGTTGTTTCTGTTAATATTATTGGGGATTTTTTCCCCACTTTTAACATGCAAACTATGCAGAATCTCCTAAAGTTGGCCAGCTTCTAAATCCAATAAAATAAATATATAATGTTGGATTGATTGAGTTTTATTTGTTTCTTATTTTTCATCAATATCACTCTAGATATCTCTTTCAACATTTCATTTCCTACAGTCTTATCAACTGTTGACTTTCTGGCAACAAAGAGAATGTCAGAGCAATCAATTTGATTTTTAACCTGTCCTGTTTCCTGTAGTGATATGATAATTCCAACAAGGCTCAAATTATACAGAAAACCTGTAATAATGTTAGTATATAATATCAATTTTTCCCAATTTCTGACCCAGAAATTTTTCTCAAATTCTGTCCAGGTCTGGAAAATACCAAGCCAAAGCAGTATACTATTATCAGTTGTTCTTAGAGTTTGAATTCTAGAAAGCTGAGACAGTATCTTTAGTAATAGGTATTGGATTGTGTGCCTTTTCTATTTTGTTTTCTAACAACAGTTACCATTATCATGTCTGTTCAGTCCAGAAAAACGCGAGGTAGACCGGGTTCCAACAACAAAGTCTTTATTAGTTAACACAGTTAAGAAACGGAACATTGGCTCAAGCCGCGGCAGCCTTTTTATAGGGTTTTGTCTGCCGGCTTGTAGCCAATGACAGGTATTTAGTTTTGCCGCCTTTTTGACAGCTTCATGGATTGGTTCCTATTGAACCAATCCCAATTCAGGTTTTGTAGCCAATCAGAATCCTGTATTAGGAGTCTACTATTCTTTATACAGAACATCCCTCCCCTCTTAATTTAGTCCTACGTGGTGACGTAGTCGCGCAGGTAGGTGGGGCTTCTTTTGACTCGACTGGACTTGCGCGGTTCATTTCTGTTGAAGACTTCGACCGGTTCGGATGGGGTTGCTGTCTCTCCGGTCCTTCTCCATGGAACCGCCTGGAAGGATGAGTAAGCGATTTTACTGCTGCCTGAGTTTCTTAGGCTGGCGGTTTTGCCGCTCCCTCCTGTTTTCTCCGGGAAGGTCGAGCTGGCCTGGCTGGCCCCTTCGAGTGGACTCTTCTCGCAATTTTCTTCTAACTGTAAGTCTCTTTTTTGCTCTTTTTGTTTGTTATTGTATTCTGTGTTTAATTTAAACGGTTCTTTATTATTTTCTTGTATTTCCCCCCCCCTCCTTGGTTTGATTTTCGTCGTTTTTTAATATTTGTGGTTGTGTGTTTGTACTTCTTTCTATGTTTCGGGACCGAAGCTAGTCTATGTGCCGCTTCCATTCCCTGCCGTCGTCTACGGTTAGTCGGTAGGACCGGGGCCCTGTAATTTGTGTGATTGTTCCTGGAAACCATAATGGGTCCCTGGTAAATTTTTTTGCATAGACTAGGTCGCCTATTTCAAATGTCCTGAAACGGGTGGAGGAGTCAGGGGTTTTTTCTGGTGTATAGTTTGGGTGCAATCTCTCTAATTTTGACCTCAGTTTTCTTCCCATTAGTAATTCCTCTGGGCTTTTGTTTGTCATAGTACTGGGTGTGACATGCTGGAGGGTGAGTAGGCGATTTATTTTATCTTTGACATCCCCAATGTCCATTTTTTTCTAACCCTTCTTTGGTAAACCTGACCATTCTCTCTGCCCTGCCGTTTGCAGCCGGGTGGGCCGGCGTGGTTAGGGCATGTCTTATACCTAGGGAGGCTAGGTATCATTCGAATTGGATACTCATTAATTGTGGCCCGTTGTCGGACACTAGGATGTCCGGCAGGCCATGGGTTGCGAAGAGTTTGTCAAGTTGTTTAATAAAGGTTTCAGTTGTCATAGATGGCATAAGTTTAACCTCCAGCCAATTTAGAGTATGCATCTATGACAATTAGGAAAGTATGTCCCTTAGTAGGACCTGCAAAGTCAATGTAGATTCGTGAACAGGGGCCTCGTGGGGTTTCCCAGTCCTTTATGGGTGCTTTTGGTGGGGAAGGCCTGATTCTTTGGCATTTGTTGCAAGAATTTACCCAGTATTCGATGTCCCTATCTATACCCAGCCACCAGACATAGCTTCTAGCAAGGCTTTTCATTTTAACAATTCCAGGGTGGCCTTCGTGAAGCATACCCAGTACTTTAGTTTGTAATTTGAAAGGGATAACTACCCGATCACCCCACAACAAACAACCTTTTTGAATTGAGAGTTCAGTTTGTCTGGTCTGGAAAGGTTTAAAGTTCTCAGTTTTTTGATTTTCCGGCCAGCCTTTACCTACCCAGTTCAGCACACGGGCATTCAATGGGTCCCTTGCGGTGGCTCTGGCGACATCATTCGCAGATATTGGTAGATCGGGGCATATCTCTATCTGCAAGGTGGTCATCGTCGGTACCGGGTCTTCCTCTATAGTTGGTAATGGTGCTCTGCTCAATGCGTCTGCATGGGAAATTTGTTTCCCGGGGCATTGTGTCAGAGTATAAGAGTAGGCTGCTAGGAATTCTGACCATCTAGTCATTCGCGGGGACAAAATGTTCAGTGTTGGTTTGTTTCCCGCCAAAATTCCCAGGAGCGGTTTATGGTCCATTACTATGGACCATAAAATGTTCTTCCATATAGATACTCGTGGAAGCGTTTCACTCCGGCGACGATTGCCAGGGCTTCTCTGTCCAATTGACTATAATTACGCTCGGTTTTAGACAGAGTCTTTGAATAGTATGCGACGGGTGCCTCTCTCCCATCTGGCAATTGGTGGCTCAGGATGGCACTGACTCCAAACGGTGAGGCGTCGCAGGTCACCGTCAATGGAAGTGTGTTACTAAACTGGATAAGAACGGTGTTTGATGTTAATAAGTTTTTTTATATTTTGGAAGGCTTTCTTTTCTCTATAACCCCAAGTCCAAATTGTTTTTTTATCCAGTAATCGGTGTAATGGTTTTGTTATTGTCGCTTTGTGGGCTAGGAACACGTTATAAAATTTATTAGTCCCCAAAATGCCTGTAGTTCAGTTTTGTTCCTTGGTTCTGGTGCGTCTTTAATAGCTTTGACTTTTTTATCAGTAGGGTGTATACCCTCTCCGTCTATTAAATAGCCCAGGAATTCGACGCGATCAGTCATTAAACAGCATTTTTCTTTTTTTACTTTAAGGCTAGATTCTCTGAATTTAGTTAGTACCTCTTTTAGTCTTTTTTTTAGCTGTGTCGCATCTTTGGCTGAAATTAGGACATCATCGAAGTATGGCATGACCCCTTGTATACCATTCAATAGGCGTTCCATGAGGATCTGGAAAACGCCTGGGGCTACACTCACTCCAAATTGGAGTCTGTTGCATTTGAATGCCCCTTTGTGGGTCACTATTGTTTGTGCTTCAGCCGTTAAGGGGTCTACTGGGAGCTGTTGGTAAGCTTGTGCTAGATCTAGTTTAGCGAAAACTTTTCCTCACCCAAGAGAATGTAATAAGTGTTGTACGACTGGCACCGGGTATGCGCTTTGTTGCAATGCGTGGTTCAGGGTAGCCTTGTAGTCACCACAGATTCGAACCGACCCGTCTGGTTTAATTGGTGTTACGATTGGCATTTCCCACTTAGCATGGTCAACAGGTTCTAAAACCCCTTGGTCTATTAGTTTATTTAGTTGTTCCTCTATTTTTGCTTTCAGAGCAAAAGGAACTTGTCTGGCCTTTAGTCTCCTAGGGGCTACCTGGGGGTCTAGACTAAAGGAAATTGGGGTCCCCCGATACTTGCCTAGGGAGCTGTCGAAAATGTCCTGGAACTCTTGGATCATATTTTCTTCCAAATCGGTTGCGGCCACCCGGTCTACTCCGGTCATCCCGATGCCCAATGGTGCAAACCATTCGATGCCCAGGAGGCTTGGTCGGTCTCGGTCGACTATTGTCAATGGTAGTACTTCGTCATGTTGTTTGTAGGCGACTCGGAAATGTCCTAAGCCTACTACAGGAATTCGGTTTCCTTGGTAGTCCTTGAGGGTTAATTTTTGTCTCTGGAGTTCTTTGAGTTTGATATCTGGAACCAGTTGTTTGATGGTGTCACATGACACCATTGATAGGAAGGACCCAGAGTCTACCTCCATTTCGCAGGGATTGCCTTCTATTTTTACAATTATTTTTACTTTCTTCCCGCTTTCCGTCTGAGCGCTTCCGATAGTGAAAGTCTGATGTGCTTTCTCTCGGTTAGTGGCTCGCTTGTTCCGCTGCCACTTTCTCTCAGTTTGTTTTGGCTCAGCTTGTGCGGGGGAGTTGTTGCGTCTGTTTGGGCTGTAATTTTTTTTATTTCTGCAGACTTTCTCGATATGCCCCCTTTTCTTGCAAGCTCTTCAAATGGCATTGAGGAATCTGCAATCGGCTCGAGGATGGTTTCCTCTGCAGCCAGCGCATTCCTGCCAATTTATTTTTTCGCGCTCTTTCTTGTTGGCGTATAGGTGGTGGACTTCGGCGTCTTCCTCCGCGTATTCTGACGTCTCGTCAAAATCTTCATGGTGAGTGGTGGTGGGAAATTGTTTCTTCCCTCTGGCCAGGCTCGTTTCGTCGTCGTTCGCGTTCATCTGTTTCATTTTGACCGCCAATTTTTTCGCGGCTTCAGCGGCTGTGGCTTCTGTGATGGCTTCGGCTACGGTTATGTTGGGTTTATTGAGCAGCTTGCTTTGTACATTAGAGTCTCTTAAACCCAGTATTACTCGATCCCGCATCGCTTCATCTAAATTCAGAAACTCGCACGCTCCCCTTATTTGTCGGAGGGCTGCCACAAAATCAGTGATGGTTTCGCCTTCTTTCTGGTCTCTTAGATAAAATTCATGCCGCTTGATAAGATTTGACACCACCGGTGCATAGTGGGCCTTTAGCATTCTTTGGAGCTCTGGCCAAGTCAATTGTTTCACATCTCGGGGCTTCGCCAAAGCCTTGGCCATTTTGAAGATTGTGGGCCCGCAGTGTGTCAAGAAAACAGTTCTCTTACGCTGGTCTGAGATCTCTTCCATCTCATTACTTTCCAAATACATCTGGAAACGGTCTACGTAGGATTCCCAATCCTCTTCATTGGGATTGAAGGGTGCGGGCGGCGCATTGTTTCCAGCCATTGTTCTTCGTCTGGTTTTATTTGTCGCGGTGTGCTTAGTCTCGCATTTAGGACGATCCCACCTTCGTCGCCAGTGTTCCGTCTGGAAAAATGCGAGGTAGACCGGGTTCCAACAACAAAGTCTTTATTAGTTAACACAGTTAAGAAACAGAACATTGGCTCAAGCCGCGGCAGCCTTTTTATAGGGTTTTGTCTGCCGGCTTGTAGCCAATGACAGGTATTTAGTTTTGCCGCCTTTTTGACAGCTTCGTGGATTGGTTCCTATTGAACCAATCCCAATTCAGGTTTTGTAGCCAATCAGAATCCTGTATTAGGAGTCTACTATTCTTTATACAGAACAATGTCTTCATCTTTAAATGAGGTCTCTGAAAGGAGTTATATTAATTGATGAAGAACTAAATGTTGCCCACTTAAATTCTCTGCAGTTAGTCCAAATCTGTTTTAGAATGTATTGGGTATAGTTTTCTCCTGTGCTTATAATGATGATGCTATGAAAGCCTATAAAATGGAGTCTGTCAACACAAAATAATGATCTTACAACAGGATGCCTGTCTATTGACTGCTCTAGATAAATAATGTGATCCGCTGGAAGGAAATGTGCCTTTTCTCTACTACTTCTGTATTAAAAGAGGCTGAAGTCTGTGTATTTGTTCAATTAAATAGAAGTACATGCCAGTTGCTTTAATACTGTTCATAATAGTGTAATAAATATGTTCCAAATGCATCAGGATTTCTACAGGATTTGAAGTAATATTAATATTTCTAAACAAAAACAAAAATAAAAAAGACAAACAAATGATAAGAGTGGTAATACTCTATATGTGCATTTTGTTGTTTCATGTTGGCCTTTGGTTAGTATTGAATTATTATGAATTGTTGCTTGGAGAAAATAAAAATAGTGTTACCTGTTGATTGAGGCTCAAGTGTGTTTCTTAAATTTATTTGTCATAATAGTCATTTTAACATAAGAGAAATGTGTTTTTCTTAGAAACATGAGGCAATTAAATTTGAGTTGTATTCAGTTAGTTAGCTGTCATCACTGAGTATGTATCTTTTAGAACACTATTTAAATGCGCGACAAGCACCAGAGGTAAAATTTTCCAAATCAAATCAATCGATGACAATTTAATTTCTGCCAACAATACTAGCTTTGCTGCTGTAAATATGAATTGTATTTTACACATATCCTTGTTATGTTTAGTGTCCTAATTATAGTGGTATTATTTGGTTAATTTATACACTAGTAAGGAACTTTGAGAAAAGCATAAATGATTCCAAATTGTCTTGAAATTTGAAAACAGAGCAAATTAATATACACATTTGCCACATCAGAGAAATAGATAACTTAAACATCAAAATGTTAATATGTAATTATATTAATTATTGTAATGTAAGCTGTAGATTATATAATTAATGTCTTTTTCACATTTATTTTGTACATCACTTCTGAATTAACAGACAAGAACAAAGCACTGAAAAAATATTACCAATTATAATGGAATTTACCACTTCGTATCAGATAGATCTCTTTGTTAGTTGATACCATATGCTGTGAGTGCCATAGCATATAGTTATGATCCAATAAAAAAGTGGGTCATAACTCTTCATTTTGACTGTGCAGTAAAGGATAACATCTTTATAAATGGCTAGATTTTATTCTCCAGTTGAACAAGGAAGACCTGAATTGGTCATTTTCTAGTAGACTTTCAAAATAGAAAACATTAAATCTTAAGGATTGCTTCAAGATCTCAAGAATCTAAGTCAAAAAGTAAAATTCAATTGATTCGTACACACTTTTCATTCCAGAGTTTTACAGTGCAAGAAATAAATGCGAAATGTATGTTTTCCCGTGTGGAAGTCGATCATATTTCAAATAATTGATTTTTCATGAACGGTAATAATGAGTACATGAAATTTAGACAAGCATAATATAATATTGGACATTTGTAATTATTAATAAAGTCATGCTTTATTGCTTTAGAGGTCATAAAAAGGAAGACCCAAGAAATATGCTTTGCTTCTCCATCTTCTAAAAAGAATGATTAGATTTGATGTGATGTTATAGGAATTCTAATTTACATTCAAATAAATAGTTGTGAAAGAATCATAATAGAACTTCAGCTCTGTCAAGTTTGGTGAAAATAAATTGTAGAATAATAGTTTTGTAATAAAAATATTATTTATAATTTATTATAATAGATCTTTTTTTTATCATAGAACACTTGCCAGATACAATAGATCATCCAGTAATAAAGAATGCCCACAGAGTTTCTGTACAGTGGTATAATTTTAAGAGTACAAAGCAGGAAAGCATATTCCTTTCAGAGATTAAAATGAAAATATATTAATCTTTTTAAAGTGTAGTGAATCCTATGGGATCTTTTGAAAACATATAAATTGATGAAAGTTGAAAAATTCCACACAAAAGTGTATATGCTGTATTTCCTATTGCAAATATTATTAATCATTGCTACAACTACTGTTTGAAGTTGATTTTGTTGTTTTCTAGAATTTTCAAATATATCTTTATTTTTAAAAAAACACAGAGTATATAGTTTAATTTGTATATTCCATGGAGAAATTCTCAACCATTTCATATTCAAGTAATGATTCAGCATGATCTGCAGAAACTTAAAAATAATTCCAATAATTGTGATTTCTTTGTTTTTTTTAAAGACACAGGAATTACTACTTTGCCATTTTTCAGAATCTTTACTGTTTTTTCAGTTTTATGGTGGCCACCAATATTTTAAAAGACTAACTATTTTTTTGAGTTTATTTAAAAAAATATATTTCTTTTCTGCTTGAATAAGGAATTTACTGTATTTCAGAACTTCAGTCCTAATACTTATTTTTCTTTTTATCATTTGAACTTCTGTTATAAAACAATTATTTTTATCTTCACTGCATAGAAACTCTTTATATTTCTTAATAATTATAAAGTATGTGTTATTTTGTAATTGAGTGTGGCTGCTGATTACTACATAAATTTGACTTAGTTGTGCATATAAATAACAGATTCTGAAAATAGCAATTTAAGGAAAGGAAGAGCCATGTGATTTCATTTATTAAAATAAATAAATGTCTCATCTTTATAACTTACAATGAACTGATGAGAAACCTAATAGCAATGTAATTGAAAAACAATTGGATAATAAGCCAAACAAAATCCAATAATGCAGTAGGTAATCTGCCACATAGTATTTAGCAGGAAGATTCAGAAGTTATCAATATTACATCCATATTCGGAATAAAAGAAACATGGCACTGAATCTATAGTCATTAAAAAAATATTGTTAAGGGGTAGTTAAATGGGACTTTTGAAGTCAAGATCTGAAAAAAAAAACCCAAAACTTTTCTTTTAGAACTATACTAAAACTAGACTTAGCAAAATGGCTTACAAGAAATTGTTTAAAGTTTAAACTGACATGAGAATAGGGTCCACAGTATAGTGTTGTTGTATCAATATTATCTGCAGGGGAGTGTTGAAGAACAAAACATTACTTTAACCTCATTACAAAAGTCACAAATATGTATAAAAGAATGCCTTTAAGAAGCCTGAAATGTTTAGGGCAAAGTATGTTGTACTGATGAAAGAAAAAAATATATTTTCTACTAGTACCCTAGACATATTTGGAGAAAAAAGGTGAAGCATTGGAAGCAAAATACATTTTGCTAATAACAGAGTTGATTATGGACGTATATCATGGTGGTATTCAGCTGGTTCGCACTGGTTTGGGCAAACCAGTAGCAAGGATTTGGCACAGGTCACCGAACCAGTAGTAAGTTCTGGCTGGCACACCCCTGACCTGGTTGCCCTGTCGTCACTGGCTCATTTGCCCCGCCCAGTGCTCGCTCACCCCACCTGCCTGACACTCTCCCTTAAGGTATTTCTTTTTCCCTCCTGACAATCAGTTGTTAATACTATCAGCTGTGCCAGGATCCCCTTCCTGAGCCCCAGGGGAGCCTTCTGGGAGAAAACGCCCCCCCCAGGAGTCTTGCTTGAGGGCCAGAAGGCCCAAAAAACATGTGGGGGTGGCTGCAAAAAAGCACAAAAAAGCCCTGGCCACCCAGTCACATGGCCATGCCCATCTAGCCACATCCACCAAGCCACGGCCACAGAACCAATAGTAAAAAAATTTGAATCCCACCATTGAATTATATGGCATTAGTGAAAGGTAATAAAACAGGAAATATTGTGTGGGAGAAAGAAAGAAAGAAAGAAAGAAAGAAAGAAAGAAAGAAAGAAAGA
>BLBF01000002.1:46108157-46120246 GCA_015471245.1 Laticauda colubrina
GAAAGAAAGAAAGAAAGAAAGAAAGAAAGAAAGAAAGAAAGAAAGAATATAATTAAATATAAACATAACCCAGAAGCTAATGTCCCACAGTCTTTGAAAAAAGTGAAACTGAAAAGAAGTTGTCTTTTTCAGTAAGACAAGGATGAAAACATATCCCAAATCAGCACATTAAGTACTTACAGAGAGCACTTACAGGGAGTTATGGTGGAATAGTTTTCAAATTGAAACTGAAAATCTGTGAGGAGGTTTTAAACATGCAGTATCTACAAAGAGATGTAAGAATATTTCTGGGTTAGAAGAGTTCTCATAGAAATATACTTTAAAAAATTTTAAAAGCAAGAATAAAAAGACTTAGCTCATAGGGCCCCAACCTTTCTGGCTTTGCACATCAGTGGTGGTGATGGTGGTTAGTGGAGAGAGGGGATTGTTCCATGCAAACAGTGGGAAAATATATACACCACAGTTCCATTTGCACAAGCAGCATGTGTATGCACCTGCTGATTATGCAAATGGAGCTATGCGCAAACTTGCCCACCCCTTGTGCTAACCCAAGGGCTGCGGACTGCTGACTTAGCTGACTGTCAGAAATGTTTTGAAGACATTATGCCAAAGTGGGTGGTCCAAAGTAATAATGTCTGAAAGCATACCCAAATTTCTAACCTGAGGGGTACTTGGCAGTCTCTGAGCTTGGTTGTTTTCTTGAAGATGTTTCATTACCAAAGCTAGGTAATACAATCAGTGATAGTCAGGAGTGAAGTTTGCTTACAGTTTATATTCTAATGGTTTGCCCTATCAGTGTTATTGGAAATGGTCTTAGAGGTTCTTTGGTTGGATTTGTTTACTATTGGCTTGTTTGGTAGTTCCTTGATTGGGCTATTGTTTACTTGTTTGTTAATCTGATATTACTCTTGGACTTCCTCTATGCTCATTTGAGTACTGATTTCTGGTGGAGATATGTTTGGTCTTTTTGTTCGCTTTTTGGCTTCTTGGTCGTCAGTTTTGCATACTATATAGATACTGCTTATGCGTCTGTTGATGGCTAATTTGTCAGCGTGCCAGGCTTCTAGAAATTGCCTAGCATTTTTGGACTCGGCATGGTCAATTTGTGACCTATTGTACCTAATGTTTTCTGTTTTGAATCTGTAAATAACTGCATATAAATAGCATTGCAATTACTCTGTTTATCTTTTATCATGCAGAGGTTGTATCAATTTCTGTTTGCTGAAATATATGATTTGCTGGGATAACAAAATGTTTACATCCAGTTTGTGGTATTGTTGGTATTAATCACCATCGGCTACATGTTCTGAGAAACTTGAGAGGTTTTTTTCAACAAACATGGAAGATAGTATATTGAGAAAAATTATTTTATGCAGTTTTCAGATTTAGGATTAGCAATTTATCTAATATTCACAGTATTTCTATTACCAGTTAAATGAGAGGAAATGATAACAAACTTGTCTGTTTGAAATAAGTATTTTAATTTTAGATAAGTGGAAAAGGAGATCGGTAATGCTAATGAATATGCATTGTTTTCATATTTTCTTGGAATTGTTTTAATCAAAGTTAATCCTTTAAAAAGGGAGGAATACAAGAAGGGATTTTTTTTTTCATTCTATACTTCTGTCTGGTTATCATTTTGTGTTTGTTTTGAAATGAATTCTGATTTTAATCTCCTGAAATGAAAGACAGAAAAAAAGACCCAGCACAATCAAAAAATATATTAATATAAGAAAAGGACAATGTAAAACAGAATGATCCACATGTATATTTTGTATAGGTACTACAGCACCTATTCAGATGGGCAGCATGTATAGGCAGGTTTCTTCTGTAAAGATCTTAAAGCCCCTTTATGGTATATTTGGAACTCAAATTGGCTGTTGGATACATTGTCTTTGGCAATGCTTACCAAGTTAATTTTACAAATGTCACTGGAAAATGTTACCTGAACTGGACTTTTTGAAATAGGAAATGGTTAACAGACTAACTTTCTTGTAATCCTGTCCCACGGACTTCTTAATTACCTTTGCTTGCCTTTCCTCTCTTAATCTGTGTAGTATTGTAGGACCATTAATATATTGTCTGGCAACATAGCCATTTTGTACCTAATTGGTCGGTTATTTATGTATTAATGATAAACTTAAGTCTTGAACTCTGCTTTCCTTGGAGGCTGCTTGATAAATGCATCAGCTAATCCCATGTAAGACATAACATTTTCTGCTGTAGCATAATACATAACATTGCTTTTAGTTTGTATTCCTAAAAGAACTTGGCTGTACATTTTCAGTGAGCTGTATCTAACAGCATGAAATAAAATCAGATACATAATTCACACTGTGCTCTACATTGCCAAGACTTCAGCTGTGATGCCTTGTAATGTGCAGGAATACCTGTTTAGCTTTTAAATCAGTTTGCTGACTATTCTGCCTTATAAATGGTCACCCGGTGAAAAGCTATTTGAAATATCTGGAGCACATCGCCTGGAAAAGGTGACGAAAATAGGAGCTTTAGCTTGGAAGAAAATAGACTTTTCTGAAAGTTTCAACAGTTTTTTTAAAATAAAAAAATATAAAAGATATAATTTGATCAGAATACCTGAGACTATGGAGATGAAGTTATTCATGTTTAGTTGAACTATTAAAATAATGTAGTCATTAGAGTAGGGCTTTTATGACAATGGCTGCAGTCCCTTGATAACTACTCATGTTTTCCCAAAAATAAGACTGGATCTTATATTAATTTTTGCTTCAAAAGATGCATTAGGGCTTATTTTCCAGCTAGGTCTTATTTTGGTGAAAATGTGGTACTAAATGCATCTGTCTAGCTGGTGATCTTAACTGGGGTTTACTTTGGGATTTACTTTGGGAGGTGGATAGGGCTTATATTATAAGCAACCTGGAAAATCATGCTAGGGCTTATTTTACAGTTGGGTTTTATTTTCAGAGAAACACAGTATCTGTTGGGATTTGTAGAACTTTGTTTATTTATTTCTCTTTCCATCCATCCATTCATCTACTCCTCTTGATATTCATGTACTATCAATAGTAGCAATGGAAAGGGGTTTCACTTCAGATTAGTTTATTTTCTCTTGTCCTATATATTTTCAAATTATTATTCTGTTGTTATAAATCTTGTTATGGTATTGTTTCAGTACATGATTCTTATATAGTTATGAATAAAGATTATTAACTTTGTAATATTTCAATAGCTCATTACTGAGAAGTATTTTATCAATATTAATTACAGTTTAGGATATCAGTTTTTCAAGGATAAAATTATTTGACATTTTTATCCAAAGTTGAGCATAACATTGAAAAAAAATTTACAACTCATAATTTGTTGTATAAAATGATTTTGATTTTGTTGTTGACTTAATATTAAAATCTCCATTGTATTGTTAGTGAGTGTGTGCGCGCGTGTGTGTGTGCACAACAGATATACATAAATATATACAAACCCACATTTCAATAAAAGGGAGAAAAAGTTAAACAGTATATTTAACAAAATTCAAATACCACAAAAATAGGAAAAAGGAAAATAATTTCCAGCATTTTGAAGATTTTTTTACATGTCCACCACTTGTAGTAAATCTTCCTTTGTTTCATGACACTTCTAACTTTTATTATTGTATTATTTGGCCATCTTAGATTTATTGATTAAGTTGTATACCACCTATAGAAAATTGTGAACCAATATTTTTAGCTTATAACTTGATGTAAATATTGTGGATGTTAACCATTATTTGTACCACTGTGAATGGTTTCTTTAAAACTCTGCCTCATTTGCATCATATAGTTTTTTTAAAAAAATGGATTCTTTTTCTGATTTTTTTTTGTTTTCTTTTTCTTCTCTTTCCAGTCTAGCAGGTTGTTAGAAAAAGAGTAGGATCATTGTTTATGTACAGATAAGTGAAATGTAGTTGCATATGACTAGACAGTGATTGTCTCCCCCAGTTATACAATCCAACAGAAAAAGGCAGATTGCTGCTGGGTAATTCTTCCAAGACAGAATTGATATTCAAGTGTCTTAAAAACAGAGGCTTGAGTTTGGACATTTCCTGCTCTAGTAAGTTACAAGAAAACTTAATAAGCTATGGCTTCTCTTTTTTATTGAATTGTGTCATGGGAAAAGCAACAAATGTTTATGGATAATTTAATTAATTGGACATTAAATGCAAGTAGCACAAAATAGATTTGGCTGTGGATTATCTGTAAAATCTTTTCCCCCACTTCCTTGAATAAGTAGGATTAATTAGAACTGTACCTTCAAGGATTTGTGTAAAAATCTGTTTATTAGGAACATTAATCATGTTTCTTTCTCCCATGAGCTGTTCAGAGCATCCAGAGATGGGAGATGCTTCAGTCTCTCCTGGAAAGGCTGGGCTTAAAACTCCGGGACGCTCCTCTTCCTCCATGGGACTCCTCAGTGTCCCCCAGTTTTAGCTCAGCCTTCGTGGTAAGAGGTTGGGCACTCTCTGACTGGAACGGCTTTGCTCAAATTCAGATTGGATCTTTAAAACCCTTCACCATCTAATTCGGTCTTTCAGACTTTCCCCTCGATCTAGGCAAAAACTAACAATTCTAAAACAGCTTCCTTTGGAAATTAGCAGAGTCTGCCATCTGCAGGCAGCCTGAGGCTTTTGCCTCAGAAAATAGCCTTATCTACCATTCTGATCACTTTCCCTCGTAATTTAGCAGAGCCTGCCACTCCTCAGGCAACTGGAGCCTTGCACCTCAGCAAACAGCCTTATCTGCCTTTCCGATCACCTGCTCTACGATTGGAACGGAATGATCAGAGCCACGACTTTCCTGGCTTTGCTGTTTTCTTCTGACAGCAGCTTTTAAATTGCAATTAGAGCAGCAGCAGCAGCTCTCCAGACGGCTCAAGTTTAACACTGGTGATTCGCTTCCCACCCTTTTCAACGGCTGCCTCAATTTCACGCCTAATCACCAAGCCTCCATTTCTCGTTTGTTTCCCTTGCTGGGGACCGACAAAGTAATTGTCATAGCTTCCATTTCTCGCTGGTTTCCCTTGTTGGCGACCGAGACATTAACTTTCCATTGTGCCTTCCCTGGATTTAGCAATTACTGATTTTACAGGCATTTCTCTGTATTTGCCTTTGGACCATTTACTCAATCAGAAATTGCGAGTGACAGTTATATTGCGGGGCGTTTGTCTCTGACAGGGAAGGAGTCACATCAGAGCCTGTCATAGCTGGTTTCCCTTGCTGGGGACCAGGGATCCAGAATCCTTCTCTCACTTGGAGCACTTGGGGGGTTTCCCTTGCTGGGGACTCTTAGATACTGTTCACCATTTAATCTCATATTCCCATAAATATACAGTCTTACTTTCCTGGAGGAGAGTTCTGATTTCAACTGCAGGGGATATCATTATCAATATCAATAATAATCATAATAAATTTTTAAAAAATTAAAAAATTAAATTGACATTCAGAGGCAAGACAATCCATCATACAAAATGGAACGTGACAACGCTTTCCACTCCAAGCCAAGTAAGCCCCATGACAAGCCTGTGGGTCCCAAAAAGGCCTCTAAGGCAGCAGATAAAGATGCCCAAAGAAGGCACCTAGCACTGGAAAGACAATTTCAAAAACAAGCCAGGAGACAGACAAGAGGGCCATGACTGATCAGAACCCAAACCCATTGATGGGACCCTTGGACTTATCTACCCAACCCAGACAGGCTGTTCCTAGACAACCCCCCATAGGCACATCTCCTCCATTGAGCACTGGCCGGCCAATTCCCGAGGCAACCTTCACCCCTACAGCCGTCGGCCTAAGACAGGAGGAGGGATTACCTGAGTCTATTTCCATCGAAATGAGGCAATGGATGGAGATGGCAATTCAAAGGAGCATTGCGGATGGAGTTCGGTAATCCATCCTGACCAGACACTTCTCGGCCACTTCAGATGCGGGATCCTTGCCTGCCCTCTCCTTTGGGCATACCCAACAACATCAATCACAGGTATTCCACAATATTCCTAACATACCGGCTCAGGGCCTTCGGGAGGAGGTGGACTTTGAGGACCACAAGATTTTCATGGAGGAGGGGGTTGATCCATCAGATAGACTTGGAGCTGTCAGAGGCGGACCCGCTAAAACGGGGAATGTTGGATGATGAATGCCTCATTCCAGACCAACCTACCTTTTCTGGCTTCTTTCGTCCACACCTCTTTAAATCTTTACTGTTCAAAGCAAAGAACACCGCTAAACTAGGCACATCAGACCCTCATCCATTACCAACAGGGTCTCAGGACGAATCCCAGGACCTAATATTCTCACAACTGACTAATGAGGCAGAAACTATCCCTGACCCTCAGGGGATATTTCCATACTGTCCCATACCTCCCCATACTGTCCTTCAGTATGTTTGCTGAATTAATACAAAATCAATGGGCATCAGCAGCATCATACCCAGCCCCAATAGGATACGATCAGCGATATTTTAATTTGGCACCAGAGTTTGCAAATTTTCTCAAAACCCCCAAGGTGGATGAACCCATTGTGGCACTGGCCTCTTCTTCCACCTTCCCTAATGAGGTTGAGGAAGCCCTGAGACCGGAAAAAAAGAGGGCAGAGTTAGCACTCCGTAGGGCGCACATTTCTGACACTTGGGCCATTAAGGCAGCTACAGCTGCATACTTTTTTACACGTTCCTCCCTCTGATGGCTCTCCCACCTGGGGGATTTATTGCCGGCATCAAATGTCAGAGCTCACCAGGACATAGCTAAAATTATGGCAGTCGCAGAGTTCTCCGCCAGCGCCACATTTAATGCAGCCAAATTCTCGTCTAGGGCCATAGCATCTCATGTTTCAGCATGGAGACTGCTATGGCTCCAACATTGGCAGGCCAATACCAAGCATAAATGCAAGTTGGCATCAGCCCCAATATCGGGGGATAAATTATTTGGCAGTGTCTTGGAGCCCCTCCTAATAGAAAATAGAAACAAGAAAAAAGTGTTCCCCCTCTTTTTCGTAGGTCTGAAAACAGAACGCCCCAGTCATTTCGAAGGGGTTCCTTTCGGTCCTATTATCAGAGCCCCTACATTCCAAGATCTCAGAGAACATCAGGCTACAGGCCAGTTTTAGACAAGATAGGCTGGAATATTCCGATAGATGTCAGCGGGGAAGCCAAAATAGTAGAAACTCCAGAGGCACCAGAGGCAGATTCTTTCATCGCCCCAAGTGAGCCCTTGACAGCAGTTCCCATTGGAGGGTGGTTAAAACTGTTTGCCAATTAATGGGGCAGCTCCACCTCTGATGCGTGAGTTAAGGATACTTTTAAGTTTGGCTTGGTGCTGGAGTTTCAATCCTCCCCCCTGAACTTTTTCATTAGGAGCCCTAGGTCTTCGGACCTCATTAAGAGGGCATTGATGCAGGAGGCTATCAATCATCTTCTGCATATTCGGGCCACGAGAAGAGGTCCCATCTGAACAGCGGGGTCAAGGCTGTTACTCTATTGTTCGAGATCCCAAAGAGTTACTCTATTGTTCATGATCCCAAAGAGTTACTTTATTGTTCGTGGTCCTAAAGAGTTTGGGGGGCTGGAGGACAATTCTGGACCTCAAACGTTTGAACAAATCATTGGTTTATTGAAAATTTAAGATGACTACTCTCCAGTCCATTCTGCTTATAATCAGAGAGAACGATATCATGACCTCTATAGATCTCACAGAGGCTTATCTCTATATAACAATCAGACCTGCCCACTACAGATATCTTAGATTTTTCTATGGTGATCGGCACTATGAATATATCGCCCTGCCATTTGGTCTGGCTTCAGCCCCTAGGACTTTTACCAAGGTCCTTGCGGTGTTGGCTGCCTCGCTCAGAATCAAATCTGTCCATTTACAATGTTATCTGGATGATATTTTAATTTTGTCATCTTCCAGACATCAAGCAAAATTGGAGATCAAGTTTACTCTGGAGACCCTCCAGGATCATAGCTTTTCCATAAATTGGGATAAAAGCCATTTGATCCCCTCAACTAGGCTAGTTCATTTGGGAGCAGTGATAGATACTGTGGAGCAAGGTTTTCCTCTCTCAGGACAGGTTAAACAGTATTCAGTCTTTGGCCAAGGAGATCAGGGCCTTAAGGAGGGTTTTCCTGGCATTGCTGTCCAAATTGTTAGGGAAACCGATTTCTTGTATTTCCATTTCCATCCCTTGGGTTCGATTCCATTCTAGAGAGCTGCAAATGTTCCTGCTACCTTTCCAGCAATCTGGAAGAGCCACCTCCAACGTCCGGATAAAGGTACCACACAACGTTCTCCAAACGCTCCACTGGTGGTTGGAAAAAACGATAAACAGGATGCCCTTTCAAGGAACCTCACAGGGTAACGATCACAACCGATGCCAGCCTGGTAGGATGGGGAGCTCACTTCCAATCCCACACTGCACAAGGAATTTGGTCTATTTCCGAACAATCGCAAAGCATCAACCTGTTGGAACTGCAAGCAGTTCACTTGGCCTTACACAGTTTTCTACCCCTTTTCCATTCACGCCATGTTCTGCTCTTGACAGACAACACCATAACCAAGGCCCACGTAAACAGACAGGGGGGTACTCATTCCAAATTTCTGATGCTGGAGACGACCAAGTTGTTCAAATGAGCCGAGGCCAATCTGTCTTCAATCAAGGCGGAACACATAGCAGGGGCATTAAACACACAAGCAGACTGGCTCAGCAGGGCACAATAGATCAGGCAGAGTGGCTCATCCACCCGTCTGTCTTCCAGGAAGCAGTGCAGAGGTTTGGGCACCCGGTAGTCGATCTATTTGCCTCTCCTCTCAATACCCAATTGCCCTGCTATATCTCAAGGTACCTGATGCCCTGCGATATCAGTGGCCTCCTGGGCTTCTATATGCATTTCCTCCACTCCTGGTAATACCCAGGTGATCTAGAAGTTATTGCAGGAACGAGAGGAATTGAAATTGGTTTACTAGCCCAGGCGAACGTGGTTCGCAGATTTACAGGACCTGTCGAGAGAACAACCTTGGAGAATTCCACCACCGAAGGTTTCCCTCTCCCAAGGGCTGATACTCCACCCGAAGCCACAATGGCTCAGTCTAGCCATATGGAGGTTGACTGGAGCCGTTTAAGGGCCCAACAAATATCAGAGGGATGCTGTTGCCATGATTCAAGCATCCAGACGGGCATCAACAAATTGTATATACGAGGCCACGTGGTCAGCCTTTTGTTGCTCGTGCCAGGGGTCTAAGATCGATCCAACTGCTCCAACAATAGGACAGTTTATTGGGCTTTTTACAGGAGGAGTTGACCAAGGGCCTATCTACAAATACGTTACATAGACAAGTGGCGGCTTTAGCCTCGGTGATAACCTGGGGTGACCTCCGTTCCATAGCACACCATCCACATGTCTGCAGTTTTCTCAAGGGTGCCGCAAACGTACAACCTCCTGTAATTCACTGCGATCCCACCTGGGATCTCAACAAGGTGTTAACTGCACTTATAACCGGTCCGTTCGAGCCTCTAAGAACCACTAGTCTTAAATTCCTGAAATATAAGGTGGCCTTCCTAATTGCAATCACATCAGCTAGAAGAATTTCCGAATTGGAGGCATTGTCAATGCGTAAGGACCTGTGCGTGTTTCATGCAGACAGAGTGATTCTCTGTTTGGAACATCTCTATGGCTTCTCTGTTGATTCTGTGGTTGGGGTTTTCTATAGTGGCTAGGGTTTTGGTGCCATTGAAGTTGATGTTGTGACCTGTGGTTTTCATGTGTTGGACTAGTGAGGAGGTGTGTTCCAGCTTTTTTACTGAATTTTTGTGTTCATCCAAGCGGGTACTTATTCTTCTATTGGTCTGCCCAATGTATGTGGCCGGGCATGATGCACAGGGAATTTCGTATATGCCTTGGTTTTCCAGGTCAATGTTATCTTTGAGGTTTCTAAGGATGGCTGCTATTTTTTTGTCTGTTTTGAAGGAAGTCTTGATGTGATGCCTGTGTAGAATCTTACTGATTTTGTCTGTAGGACCTCTTATGTAGGGCAGGACAGCTGTTCCATAGGTTTGAAATGATCAAAGATCTACATGTGGAACAAGAAGATCTGCTTGTAAAGCCCATGTCAAACTGCACCAACGGATGGAAAGAGGATGTAAAATGGAGAAAAACGCTTGCCATCCGTTGGTTAATACGATGCATCTGTTCTGTACTCACTGCATGCTTGATTCATACCTTCTATCCATCCAGCATCCATCTATTGAGATTTCATACACTCAAAAAGTTTTGAACTGCACAAAACCTTTTGAGCGGATGAACTTTCCGCCGCATCCATTCTACATCTGCGACACATACAGGAAACAAACATTCTTCATCCGTTACACGTCCACTGTATCCGCTCGGCATCTGCTGTGCATCTGTGCAACTTGCATCCGCTCCAGCGGAAAACGGAAAGAGGGAGGAAGCGAAACGGATGCGGAACGTCTGCGCAGCGTTAGTAGCACGGGCATAGAAAGGATGTAAGCGGATGCAGCTCGCATATAAAGCTTTAAAATGGAAAAAACGTTCATATAGGGGACGTATCTCGGATATTTAGGATGTATGGAGGAAGTCTAGAGGATGCAAAAGGACACCTAGCAGAAAACCGATATTTCCTATAAAAAGGGGGAGGAAATCACCTGGATCTCACTTTCAGTCCAGCAGTCCTGGTGTGCAGACCTCTTCAGCCTTGCTCTTGCTCTTGCTCTTCCGCAGCATCCAGTCATCTCCATCATGGATCATCGCACACTCCTTTTGGTAGCCGCCTTCATTCTACAAGAGAGCGAAGCCCTCTTCAGGCTCTTTCATTTGTTCTACAAAAGGAAAAGGAGGCTGCCAAGAAGTGTGTGGGTCCGAAGATGGATCACGAGAAGAGCCGAGTACGGACTGTATGACAAGCTGATGGTGGAGCTGAGGAATGAAGACCCTCATGCATTCCAGCACTTCCTGAAGATGCCACCAGCCATGTTTGATGAAGTTGTGGAGCATCTGAGACCCAGGTTGACCAAGCCGAGCACCAACTTCCAGCCCAGCCTGGACCCTGGACTGAAAATGGCAATGACTCTGCGCCACCTGGCCTCTGGGACCACATACAGAAACATGCAGTATGCCTGGAGGGTGGCACACAACACCATCAGCCTTGTGGTCACAGAAGTGGTGCAGGCCATCATCGAAGAATACCTGGAGGACCTCCTCCAGTGCCCCTCCACTGAAGAAGGCTGGAAGAAAGTTGCAGAGCAGTGGTATCAGAAGTGGAACTTACCCCACACCGTTGGAGCCATAGATGGCAAGCACGTGGCCCAAAAAGCTCCAGACAGCTCAGGGTCCACTTATCACAACTACAAGGGCTTCTTCAGCATCATCTTCTTTGCCGTGGTCGATGCTGACTACAAGTTCATGTACATCGATCTTCAGGCAACGGCTCAGCTTCAGATGCCCAGGTATACAACTCCAGTCACCTCAAGCAGGGGCTGGAATGCAACCTCATCATGGGCTTCCCAGATCCAGACCCCCCGCCCAACGTCACACAAGATGTGCCCTACTTCATCGTGGGGGATGATGCCTTTTCCCTCAGAACCTACCTCATGAAGCCCTACACTTCCAGATGCCTCACCCGTGAAGAGAGGATTTTCAACTACAGGCTGTCCAGGTCAAGACGGGTGGTGGAGAACGCCTTTGACATCCTGGCCAACAGGTTCCAGGTACTTCTCACCACCATGCAGCATCGCCCAGAGACCGTAAGGAAAATCGTGGAAGTTTGCTGCATCCTGCACAATCTCATGCGCACCCGCTACCCAGTCTTGCAGAACAGGCTTGTGGACCACCAACAAGGCAATGGGGACATGGGGCCTGGTGAATGGAGGCAAGGACGAAACCTGATAGACATTGTGGATGTGCCAGGCCCCAACAGAGCTTCACGTGAAGAGAAGAAGCAGCGCAACCTCCAGAAACACTGGTGCAACTCTCCAGCTGGAGCAGTGGAGTGGCAAGACAGAATGGTAGATGCTTAATGGATGCTTCCTGTTAGGGATAACATTGTTTACCCTAACTGGTTTAGGTGAAATAATA
>BLBF01000002.1:46125246-46137179 GCA_015471245.1 Laticauda colubrina
TTAGCTTGTCTACCTAACCCTGGTTGGGGAACCCAGGCTTAACACTTCCTTGAGCCTATCTCATCACACTGATGAGATTGTGCCATGTATGTTGAGTGTCCCTACAATGAACAGGGCATTTAATAAAGAGTTGTGTTTATGTTGAAATGTGTTGATGAATGATTAAATTGTTATTGATAATAAAGGGCCATAGGTGTGGCACCTGGGAGGGTGGACCATACAGTCCCACTATGCTTGCACTGGAGGCTTATCTATCCCACAACGATTACCCATCCCACAGCGATTACCCATCCCATAGCTATTACCCATCCCACAGCTATTACCCATCCCACAGCTATTACCCATCCCACAGGTATCCCTGCCCATCCCACAGCTATCCTTACCCATCCCACAGCTATTACCCATCCCACAGCTATTACCCATCCCACAGGTATCCCTGCCCATCTCACAGGTATCCCTGCCCATCCCACAGCTATCCTTACCCATCCCACAAGCATGCAAAGGCTTTCTAACAGTTTCCACCAAGACTTTATTTTGTAAAAGAACTGAACCAAGTGTGTGAAGCAAAGATAACCTTTATTAATAACAAACTATAGGACTTTATTAAAAAAGCAAAATGAAGCAAGAAAAGTGTCCCAAGCAAAAATAAAGTCAACAGGTAACAATCCAGTCTCTGGCACTCTTCTCAGTCACTCTGAGGCGTGCCCATGGTCTCAGGGGTGAAGGGTCCAGGTGCTGTGGAGGTGGCAGTGGCTAGAGTGCTAGTCTGAGGCGCCATTGGGGTGCCTGGCCCCAAGAGGACAACAGGGCATGGTGTGTGCAGGAAGCTCTCAGAGAGCTGGCTCAGTCCTGTGATGTTGAGAGGCCCTTCCTCCAGGACATGGGGTGTCAGTCCCAACACCGATGACAGATGTTCTGAGGCCGGGCTTGGCTGTGGGGTGGAGGAAGGAGGAGTGTAGTGGGGATGTTTGGTCTGCAGGTGAGCGAGGTGAGGCGTCGGTGGCATCTGTGGCATCGGTGGTATCGGTGGCATCAGTGACACCTGTGGTGTGTGATGTACCTGTTCCTGGACTGGGAAGGGCTGACTGTGCTGCTGGAACTCCTGGTAGCCGTAGCCTTGGTAGGTGAGGGGCTGTTGAAAGCCTTGGAAGTGCTGTGACATCACCTGGGGTGGAGGAGCAGACCTGGAGTGGGTCAGAGAAGGTTCAGCTGGGCCTGGAGCGTGGTGCACAAACCTGTGATCCACTCCTTGATCACCTGGTACTGGGCTTCGGGCATTTCCATGAGGGTCTGGTTGACGTAGGTGAGGAAGGGCTTTCTGTTAGAGGATGGTATGTCGAAGTGTACCAGCTGAGTGAGGAGATCTACGCTGCTCTTGATGGTGTCCCTGATCTCCAAGAGAACAGTGTGGCTCTGTCCCACCGGTCTGCCTCTCTGTCTGCTTTCTGTGGAGGTGGAGCTGGGGGTGGGGGTGGGTTGGTCTCTGGTGGCAGCGGCCTCTTCTTGCTCTATCTGCATGAGGGGATCCTCCATGTGCTCTGGCACAGGGAGTACCAGCTGTTGGGGGGGTCTCCATCGTGGTGCGCTCCAAAGATACCTGCCTGGACACAGGAGCTGACTCTTGGCCAGAAGAGGACTATCTGTGGGCTGCCTGAGAGAGAGGGTTGACAGAGGGGCTGCTCCTCAGTAGCAGACCTCACCCTCCAAGAAGCTGCACTTTGCCATGACATATGTCTCCTGGTTGGTGAGCTTGACCGCGGCCTGGCCAGACTTCTTCAGGTGCAGCTTCCCGTACCAGGTGTGCATTTGCTTCCACCACTCCAAGAGGACATCCAAAGTGTAGCCCAGGCTCTCCGCCTTCTCTCTCCAAGCCGCCTGCTTCCGCTTGGTGTCTCGATAGAGCCTATGTCCCTTCCTCCAGAGGTACTTGTTCTCCCTCAGCCATTCAAGCACCTCCTCCTCATGTTCCTCTGCAATGGAGTACTGTCTCCTCTCCCCCTTTTCTCGCGAATGCCTCTTCCTCCCTCTGGCAAGGCCTTCTGGGCCCTCATCAGCAGGGCTTTGGGGTTCTCGGGGCTGGTCCACGACACCACCAGCAGCAGTAGCACCACCACCAGGAGCAGCAGAGTCAGCACCAGCAGAAGCACCAGCACCAGCAGAGTCAGCACCAGCAGAAGAAGAAACACCAGCACCAGCAGCAGAAGCCCCAGCAGAAGCAGAGTCAGCCCCAGGGGGTGGGGGATGTACGTCATGGCCAGGTGCAGCTTCCTGGAGGGTGAGATCCACCACTGAAGAGCAGCCCCTCTGTCAACCCTCTCCCTCAGACAGTCCACAGAGAGCCACTCCTCTTCCAGCCAGGAGACAGCTACCGTGTCCAGGCAGGTGTCTTTGGAGGGCCACGACAGAGACCCCCCCGACAGCTGCACTCCCCGTGCCAGAAGGATGTGGAGGATCCCCTGTCACAAATGGAGGAAGAAGCGGCATCCACCAAAGACCAACCCACCCCCATCCCTACCCCCAGCTCCACAGGATGCAGGCAGGGTGGCAGACTGGAGGGCCAGAGCCACACTGTCCTGTTGGAAATCAGGGACACAATGAGAACCAGCACAGAACTGCTCTCTCAGCTGGTCTACTTGGACAGAGGATCCTCCAGCTGTCACACTTTCATCACCTACGTGAGCCACACCTTGAGGGATATGCCCGAGGCCCAGTACCAGGTAATGAAGGAAAAGATCACAGCACTTCTGAACAACCCTGAAGGCCCAGCTGAAGCTGCTCCGACCCAGTCCAGGTCTGTCCAGGCAATGTCACAGCCCTTCCAAGGCTTTTCACAGCCTCTCACCTACCAAGGCTACAACTACCAGGACTTCCCACAGCAGAAGCAGACCTTCCCAGTCCAGGCCCAGGTTCATCGCACGCCACAGATGCCACACTTCACCCAGCTGCAGACCAGACAGCCCCACTACACTCCTCCTTCCTCCACCCCACAGCCAATCTATCACAGCCAATCTGTCACAGCCAGTTGACGGACAATCTGTCATCAGTCTTGTGCCTGACATCCCAGGTACTTGATGAAGGGCCCCTCAATCTCACGGAACTGAGTCAGCTCTCTGAGAGCTTCCTGAACACACCATCCCCTGTTGTACTTTCGGGGCCAAGCACCCCAATGGCGCCTCAGACGAGCACTCAAGCCACAGCCACCTCCACAGTCTATGGCCGCTTAACAGCTGAGACCACAGACATGACTCAGAGTGACTGAGAATAGTGCCAGAGACTGAGTTGTTACTTGTTCACTTTATCTTTGCTTAAGACACTTTACTTGGTTCATTTTACTTTTTTAATAAAGTCATACAGTTTACTTTAGACAGTTATTAATAAAGGTTATCTTTGGTTAACACACTTGGTTCATTTGTTTTACTTAATAAAGTGTTGGTGAAAACTTTGAAAAAATAGTTAAGCCTTTGCAGGCTTGTGGGATAGGTAAGGAGTCTGTTCTGAAACACTGGGTAGCGGGTGCGCATGAGATTGTGCAGGATGCAGCAAGCTTCCACGATCCTCCTCACGGTCTGTGGGTGATGCTGCATGGTGGTGAGAAGTATCTGGAACCTATTGGCCAGGATGCCAAAGGCGTTCTCCACCGCCCGTCTTGCCCCTGGACAGCCTGTAGTTGAAGATCCTCTCTTCATGGGTGAAGTATCTTGAACTGTACGGCTTCATGAGGTAGGTTCTGAGGGAGAAGGCATCATCACCAACGATGAAGTAGGGAACATGTTGTGTGTCGTTGGGTAGAGGGTCTGGATCTGGAAAACCCATGATGAGGTTGCGTTCCAGCCCATCCTTGAGGTCACTGGCGTTCTATACCTGGCTATCTGAAGCTGACCCATTGCCTGAAGCATCCATGTACATGAACTTGTAGTCAGCATCAACCATGGCAAAGAGGATGATACTGAAAAAGCCCTTGTAATTGAAATAAGTGGACCCTGAGTTGGCTGGAGCTTTGCAGACCACGTGCTTCCCATCTATGGCTCCAACAGTGTGGGGAAAGTTCCACCTCTGATACCACTCTTCTTCAAGTTTCCTCCAGCCTTATTCAGTGGTGGGGCACTGAAGGAGCTCCTCCACGTATTCTTCGATGATGGCCTGCACCACTTCTCTGACCACTTTGCTGATGCTGTTGTGTGGCACCCTCCACGCATACTGCATGTTTTTGTATGTGGTTCCAGAGGCCAGGTGGTGCAGAGTCAGTGCTACCTTCAGTCCAGGGTCCAGGCTGGGACGGAAGTTGGTGCTCGGCTTGCTCAACCTGGGTCTCAGACGCTGTACAAGTTCGTCAAACATGGCTGGTGGCATCCTCATGAAGTGATGGAATGCACGAGGGTCTTCATTCCTCAGCTCCACCATCAACTGGTCATACAGTCCAAACTCCATTCTTCTCCCGATCCATCCTCGGACCCACACAGCTCTTGGACGTCTCCTTCTTCTCCTTCTGTATAAAAGGTGAACCAGTCTGAACAGGGTTTGGTTATGGTGATGAATGATCTTAGCTACCATATGGATTGTGTCATGATCATGGTGGAGAACAATGGAAGATGTGGAAGAACAAGACCAAGGGTGAAGTACACCACGGCTGCTGGACTGATAGTGAGATCCAGGTGATTTCCCTCCCCCTTTTGATAGGAAATATCACTTTTCCACTAGGTGTCCTTCTACATACTCTAGACATACTGCAGACAGCCTAAATATCCGAGATACATCCCAGATACAAACGTTTTGTCCGTTTTAATCCTGTATACACGAGATGCATATGCTTACATCCTTTCTATTTCCGTGCTACTAACGCTATGTGGACGTTCCGTGTACTTTTCGTTTCCTCCCTCTTTCCGTTTTCAGCTGCAGCGGATGTGAGTTGCGAAGATTTCCAGAGAATGCCGAGAGGATACAGCGGACGTTTAATGGATGATAACGGACATTGAACGTTTGTTGCCCGTATATGTCACAGATTTACATCATACACGGCAGAAAGTTCATCCATTCAGAAAGTTTTGTGCAGCTCAAAACTTCTTGGGCAGATGAAATCTCAGTGGACGGATGCTGGAGGGATAGAGCGTATGAAACACGTATGCAGTGAGTACACAACGGATGATTCGCATTTTCCAATGGATGGCAAGCTTTTTTTAATGTTTTACATCCTCTTTGCATCCGTTGGTGCAGTTGGACAGGGGTTAAAGGAATGTAGTCACCTGAGAGTTTCATTGATAAAGGTTTTCTGTATTTGCTGCAGAAGAAAGCTTAGCTGTAACCCAGGGCCATAGACTTTGAACTGGTAGCATCAGCCATTATGAAATTCTGTGTCACCATCAGCACAGTCACATCTGCCACTTTAATGTTACATTGTAAGAAAATTGTAAAACATATTATTATTAGCTACTGGGTTTCTAATGTGGATACCATTTATTTGGTAATTATTTAGTTATTGTAATATTGTGATGCTTGCTTATAATTTTACATATTTTGCTTTATGATATTTTATTTGTGTTTATTTTTAGTCTTGATCAGTCTTGCTGGAAGCCTGCAGTGTATACTGTAAATGAAATGAACAAATAATAAGCTGAATTAATTTAGAAATACATTTGGATACATTATATGTTAAAGTATTGCTTTCATTTTCATTTCCTCCACTAAATTATTTACCATTTTCAAAAGTATAGTTTTATCAAATCTCTTTAATTAGAATATGGAATTCTAATAGCCGTATTAGATGGAATATGGAATAGCTGGATAGACTATTGGAATAGTTGGAATTCAGTGAATTCCCATTAAAACTCACAAATGGCATTCCAGTACATATGTAGTATAATATAGAATATAATTCATAAAAACAGCTTCCTTTCCAGAAAGTATATTATTTCAAAATTCAGAGCTTATTTATTTATTAAATTTATATTAACTTACAATTTAAGCAAATTTTAAATGAAAATAGATTTTTCAGAAGTTGTTAGTTACCAGATACAGAAATTAAATATAAAAAATGTAGTTCAAGTCTAGAGATCATATTAGAATAGTTTCTTGGTATCTTTGAAAGGAACAATGAGTTTCTCCCTGTTGTACAGCTGCATCCTGGTGAGATACTTTCTTTAAAGTGATAATCTTAGCAATATAAAACAGTCCTTGTAACATTAAATTCTGGAATTAGCTCCTTCATTTTTAGTCCAGTAATTCTACTCCAACACACTGTTTTGGAATAGAAATTTGTGTGGCTAATAGTGACCTATATTAATATTTACTCTTGATTTTTTATGATCAATTCAATTGAGTTGCCTTTTTTTCCTGCTGTCTATTTTAAGTCTATTCAGATTAGAAAAAAGTTGATTTTGGTATTTTTGGAGAGTAGAAGAAATGTTAGCCTGAAAGGATTTCCAGTTATATTTGAATCTGTCTGTTTAATCAGGTGTGGTGAAGAGTTACAGACACACAAAGAGCTATAGCTAATAGGGACCTCAGGCCATCTCTCAACCTGCACTTGTCATAGTTCATTTGGGTTTTATTTTTTACTATCCTAGAACAATATTTGTGGTGTTTGTTATTCTTATGTGCCACTTATTTGTGGAATTGTAATCTTAAAGATATTCTTCTTGCTAAGGAAAACTAAAATTAAAAGAAAGGCAGTAATGTTCAGAAATTGGTCCCAAGATTGTTCATTAAACTAGGAATTTGGAAAAAAAAATACTCCAAAAAAAGGTAAAGCATTGTTGCTGAGTAAAATACATGGTTTCCAGCTGAATTTAACAGAGAAAATAATATAATATAATTATAGTGGCTATCAAGTGGAAATGATATAAGTCTGATTTGTGGCTGAATTGGTGATCACATATGGCTAATTGTATGTATGTATGTATGTATGTATGTATGTATGTATGTATGTATGTAACGGTATTTAAATTCTTCAGGTATTTTCCCATGTCTTAATATTTGTGCTTATATTATAACGATGTTTCGGCATAATCTCATCTGCCATGCTCAGGCTTGTGTATTGAGTTCTTTTTAATCTTGTGTGTCAGGCTTAGCAGCCGTTTTTTGTTTGAATTTGGTGCTGGCTTTCTGCTTTATTTGAATGGTTTTTTCCTCATCTTGATTGGATAGGAGTCTAGGTCTGTTTTTATTGGTCGTCAAGTTGCTGTGTTCTTGATTGGTTGACAGTGTTGTATTTTGTGCATTGGGGTTTCTTAGTGCAGCTTGGTTTCTTGTGAATGGCCGATAATTATTTATTTGGCAGCTAGGTTTTATTTGGTTAGCTGGCTGGGGTGTGTTTGGGCTGGAGGTATTGGGAGGAGGGGTTGTTTGTGTCCAGGTGCTTGCCTGGATTGTGGTATAGAGATTTTTTGTTTGTGAGTGCAGGCTTCCAGGTGATTTATATTTTGGTGGAGTAATCTCTTCTATTCATACTATTAGGTCTTTTATCAATTTCTATGCCTTCTCTGATGATTCTGTTGCCGAGGTTTTGTATAGTAGCTAGGCTTTTGGTTCCATTGAAGTCGATGCTATGACCTGTGGATTTCGTATGTTGGACTCGTGAGGAAGTGTGTTCCAGCTGTTTTATTGCATTATTGTGTTCTTCAAGGTAGGCACTTATCCTTCTGTTGGTTTGTCCTATGTATGTGGCAGGGCATGATGCGCAGGTATTTCATATATGCCTTGATTTTCTAGGTCGATTTTATCTTTAGGGTTTCTAAGGATGGCTGCTATTTTTTTGTCTGTTTTGAAGGCAGTCTTGATGTGATGTCTGCGTAGTATCTTGCTGATTTTGTCTGTTGTTCCTCTTATGTAGGGCAGGACAGCTGTTCCATAGGTTTGTTCATCTTCTGGGTCTCTATTGTATTTCATTGTGTTTTTGTGGATCAGGTCCATGATTTTGTTGTTGTTTCTGCTGAAATGTCACCATAATAAAAGCACAAATATTAAGACATGGGAAAATACCCGAAGAAACCTAAATACCATACATATAAATACCTGCGAAAACATAAGAAAACATATATATACACATATATATTTCATTAAATGTTACTGGATACCATTGTATAAGAACATCAGTGCTTCCACGAACATTGTTAGCCCTTATTTAACCTTTTTAATTTCCCTTTACATTTTAAAAAAAGGTTGTTTTTAAAAAGTGCTGGAAAAATAATAAGATGGAATTGCAAAGTATCCAGATGCCATAATATTATTATTACCTTTATTGTCAGAGTGCAACATGTGTACAATGAGTGTGGCTGAGCCTCCCTTCGTGCACCTCCTCCCCAACACAACTCACAATGAGGGCAGAAGTTCCTAACCCAGTCCCAATCTTATTGTTGCACAACATGCCGGCCCCACAAGTCTATCATACTATGTTAAGTATCAGGGCATTGATATTTATTTTCTGATAGCTTGGTAGACAGAATTCACTTTATATTGTACCAATATGATATGAAAAGAAATTGTACATTGAAGCTAGATATCTCTGACAAAAAAGGTTGCAGCACAAATAGTCCTGTTAATATGGTAATTGGGGCTGAAATTTCTGTCATTAAGCGATGCAGTCAAAGCTTGATAACATGCAACTGCATTGCTTAGCGACTGCAAACCTGCCAATTCTTGCTGTTGTCTTTAAGCAAGAGTATTAAACAAGCTCAGGTGCTTTGCAAACTGGGCAGGAGAGAATGTGCATGTAGCTAGCATGGGGCAAATCTGTCCAGCCAGAGATAGCTGCTGCTGGGTGGGAAGGAGTGCATAGGTAGCCAGCAAAGCTGAACTGGGAGTGGCTGCTGTCAGGTAGTAAAGGATAGTTGACTAGTGGCATGAGTGTAGCTGGGCCAAAGGTGCCTGCTATTGGGTGTGGGAGAGTGCAAGCAGTTTACCAGAATAACTTGGAACATTCCTTGTCACCTTCTCTGTTAATTTTGCTTATGGAAGGAAATGTACAAATGGTTATTAAGTGACTTCAGGACACTGCAACTGTTGTTAAGTTTGAGCCAGTTTCCATGCACTGCAATCCTGTGACAGTAGAGATGTGGGGTGGCCAGAACATCTAAGACCACTTACACCTACCAGTAGTTCAGTAGCTTTGCTAATGGTTGTTGAGTAAGTGTTTGTTAACTAAGTACTATCTTTTTAATATTATCTGCAGTAATTGGTAAATATATGTCAATTCCATTTGCATAAATATTTGGAAGAGCAAAGTTGAGTTTCAGATATATTTGAATTCATATCTCATTTTCATAAAGGAAAAAACATGACTAATTATGGTCTCCTCTAATTAAAAGTTGCTCTTCAAGTCCTCTAGCATGGTGGCATGCAGATTTCCAACTTTTAAAATGAGCGATTCCTTGGAAAATTTATTCTTTGGAAGCTTTTGGGTCCTAATTTGGAAATATTTTGTTCCATCTGTCCTCCAGAGAGTTAAATATTAATATAAAGATTGCCACATACACTAAAATATATTTGAACATCTCCCAAAAGTGTTCCTATGGAGAGAGAAAATGATGAAACTGCCAATGGTAATTTTTGATAAAGAATTCAGTGATACTGTTTTTATAATACAAGTAGTCCTTCAGTTACAGTGGTGCAGAGGAGGGGACTTATGACTAGCTTTCAAAGTTCAGTAAGACTTTCTGATAAGCATTTTGGGATGATGAAAAAATTTGGGAAAGCCTGTCCTAGAAATTTCTGGGGTCTTACTTTTGTTGTGATTTAATTTATCACAACAAGGCTTTTTAAACAGAAGAGCCAGGATTAAGGACAGTTCCTTTTGATTTTCCTCAAGCAAAACTTTCTTCTTTCCCATTCACTTTTTGAGACTAAGCAGGCAATTCCCCAATGTCATGTTATCAGGTATGATCAACCCAGAAGCAAAAATCAATTCCTGTCTGACAGATTTGTGTGATGACCACTTGTAAGCAACCAGAACAGTGAATAGGGCTTGCCCATTCATTACAGAAAATTTCACTGATGCCTTTTAGATATGTTGCACTATTACACTATAATCTACAGATAAATGGATCTTAAAAATGCTTTAAATATTAAGTAAAAGTGAAATCCTTTGTTTTTTAATCCAACCAATTCTATTTCAGCTGAAAACAGTATCTGCTTCTATTTGATAGCTACAGTCAAGTGTGTGGGACTTAACAAACCTCAGAAGGCTCTGAGTTATCTAAATTGAGGACACAGAATATGTGTATTGATTGTCCCTTTCAAATTTATGTCTGTGAAGTTTAATTCTATCTTCAATAAATGTTTGTTTGTAGTTTTCAAGACACTAGCAGTCTTTTAAAAATGTATTTAACCCTCAGGGTCAAAAAAGATGAAATCCCACAGAGAGAGGACATAGTTCACCTCTGCATGCCTACAGCCTCACATAAGACAATGTGGTAGCACATCCTGGGATGCCTTTGATATATTCATTCTGTCTCTGTCTAGTTTCTCTTATTCTCTACTTAGCTGGATCCTGCTTGTGCTACCCTGCTGAGTTCAGTACTGCATCTTCCATTGAGGCTGTATGCTACACAGAGGGATGGTAATAATTCTGGGACTCAGCCAAGCACTGACACGTGCAACTCAAGGCAGAAAGCTAAAGAGACTTACAGTCTCTCTCAAGTGTTGCATGAACTTATGTTAGCGGTACAAGTAATAAGACAAGTCTGGGTTGACCTCTCTTGTATGGCTTTAAAATTTATCCCACTTATATTCCACATTTGATCAGACATTTGGTTCTGCTAGACATTTCCACAGAGAATGAGTTATTCTCTCATGAGCTATTCAGAGCATCCAGTAGTGGGAGTTGCTTCAGTCTCTGCATGTCTAGGCTGGGCTTAATTTGTGGAATGCTCCTCCTTCTCCACGGGACTCCACCCCAGCATTCCCCAGTTTTGGCTCAGCCTCATGAGGGATAGGCAGTGCTTTTTCATTACTCCTTGGCCGAAACAGGATAATTTCTCTTATCAGGTTTGGAGACAGTCAATTTGTCTTTCAGGCTCTCTCAACAAATTGCTTAATGATCTACTCACGCTGCCTTTTCCATCTGGCCATCGGTGATCTCTGTATTGGGAAACCCTGAAGCGGAGGGAGGCTTTAGCTTCGTTCCATGCCCCCCCCCAACTACTAGCCCTGCCCTTGCCATCGTGATAGCCATGCCATTTTAACAAACAAATGGCGTGGTTTTGTTTCTCTCACTTGCAACTGAGTTGTATCGCTGTTTTTCCCCCAGAACGCCACCTTGGGGTGAAGGGGTTAAATGCCTGTTTATTTTCACCCCTCCCACCCATTTAGTACTAAGGGAAAGCTGTCTGGAGCTAATCCCTTCTCATGGCGGGAGATTGGTGCAGGCGCACACGCCAAAAATAATGGCCGGTCGCCATTTTGTTGTAAGCAGACTACATGGCCGTGCTGAGTACAAATCTTCTGTAGACTGTGTGAGGTAGTTTCTTATTCCTGATCAGAGGGTCTTTATTAAAAAACCCAAGAAATTATTGCAACTTCGTTTTAAACCATATTTGAGGCCATCTGCTATTCTTGTTGTTGGCTTAACCCTCATCGTTCTCCCTAACTAGCAGCACAACAGCAAGCACCTAGGCCAGTGTCCACCTGTGCAGGGAAGCTGCTGAAGGCCTTTGATTAATACTTTGACCTCTTAGGCATTCTCAATTTGGCTGATTGGGATATCCAATTAAATTAGCTGTTATATTGACATATATTTGCATACAAATATACACTAATAATAATAATTATAATAATAAGAATATATAATACTAGTGATATAATAAATTTATTATTATTGATATACAACTCATATTAGAAACACACACACACAAACACACACATATACATGTGTGTGTGTGTGTGTGTGTGTGTGTGTGTGTGCTGTTCAGCTTCCTTCGGGTATTATCCCACGTCATTGTAGT
>BLBF01000002.1:46157179-46209517 GCA_015471245.1 Laticauda colubrina
CTCTCTCTCTCTCTCTCTCTCTCTCTCTCTCTCTCTCTCTCTCTCTCCTATTCCTTGGAAAAGATTTCTTTTTTAAAAAATACGTTGCAAATGCCTTCCACATCTTTTTTCCTCATTTCCACTTGCCATTAATTTTGTGGTATCTGTTACAAATATATGGTATTCCCTATATACAGTATTATCTTTGCATAAAAGCAAGGCCCAGCATCATAATGAACATGTAACATAATGCAGAGTTTTACTCAGCCAGCTATACAATTTCTATTTCACTATTTCTGCCTTAGTGTTGCAGATACCAACTTTGTGCAAGAAAAGCTGGAGGCAATATGTAGACTGGAGCAAAGTCATTCAGAAAGCTTGAATGTTGATTGATTGATCAAAGGTTCTGAGTTTTAGTCTTTGCTTTAACTTTAAAAGATAAGAGAGCCTGCCAGCCTTCTCTCCATTTAAAAGATTAAACATTTCAACAGCTCTACAAAAGAGAGTAGTTTTAGCTTTGTAGGCTTTAGAAAATATCCTTCCAGTGGAACTTTTTAAAAAAGTTTCTTGTCAACCTGAGTCAGGAAATTTTTTCAGTTACAGAACTAAGTTCTTTACTGTCTTTATAAAAATAATCTGGGGGAATCTTCTATATTTTTCTAAAGATAAACTATATATATAGTAGTCTGGACATTTTATTTAACCATGATTTCTGAAAACCGGACTTTGTTCCAATTTTCCTGTCCATTAATATAGGCAACATAAGACAGGTTTGGTCAATTATATATGAACAGAACTCTAATGTCCTAAAAAAATTATGGAGTACTTCATTGCAGTACAATTATTCTTGCAAATAATTTATTCAATCTAGGTGGTGGTATTCTATAATATTAGGAAAATTTAAGGCATACCAAATGCATTTTTGAAGGTGTTAGATAAAAATATGTTTAATCACCTGCCACATGAGTTTCGTCAGTTTAAAAAAATGTGAATTACAATAGGCATGAATATTTTTTTTAATATGCTATCAGTTTAATTGTTGAATTGTTTGATTACATTGAAGTTTAATCATTAATCTGTATTTAAGGGAAGAAAATATATAAATTATCTTAGTTCTCTGTCATGGTAATTTCATTTATAACAATACAGACCTTTATTTTTATTCTATTAGAAAAATGTTTTATTCCTGATCTTTAACTATTTTGATAAGTTCGCCTGAAATGTTTTGAAGATTTACTGTTTTTCCTTATTTTCTAAATGGATGATACATTAAGGTTCAATAATGGGTTGATTTTATTTTTGTATGGATCAAAATCCAGAATCTATTAAAAATATTTATGGTTTTATCGTACTTTTTCCTCATCAGAAATGTTCAAGTCACATTTTACTTCATTATCCTAACAGCAGTATATATACATGGTATTGAAAATGAGCCATTTTGTTTTAAAACAGATTGCGGATGAAAAGAAACCATTCATTGCTTACTGTAATTACTAGAGCACTAATTACCTCTAATCACTGACATCCAGGGTCAATAAGGATGACAACAGAAACAGCCTTTCAAAGCAAGCTGTAATTTATTTTTTATTATTATAGCTATCACATTTTGCTAGAAGCGTTAAAAGTTGTTGATTTATATTTTCTTTTTTTTTCTATCTGCAGTTTGACGGTGAAAATATGTACATGAGTATGACAGAGCCGAGCCAGGAGTATGTGCCAGCCAGCCAGGTGGGTTAATTAATCTTCTCTGTCTTGTTTCAAATTGTAATTAAACAAATTCAAAGAATTGCATTGCAAATGAATGGCACTATCAGTAACTGCTGCAATCAGAAATAATCATAATTTATAAACAAAGCATTTAAGCCTTCTTTCTAACTAATGAGATAGCACTGATAAAGCACCAGAGTTGACAGTTGCTGAAGACACTACCTTGTTTGTGCTCCAGAATGGAAGCAGCTGTTTTGCCAGCATGATCGTTACCAAACAGTTGTTATACCTTTAGAGAGTAATCTTTACAGGTGCCTGCTATTTGTTTATTTAGCTGCAGATAAGTTAATCATTGTCTGGCATATGTGCCATAGACTATTGTCTATTGCTTTACTGTTGTATGCAGACCTAGTTAACAAAATGGCTGGTTCAAATTTGAAGGATAATGGAGAGATTGTCATAAGTGGGAAGTCATGGTATCTAATTGCTTTCCAATCCATTGTTTTTCTTATTCAGAAAAGGCCTCCTAACCTGGAAGGAAGGTCCAGCTAATCCAGAAATAAGTCAGCAAATAATTGATCACATGTGGGTATACCAGGAAGAATAAAGATAATAGTCTTCTTCCATTGCTAATAAATGGTTATTAATAGCATAATTGTTTTAAATATGATACCTTTATTTAGATAGTATCTAGTGGCCATTAAAATATATATCCTGTCATGCCTTTGAAAAAGAGATCACATGATTAAAGCAGCATTAATGTAATTTCTTTTTGTTTGTGCCATATCATGTCATTGGAAGAACCCAAGCGTTTAAGGATTAGGAAACATTGGCAATATAGAATCATAGCAGTACATAAAGTCAGTTTATTAAAGCAAAGATTTAACTAACATCTGACTCAGAATGTTGCTTTTACATAAAAATGTAGGAGGCACAGAGTTAAGAGGGATCAGTCTAAAATCGCTACATAGTCACAAGGAAACTAAATATAAGTTAATGCTTCTGTTAGAAGTATCTAAATAGGGTCCCTAAATGTTTCAGTAGGAATCTGGTTTTTTCTAGAATTGGTCAAGTTGAGATACCAAATTACCATATTTATACACATGAGTCCTGTCCTGGTTTTAGTGATGATATCCATTCAGTTGTATCTGACTCTTGGCAATTCTATGGGCCAGGTCTTTCCACATCTTCCAGTCTTGCACTACTTCTTTGAGTTGTTCTATACTCTGGCTGTTGTCAACTTTGATGCTGTGTTAATTGGTAGCCTGGTTTCCTTTTACCATTAATTCTTCCAAATATAATTGCTTTTTTTCCAGTGAATTGCCCCAGATGATATCACCAAACTGGTTTCACTACTCTCACACAATTGGTATGGCAGTTCATAATTTACTCAATGGATAACATTTAAAAGATGTCTTAGACACTTGCCTAAATGATTTGGATTTTAAATAGGAGCATATAGAAGAATAGTCCAGAATCAGTTTAAGGTTCCAAAAGCCATGCCAGAGTTGTCAGTCAATCCAGAAGTTAGAGATTCGAAGTTTCTTACATAAACAAGATTCATAGAAATGTCACATAAGAAGCAAATATCAGACGTTGTTTTCAGCAAAGGGAACATGGGTCAGGACTGCCAGTTAAATTAGACTAATCAAGAGATTTACTCCCTTGTTTGGCACAAAGCTTGATGGAAAGACTCTGCTCTCTACTTGTCAGGTAAGGGATGGGGAAGCTTTACATTATTTCCATCTGGCTTCTCCAGCTGTCCAGGTAATGCCTGTTTTTTATCTGCTTCATATGACTCTGGGATGGTGTCTCCTGAGGTTTATATCTACAGATTCAGCTGGAACTGCTTGTTGAGAGCTTTGGTTATGATCGGTTTAAGCCTTAAATAGCTATGTTGTAATTCAGTAATTAGAAGTTTGTAAAAGTTAGCTAGGTTCCTGGGACTAAATTTAAGTAAAAAGCATATAGTTATGATGCTCTTTTTTAATTTATGAAAGTTATTTGTTGATGTGTTGTTTATTTATAAGCTAATGGGTTATTTAGGGAAGTAAGAAAAGAAAACACTATAATTGAAATATCACCAAATCTAATCTAGGGGATCCAGTAATGCTGTATATAACACATCAAAAAATAGTTTCCTCCAGATTGTAGGTTAATTTTTTTAAAAAAAAAATAATTTTCCAATAAGCATCTTATTCAGAAGTTGAATTCCTAGAAAAACAACATTTTAAATATTATTTAAATGGAACATTTGAAAACTACTAAACATACTTCTGTCATAATTATAACTTTTCTGTATTTCTTTTATAACATAAGGATCCTTTACTAAAATAGATCATATTGTTCAGTATTAAGGGCCTGTCACATAGGCCGACGGATGCAAAACGTATGTAAAAAGGACACAGCGGACGAGAAAATGTTCCATCCATTGTTATCTGCTCTCAAAAGTGCCCCAAATTTGCATAAGCAGAGCGGACAACAACGGAAAGGAACGGACGGGGGAGGACATAGCCAGGATGGAAAGCGGATGCTCCACAGAAGCCTAGCGAATGGAAGCGGATAGGAGAGGATGGCACATCCGCAGGGCTTCCGGGGGAACACAGTGAAGCGGACATGCAGCGGAAGGAGCGGATGCAGAGCGGATGCCGAGTGGATGAAGTGGATGCAGAGCGGAAGCCTAGCGGATGCAGAGCTTTCACTGTGCATGTGGGGAGGATGCATTGCGTCAGCCCCACGGATAGAAAGGGAAGCAGCTCACAAGCAGGTCACCATTCAGAGGAAAGACCTGCTGCCAGACACAGCTCCAGCCAGCCAGCCAGCCAACAACCATGGGTAAGAAGAGAAAGCCTCTGCCATCTGCTGCCAGCCCTGGCAAGAGGGACAGGGCCACCATCCCACCCCCTGGCCCTGACTCTGCTTCTGCTGGGGCTTCTGCTGCTGGGGCTGACTCTTCTGGTGCTGGAGCTTCTGCTGGCGCTGCTTCTGGTGCTGGGGCTTCTACTGGTGCTTACTCTGCTAGTGCTGGTGCTTCTGCTGGTGCTTACTCTGCTGGTGCTGCTCCTGGTGCTGGGGCTTCTGCTGGTGCTTACTTTGCTGGTGCTGCTCCTGGTGCTGGTGCTTCTGCTGGGGCTTACTCTGCTGGTGCTGGTGCTTCTGCTGGTGCTTACTCTACTGGTGCTGCTTCTGGTGCTGGGGCTTCTGCTGGGGCTTACTCTGCTGGTGCTGCTCCTGGTGCTGGGGCTTCTGCTGGGGCTTACTCTGCTGGTGCTGCTCCTGGTGCTGGTGCTTCTGCTGGTGCTTACTCTGCTGGTGCTGCTCCTGGTGCTGGTGCTTCTGCTGGTGCTTACTCTGCTGGCGCTGCCCCTGGTGCTCCTGGTCCTGCTAGTGCTCCTGGTCCTGCTGGTGCTCCTGGTCCTGCTGGTGCTCCTGGTCCTGCTGGTGCTTACTCTGCTGCTGGTGCTCCTGGTCCTGCTGGTGCTGCTGGTGCTGCTGGTGCTTACTCTGCTGCTGCTGATCCTGGTCCTGCTGGTGCTGCTGCTGGTGGTGGTGATGGTGGTCCTGCTGGTCCTGCTTTTGCTGCTACTGTTGTTGTTACTGCTGCTGGTGGTGGTGGTGTGGAGGAGCAGCTCCTACAATCTCGAAGCCCCTCTGATGAGAGCCCAGATGGCCCTGCCAGAGGGAGGAAGAGGCATACGCGAGAACGAGAATGGGAGAGGAGGCAATACTCCATCGAAGAGGAACATGAGGATGAGGTGCTGGAATGGCTGAGGTAGAATGAGTATCTTTGGCGGAAGGGACACAGGCTCTTTCGAGACACCAAAAGGAATCAGGCTGCTTGGAGAGAGAAGGTGGAGAGCCTGGGCTACACTTCGGAGGTGCTCCTCGGCTGGTGGAAGCACATGCACACCTGGTACAGGAAGCTGCACCTCAAGAAATCTGGCCAGGCCTCAGTCAAGCTGACGGACTGAGAGACCTACATGATGGCCAAGTGCAGCTTCTTGGAGGATGAAATCCGCCACCGAGGAGAAGCCCCTTTCACAACCCTCTCTCTCAGACAGCCCACAGAGAGCCAGTCCTCTTCTGGCCAAGAGTCAGCTCCTGTGTCCAGGCAGGTATCTGTGGAGCGCCCCGCGACGGAGACCCCCCCCCCGACAGCTGCACTCCCCATGGCGGAACGTGTGGAGGACCCCCTGACACAATGGGAGCAAGGAGAGGGCACTTCCACCAGAGAACAACCCACATCCACCCCCAGCCCCACCTCCACAGAAAGCAGGCAGAGAGGCAGACCGGAGGGGCAGAGCCACACTGTCCTGCTGGAGATCAGGGACACCATCAGAAGCAGCGTAGATCTCCTCTCTCAGCTGGTACACACCGACGTCCCATCCTCCAACCGCAAGCCTTCCTCACCTACATCAACCAAACCCTCATGAAAATGTCGGAATCACAGTACCAGGTGATAAAGGACAGGATCACCGGTCTTCTTCACAACCCTCCAGACCCAGCTGAACCTGCTCCCACCCAGTCCAGGTCTGCTTCTCCACCCCAGGTGATGTCACTGTCCTTCCAAGGCTTTCCACAGCCCCTCACCTACCAATGCTACGGCTACCAGGAGCTCCAGCAGCACAGGCAAGCCCTTCCTAGTCCAGGCACAGGTACATCGAATGCCACCGGTGCCACTGATGCCACCCATGCCACCCATGCCACAGATGCCACCCACGCCTCACCTCGCTCACCTGAAGACCAGACATCTCCACTACACTGCTCCTTCCTCCACCCCACAGCCAAACCCAGCCTCAGAACATATGTCATCGGTATTGGGGCTGACACCCCATGTCCTGGAGGAAGGGGCTGTCAACATCACAGGATTGAGCCAGCTCTCTGAGAGCTTTCTCCACACACCATCCCTGTTGTCCTCTTGGGGCCAGGCATCCCAATGACACCTCAGACCAGCACTCCAGCAGCAGCCACCTCCACAGCACCTGGACCCTTCACCCCTGAGACTGGGCACGCCTCAGAGTGACCGAGAAGAGTGCCAGAGACTGAGTGGCTACCTGTTGACTTTATCTTTTCTTGGGACACTTGGGTCATTTTGCTTTTACAGCTTGTTATTAACAAAGATTATCTTTGCTTCACACACTTGGTTCATTTATTTTATTTAATAAAGTCTTGGTGGAAACTTTTAGAAATGGTTTAAGCCTTTGCATGCTTGTGGGATGGGTTAAGATAGCAGTGGAATTGGCAGGGATACCTGTGGGATGGGCAGGGATACCTGTGGGATGGGCAGGGATACCTTTGGGATGGGTAATAGCTGTGGGATGGGCAGGGATACCTGTGGGATGGGCAGGGATACCTGTGGGATGGGCAGGGATACCTTTGGGATGGGCAATAGCTGTGGGATAGATAAACCTCCAGTGCAAGCATAGTGGGACTGTATGGTCCACCCTCCCAGGTGCCACACCTATGGCCCTTTATTATCAATAACAATGTAATCATTCATCCACACATTTCAACATAAACACAACTCTTTATTAAATGCCCTGTTCATTGTAGGCCCACCCAACATACATGGCCCAATCTCATCAGTGTGATGAGACAGGCTGAAGGAAGCATCCATTAAGCATCTATCATCCTGTCTTGCCACTCCACTGCTCCAGCTGGGAAGTTGCACCAGTGTTTCAGGAGGTTGCGCTGCTTCTTCCCTTCACGTGAGGCTCTGTTGGGGCCTTGCACATCCTGAGTGTCTATCAGGTTTTGCCCTTGCCTCCATTCCCCAGGCTCCATGTCCCCATTGGCTTGTTGGAGGTCCACGAGCCTGTTCTGCAAGACTGGGTAGCGGGTGCGTATGAGATTGTGCAGGATGCAGCAAGCTTCCATGATCCTCCTCACGGTCTCTGGGCAATGCTGCATGGTGGTGAGAAGTACCTGCAACCTGTTGGCCAGGATGCCAAAGGCATTCTCCACCACCCGCCTTGCCCTGGACAGCCTGTAGTTGAAGATCCTCTCTTCACAGGTGAGGCATCTGGAGGTGTAGGGCTTCATGAGGTAGGTTCTGAGGGAGAAGATATCATCCCCCACGATGAAGTAGGGCACATCTTGTGTGTCGTTGGGCAGGGGGTCTGGATCTTGGAAGCCCATGATGAGGTTGCGTTCCAGCCCCTCCTTGAGGTGACTGGCATTGTATACCTGTGCATCTGAAGCTGACCCATTGCCTGAAGCATCGATGTACATGAACTTGTAGTCAGCATCGACCATGGCGAAGAGGATGATGCTGAAGAAGCCCTTGTAGTTGAAATAAGTGAACCCTGAGTTGTCTGGAGCTCTTCAGACCACGTGCTTGCCATCTATGGCTCCAATGGTGTGGGGGAAGTTCCACTTCTGATACCACTGCTCTGCAACTTTCTTCCAGCCTTCTTCAGTGGAGGGGCACTGGAGGAGCTCCCCCAGGTATTCTTCGATGATGGCCTGCACCACTTCTCTGACCACAATGCTGATGGTGTTGTGTGGCACCCTCCAGCCGTACTGCATGCTCCTGTAGGTGGTCCCAGAGGCCAGGTGGCGCAGAGTCAGTGCCACCTTGAGCCCAGGGTCCAGGCTGGGCCAGAGGTTGGTGCTCTGCTTGGTCAACCTGGGTCTCAGCCTCTCCACAACTTTGTCAAACATGGCTGGCGGCATCCTCATGAAGTTCTGGAATGCATGAGTGTCTTCGTTCCTCAGCTCCACCATCAGCTTGTTATACAGTCCGTACTCTGCTCTTCTGGCGATCCATATTCAGACCCAGACACATCTTGGCCGCCTCCTTTTCTTCGCGTAGAACAGGTGAAAGAGCCTGTAGATCGCTTCGCACTGTTGTAGAATAATGGTGGCTACCAAAAGGAGTGTGTGATGATCCATGGTGGAGATGACTGGATGCTGTGGAAGAGCAAGAGCAAGAGCAAGGCTGAAGAGGTCTGCACCGCAGGGCTGCTGGACTGAAAGTGAGATCCAGGTGAGTTCCTCCTCCCTTTTATAGGAAATATAGGTTTTCCGCTCGGTGTCCTTTTGCATCCTCTAGACATCCTGCAGACATCCTAAATATCCGAGATACATCCCCTCTGCAAACGTTTTTTCCGTTTTAATGCTTTGTATGCGAGCTGCATCCACTTTCATCCTTTCTCCGTCCGTGCTACTAACTCTTTGTGTCCGTTCCGCGTCCGTTTCGCTTCCTTCCTGTGTCTGTTTTCTGCTGGAGCGGATTTGAGTTGTGCGGATGCACAGCGGATGCCTAACAGATATAGCGGACACGTAACAGATGACGATGGATGTAGAACGGATGTTCCCTGTATGCATTGCAGATGCAGAATGGACGCGTTGGATACATTTTCCGCTCAAAATGTTTTGTGCAGCTCAATGAAATGTCAGTCGACGGATGCTGGACGGATAGGGAGGATGAAAAACAGACGCAGTGAGTACAGAACGGAAGCATCGCGTTAACCAATGGATGGCAAGTGTTTCTCTCCGTTTTACATCCTCTTTCCATCCGTTGGTGCTGTGTGACAGGGGCTTTAGGGAATGAGACGGAGGCAGTTAACAATTCTTTTGAAACAATTAACTGGTATGATTGAACCTGCTTATCTGAGAATCTATATTTTTCTGGTAACTGTGAATATAAATGTTTGAGTAAAAATTGGGAGAGATATCTTTTTGTCCAAAGCTTGTTTTGACAAGTTTAGCCATATTTTAAATTAAAGCAACTAGGCATCATCTTGCTTATATCTTTAGGGCTTTGAATCAAAAGGATTAACTGAATTTATTTGAAAGTGTAGAAGCACAAAATGTCACAAAGCAACTGATACTTTGCAGAAAATAATTGTTTCTCTTTACAAGAACCAGTGCTAAACAGCTTTATTTTCTAATATGATCTCTGCATTCTGTTGTTCTTCTACCTAAGATGCATATATTTAATTAAAGTAAAAAGACAATTTTCAAGCTTTGTGTTACATATTTTAATTCATGAATATAAAATAGATTGAGGATTCCTAAAAAGGGAAAGGAGGAAGTAAAACGGATATCCTGATTTATTTAACCATTTAGCATTTATTATTTATTTACCTCCTTTCAGAATGTTTACTATTCTGTAGTTTGGAGGCATTATTTGTTTATTTATTTATTAATCCACCCATCACATATGTGTGCCCTCTCATGAAAATGTAACTCTGTGAAATGACTCTAAAACTATGAACCAGTTAACATATAAGAACTGGTATTGAAAAAATTAAAAACCAGGAAATGGGCATCAGATAAAGCTTCCAATACTCTTTACAGGAAGTTCCATGTAGAGCCCATGACTGTAATCAGTTGAGTGGTGACCGGCATAGTAACTGTGAATACAGCCCATCAGTGTAGGAATGGGTGCAATTGGCACAGTATGCAGTGCAGAGGCCCTCCTAGCTATGACCCCAATGTGCTCTTTGACCAGGAGTTGTGAATCCACAAAGACTAGATCTGAGTTGCTGAAATGTGGGCTACCACCCATAAAATAATGCAGAAAGTGCTCTTTGCTGCCATTTAATGATTGTTTGCAGACTAGATGTGGCAGGTCTAAATACATCTAAACAAACAGAAAGATGCTGGCCAGAAGTACCCGAAGGTAAAGTCTACCTGACTAAAATTATGTGGTGGTTGACAGGCTCCTTCCTCCATTTCTGTTAAGGAATTCTTCTGATGAAGGGATTGGTGGCAGCTGTGCTGAGAGGAAAGGAGAACAAATTATCCAGCTAAGTGGACTACCGAGTGACTGATTTTTAGTTATAAGACTCATGTCTTATTTTGTTGGATAGCATCAAATAAATGTATCATTTAAAATAATTAAATTTTGGCAGCCTATTTCTACAGTTATGCATGATTTGAAATTTTGCATGAGCTTTAAAATGAAAGGTGATCTTAACATTCCTTACCATTTGTTAGAATATATATTAATGGAAGAATCTCTTAAGACTTTTAAAATCAATGTATCACCTTAAGGCTAACATAAATAAAAACACACATGTCAGTTGTGAAAAGTCGAACATCAAACATCTGTATAATTTGGTAATCCAAGACAACTTGCCTTACAGCATTACTTGACAATTATCATTTCTGTTCAATTTTCAAATCAGTACATGCTTTGAGACTTACGTACTAAGTTGCTAAGTAGCAACATATGGCTCACTACTGTTCTTGTGATGTTGCTGCAAGGGAAGATTGTAATACTAGAGTTGAAATGATTTCCACAGACAGCCATTCTTGGAAATAAGCCAGAAGTATAACTGTACCATTAAAATTAATATTCTTTTAGCTTGTCCCAAAAGACTGGTGTTCCTGGGCTGGTGTATATTTTATACATGTAAACATTATATACCTAGCAACAATTGCATAGAACTATAGATTCCAGATAGCTTTTACAATTATTTTACTATGTTCATATCTACATTTACCAAACAAAATACAGTAATTTTATTAATTGTTAAATTTTTAGCATAGGAGAATAAACTTTTACATAGGAGAGATTGTCATGTCCTTGTTGCAATTTTCTGTTGTCATCTATAAGAACTTCCTGGCAATATTATCCATATATTAATATAACAAAGAAACTTGGGACTAAGCAATTTTTTCTAATGCGGAACACACTCTTCAGAGTTAACTTGCAAACTCAAGCCAGGGGAAAACATTATTTTAATATAGTCTTTCATACTGATGTCCTCTAAATGTGTTAATCTTCTCCCAGGACTAGGTTGCTTGGCCATTTTGGTAGAATGAATTCAGTATATCTGGAAAACATCTGATTAGGGAATAATGAGCATGTTAGAAATATTTCCCATTGCTGATGGATCACTTTTAAAAATCTTTAGACACCTGATAACCTGAAATATAAAAATTATTCATTCTCCAATGAGCTGCTCGGATCATCCAGCAGTGGAAAGTGCTTAGATTTAACTCTGATAAGCTGGGCTTGATTGATAGGATGCTCCTCCTCCTCCATGTACTCTTCCTTAGCATTCTCCAGTTGAAATTAATGTTCATCGATGATATCAGTATAAAAGTTAACATTAATCACATATGAGTGAATTTCTCATTCTTTTCACTGTTTTAATACGATAATGCAGCATTCAATGTTATCTGTGTATTTTGTTTTCCAGTTGCATTGTTGATTGGCTTTGTGTATTAGAGATAGGTTTTTTTATATAGCAACTTTCTCTTAATCAGTATAATAGGTGTGTATTATGTTGTAGCCTAACTTTTTTTTCCTTTTATGTTGATATCTGTTCCTTACAGATATCCTTACCGCTGACCAGGAATGTCAAACTCAATTTCATTGAGGGCTGATTAGGGTTGTGTTTGACCTTGAGGGCCGATGTAGGCATGGCCAGCTTGACGTCACTCATGTCAGGGATATCTGTGGCAGCCTGAGCTCTCTGCCAAAGAGAACAAGTTCCAAAACTCTGTTTTTGGCTGTGACATCCTCCTACAACCCTCTTCCAGCAAAAATGGAGCTGGGGGGGCATATGGACAGCCCTCGCGAGCTTTGCTTTTGCTGGCAGAGGCACCAGTCTTTTGTTGTTTCCAGGGTGACCCTGCAGGCCAGTTCTAAATACCCCGCAGGCCAGATCTGAGCCCTGGTCCTTGAGTTGACACCCCTGTTCTATACAGTCCTTTATCAGCCGAACTATTTGGCTTTTCAAGTTAATAAAATAATCAATGAAATCATATTCAGTCAAATAAAAGTAACAAACTATAATTTCATTGTGAGCAAACAAAATGATAAGTGTTCTGCCAGAGTGCAACAGTTATTTGTTCTTACACTTATTTTTCTAGAACTCCAATGATATATCCTTAGATATATACCAAATATCTAGTACAAATATGTCTCTTTATTAAATATATATAACATTCTCTTCTATATTCTTTTATCAAATTATAAGCACCTTTATGTATTTACATAAATATTATAAAATATAATTTCTTTTCTTGAAATCTCCCAAAGCAATTATACATAATGAAAAAAACATACCATAGGAAATACAGGTAGTTCTTGACTTACGACCACAATTGAGCCCAAAATTTCTGTTTTTAAGTGAGACATTTGTTAAATGAGTTTTGTCACATTTTACAAACTTTCTTGTCACAGTTGTTAAGTGAATCATTGTAGTCAATAAGTTAGTAACATGGTTGTTAAGTGAATCTGGCTTCCCTTTTATTTCGCTTGTCACAAGATCGCAAAAGGTGTTCACGTAACCTTGGAACACAGTGTTCTGACCCAGGCTTCATCAATTGTAATTAAACACAAACTTGTTTTAAAAGCAAAACCTATTTTATTGCAATGCTGGGAATTGTTTCCATTCCCAGCCAGAACTACTCTTAAAGAATCCCCCAAGATAAGCATACAACTTTCAGTTCTGTGGGATGCTGCCAAAAATAGAAGAATAGAATATCCAATTAACTATAAAAGAAACCAACTGAAAGTACAAGAAAAAAACAACCAAAGTACATAGAGCTTCAATGAGGACTCAGAACTGATTGAACTACTTTACTTCCTGCAAAGGTTTCATCGTTTAGGTCTGACTTTTATCCTTTATGGGAGGGGCAATTACCTCCCAGCCTTACTCCCGAGTCACCTCTTTTGTTTCAGCTGCTCTTGCGTTCTAGCAGCTCTGTGCACACGGGCACTGGGAACAGGTTCCTCTGGGCCCTTTGCTTTGCTGTTGCCAGACTCTGAAGGCAGCACCCTCCCAAATGGTCCTGGCCCCATCCGTGCATCAGATGCAGACTCCCTGACTGATCCCCTTTCTTTCTCACTGTCTGATTCTGTTGCTATCTGCACTGACTGCCAGCAAACCACAACACACAGCAACAGTCATAAATATGAGTCAGTTGCCAAGCGTCTGAATTTTGATCACCTGATCATGGAGATCCTACAAAGGTTTTAAGTATGAAAAATGGTTATAAGTCACTTTTTTTCAGTGCCGTGATAACTTTGAATGATCACTAAATGAACTGTTGTAAGTAAAGTACTAACTGTACATTACATGATTGAATATTGTTAGGCTACTGCTTAGGTTTGTTTGTGGCATGAAAATATTTTGGAACTTATTAGACAATAGTAGTGAACTGTTTCTTATGGTTAAGATTCCCTCTATAAAGGCAGCTTGACCTATGGACCCTTGACCCAATAAAACAATAACAATAGCATTCCACAGGTTAATCTGTTTAGTCTCCCAACGTCTGGCATCTCAACAAGCACAAATTACTTACTCCAACTGTCTTCAGTATAGCATTCAAATGATTACTCTGTATAATCCCAGAGGTATTCATTACAGATAAATTTACTCTTTCTACCTTGCATACAAGCTGGATTTTCAATGGAAAATGAAAGGCTGCCTGGAAAATAGGACACCTAATTAAGTTAAACTACTCTAGCATTTGGCTTGACATCTTCATTACTCAAAATTAAAAAGATGCTTCACTTGAGCACACAGATTACTATTGTTTATGTTGTTGTCTTAAATTGGCATCTCACACAGCAGCCTATGTTCCAGAATTATATCGTTTAATAGTTCACATATTTCTTGCAGTTTATAAAAATGTCTGAAGAGTCAGGAAAGCTATTTATACAGTAAGTACAAGCGGTCTAATGGTTGAAGGCAAAATTGTTTAAATGGCTTTCTGGACTTGCACGCAGAAGGTTCAGTTTGTAACTTTATATTTATTAAATTACACCATTTTTATAAAGCTCGGTATAATAGAACAGAATAAATTGCATTGTAATTATTCCAAAGCTAAACCTCGCCTTCTGTGAGAGATTTAGACTGTATAGTTTCCCAAAATCTTAAAAATCTTGGGTTTTGTTTTTGCTTTTAGTTTATTTTAAATACTGATCCATTAAACAATCCTTTCAGCAAAATTGCAGATGTTTGTGTATCCCAGGTGACATCATATTCCTTTCTATATTTGTATCTACTGTATATTTATATGCAGCTGAAATCTCTGGGGGAAATAGTTGATGTGAAGTCAATTTGTGATTGAAAGTGCCCTCATTTAATATTAGTTTTGCACCTTTTAATGTTTTGCACCTTATATTATAATGCGTTAAGTATTATTTATAGGAATTGTATCATTTAGAATGAAATTACCCAAAATATTTTTAATTTTGTCTTTCAATCTGCTGTTTTTAGAAGACATTATAGCCAACTTTTATGTCTCTAAGTGATCAGTCTAAATATATAGCATGCTGCTTTGGGATTCGGCATCAATAATGTAGTCTGCTGTCATAAAATATTGTTTCACATGGTATTTATAGGCAGGTTCCAGAGTCCATTGTGGCTCTATTGGAAGAGGAGCTGCGTACAGTTCATCCCTATGGAAAGTAAACCTTGCTTTTCCTTGTCAAAATATTATGTTTTCTGCACACTGCTAAAGTGAGTATGTAATGTGCACTAGGAGTGCAAGCATGTTCATGATATCAAGACAAATACAGATAACATAGAATTAAACAAAAGAAATATTTGCTGATGCAGTTCTGTATTGCATTCTGTTTAAGGATTTCTCAATGAATTTGTCCTTTCAAAGCTAATATTTAAAACAAATTCATTGTAAATTTACATTTTGATAGCATGAGTCTAAATGATTATTTATTTATACAATTTATATAGTCACTCATCTCCGGTGACTTTGAATGACATACAAAACTTTATAACCAAAGGAAGTGCAAACAAGAAAAGTAAAGCAAACAATAATAGTTTGTGTGTCAAGAATATCTCTGTTCAAAGAATTCATAAATTCAGAATAAGGAAATCCAAAAGGACAAAGTAGTCAACTAGAGTGCAAGAATAAAATACTTTAAATAATCATTATGCAATATTGGTGTGTTTAAAAGGCTGGATGTTTATCCCTCAGTCTCCAGAATTCTCTATCAACTTCTTATAATCCCTGATTAACCAGTCAGATGGATTACTCATTAGAAGGGTTGGTCTTACAATCCATTTGCAACTCCCTAAGTGCCTCTCAGTTTTGTTATTTCTCTACTTTAAAATATCTAAATTGCACTTGGCTGTGGTGATTCCTGATGCTGATAAAACAGGGTTTAAATCAGTATGTTACTGAAATCTGCAGTCCTAAACCAGAACACAGTAGGAGTGGGTAGGACTTCTCAAGGAGGATAACCACTTTGGAGACTGGCTTTGTTTTCTATTTAACTATAATATAAGCTAATAGGAAAGGTGTTAATTATAAAACCTATGAAAAATGGTTGCAGGAATTGGGTATGTCTAGTGAAAAAAAAAACTAGGAGTGATATGATAACAGTGTTCCAATATCTAAGGAGCTGCCACAAAAAAGGTGGGTCAACCTATTTTCCAAAGCACCTGAAGACTGTACAAAAAGCAATGGATAGAAACTAAACAAGGAGAGAACCAACCTAGCACTAAAGAAAAGTTTCCTGACACAAATTTCCTCATGGTGTGAACAATTAATCGGTAGAACAACTTGCCTTCAAGTTGCCACAACGAGAAGTTGTGGTACTCCAACACTGGAGGTTTTTAAGAAGAAATTGGGCAACCATTTGTCTGAAGTGGTATCTGATCTCCTGCTTGAGCAGAGTGTTGGACTAAAAGGTCTCTTCCAACTCTGTTATTCTGTTAATATATTAATCATGCCATCAGAAACTAATGTTAGTTACTGATAGTTCCTCTTCTGCAAAATCAATTTTCTTTGTGCTGCTTATCCATTATACAACATTATAGAAATATTAATTACAAGTCTTATCCATGATACAGTGAGGGCATTACTTAATAGTTTGCTCAAAGGACCAAAAAGATCACTCACAATAACTACTTGAAAGTATGACTGATTGAAAGCATCAACAGAATAGAATAAAATTCTTTATTAGCCAAGTGTGATTGGACACAGGAGGAATTTGTCTTTGGTGCATATGCTCTTAGTGTACTTAAAAAGAAAAAATACATTTGTCAAGAATCATGAAGTACAACACTTAATGATAGTCATAGGGTACAAATAAGCAATCAAATCATACTAGGAAACAATATAAATTGTAAGGATACAAGCAATAAATTTACAGTCATACAGTCATAAGTGGAAAGAAATGGATGATAGGAATGATTAGAAGATTAATCGTAATAGTAATGCAGACTTAGTAAATAACTGGACAGTTTTGAGAGAATTATTTGTTTAGCAGAGTGATGGCATTAGGGGAAAAAAACTGTTCTTGTGTCTAATTGTTCTGGTGTGCAGTGCTCTATAGTGTCGGTTTGAGGGCAGGAGTTGAAACAGTTTATGTTCAGGATGTGAGGGGTTTGTAAATATTTTCACAGCCCTCTTTTTGACTTGTGTAGTATACAGGTCCTTGATGGAAGGCAGGTTGGTAGTAATTGTTTTTAATTATCCTTTGAAGTCTATGTCTTGTTGGGTTGTAGAACCAAACCAGATAGTTATAGAGGTGCAGATGACAGACTCAATAATTCTTCTGTAGAACTGTATCAGCAGCTCCTTGGGCAGTTTGAGCTTTCTGAGTTGGTGCAGAAAGAACATACTTTGTTGTGCTTTTTTGATGATATTTTTGATGTTAGGTGTCCATTTTAGGTCTTGTGATATGATAGAACCTAGAAATGTAAAGGTCTCTACTGTTGATACTATGTTGCCTAATATTGTAAGAGGTGGTAGTATGGGAGGGTTTCTTCTAAAGTCTACCACCATTTCTACGGTTTTGAGTGTATTCAGTTCCAGATTTGTTCCAGTTACACCACAAGACAAGTTGTACAACCTCCCATCTGTATGGGATCTATATCCCATCTGTATCACTGTTGTATCATCTGCAAACTTCAGTAATTTAACGGATGAGTTGTTTGAGATGCAGTCATTGGTGTATAAAGAGAAGAGAAGTGGAGAGAGCGCATGGCCTTGGGGAGGTGGCTGTATTAAATTGTACAGATATCTGATGTGATTCTGCTTAGCTTCATCTGTTGCTTCCTGACTGTTGGGAAGCTTATGATCCACTTACAAGCTAGCTGGTTTAGTTTAGTTAGAAGAATGTCTGGAATGATGGTATTGAATGCTGAACTAAAGTCTACAAAGAGAACCCTTATGTAGGTATTTGGAGATTCAAGGTGTTGTAGGATGTAGTGCAGAGCCATATTAACAGCACCATCTGTCAATCTATTTGCTTGGTATGCAAATTGTGGGGGATCTAACAGAGGATCCATGATGGTTTTCAGGAGGGACAGCACGAGCCTTTCAAAAGTTTATATAACTGCAGACTTTAGAGCAACTGGTCTGTAGTCATTCAGTTCCTTGATGGAGGGCTTCTTTGGCACTGGGATGATAATAGAGTGTTTGAAGCAAGAAGAAACATAACACATCTCTAGTGATTTATTGAAGATTCAGGTGAAGATGGGGGCCAATTGGTCAGCATAAACTTATAAGCAAGAAGGAGTTATCTTATCAGAGCCTGGTGCTTTTCCTGGTTTTTGTCTGTGAAATAGATCTTGCACTTCTTTTTCTGTGACTCAGTGCAGTTTCTTCTCATCTATAATCTAAATTTGACAAGAGCAAAATAGAACAGAAAACAAGAGGATCTAAGCAAATAGCAAATATTTCTGAACTTTTTGAGCATTAGAAGATGCACGATGGCATTGTCCAGTAAACATGCAGGAAAAGTCAGGAAACAATTGGCCATTAAAGTGCTGATATAAACTACTTAGCTGCCACACCTATACTGCTAAAACCTACATTGCTAATGTTTGTTAAAGAACAAATAGTTAACAAAAATCAACACAATTTACTCTAAAAATTGGGGAAAGAAAATTAAAGCTAATTTTCTAAAAATGTTCATTTGTCTTGTTGACATCCAGCATGGTGCAGTGGGTTCACTATTATTTAGAAAATTATCACTCCAGTTCTGTCAGTCATTCACCATCTGCTTAATTAATATTGTCAGCCAGCAGGAAATTGAAAATAGAGAAATCAACATTTAGGTGAATGTCTTTATATTAGCTTGTATAAAATATTTGTACTTGGTGAATAATATGCAAAGACATAATATGAGTTATTTGAGCAATGTATGCACTTCTGTGCACACACAATCTATTTTGCCCTCATTATATCTTAAATTGTTTTCTCTTAACTTGCATTTAAAAAGGAATGTCAATTTGGCTTTGGAAATGAGGGGGGAATGAGTGATCATTTAAGCAGGACTTTAAAAAACTATTATTCAGTCCTGAAAAAGAGGTCATTATAAAGAAGAAAATCAAAATAACCTTACCTTAATTATATTTGATATAAGTTGGAGTAGAAAGAAGCTTAGACGGGCTTTCAAGATTCTGTTATTTTTCCTAACAATAAAGAGCAATCCTTTGAATTGCTGCTGTGTCTGTCTCTTGACCTTACCTATTTTGAATGGCTGACATCGATCCTGAATGCCTCTGTAGTCTCCCATCAGAGAGATTGTTGATTGATTGATTATGCCACTTTTTTTACTCCTAACATCACACAGATAGATTTTCTCCATGATAATCTATCCCTAATATATTTTTTCAGATCTCCTGATGGTGCCCTCATGGCTACTGTAACTTAGTACATCCACTTTGCTCCTGGTCTTTCTCTTCTTCTTTCTTTCCAGTTTTGCTAGCACAACAGAGCCTTTTCCAGAGAGCTAGGATTTTGCATAATGAATGCATAATAGAGCAATTTGAGCTTAATCATTTGTGCCATGAATGAGAACTCTGGGCTGATTTGTTTGATGATGCATCAGTAACAGATGGATATACAAATAGCAAACTGTACAATGCTATGATGCAGCTAGCAAAATAATTTGGACAAGCCTTATCCCAGCTGAAAACAGTTCCACAAGTTACTATGCAGCTGGTATTGCTCTGTTACCCAGAAAAATCTACTAGTGAAATTTGGGGGATGGATGTCTCAAGATCAATTCTTGATTTTCATTATGCAGTGTAAATCATTTATTACTAGATTCAAGTGGTATTTTCTATAGATTGGCCCAAGACCGCCGTTGTCATTAGTCTGCTGAAAAAGCAGACAAATAGCTCATGCTGGTCACTGAGGGAAATAAAGGATTATTGGAAATTACCAGAATTGTTTGCAAAGTTTTAGAGATGCTTTTTGACAGGTTAGCCAGGGAAACACCAGCAGATGAGGTAAAGTAAGAATATTGTTGAGTTTGTGAGTATATACATACAGCAGTTGATTTCCAGTAGTATTCCAGAGATCAGCATTGACATGATCGTGCCCTGATTAACCCATTTTGGGAAGAACATTTAATGATATTTTGTAAAAAATTTAAATAAAGACTTACTGCATTTCTCTATCATCATGTCTCCTTTTCAAGCAATCTTAGGCTATCATAGCCTCTTGGTCTATTGTTCTTCATTTTCATGAGAGACATGCCACTCAGCTCCTCTTAAGAGAATAGTCAGATTTGGCCAAGGCCAAAGATTCTGATTAACTAAGTTGACATTACCAATAATTGTGGATGGACATAAGTATTCACTATTAAGATTGTTCTTATTAACTTAAAATAGCAGAATCAGAAATGCTGTATTTTCATATAGCATATTTTGTATCTAAGGCTAATTTTCACTGGATGTAGCAAATTGAATTTATTATTCTTTTATGCACTATAGAACAACGTTTAAGAACAAGATTTTCTCCACTTGTATTGTTTCTGCTCTTGAGTGGTAATGAGTGTTAGGAGGTCTTTTTGATCTAATATTAATTTTATAAATTGAATTCCACTTCTCTAGCTCCTATTCAGTCCCGTGAAAGCTCTTAGAAAATTGTAATGAAGCCTTAAATTTAGCCACTGAGGTAGAGAAAATTCTACTCAATGGAAGCTGTGAAAATATTAAAGGTTTTAAACCTCCAAGAAAACTTATTTTCTCATTCATTGTAATACAGATGCCTTAATACAGTAGATAGGTACTTTAAAGTGTGTAAAGAATTATTTCCTAACATTATGCCAGTCATAAACTTTATATTGCTTGTAAACTTTATATTGCTTACAGTATTTGAAAAAGTGTTTTGTCAGTTTGAAGTAACAATGGATTACTTGGCTTTTCATAGTTTAATTAAAACTTTTCTTTCATCTTTCAACAGTCTTTTCCTGGTCCAAGCCTTGAAAGTGAAGATTTTAACATACCTCCCATCACTCCACCTTCATTACCTGACAATTCACTAGTGCATTTGAATGACACGGAATCTGGTTACCCTTCACTGTGTCACCCTCTCAACCATAATGGCCTGATTCCATTCCACCCCCAAAATATGGATCTACCTGAAATCACAGTCTCTAATATGCTTGGCCAAGATGGAACAATGCTTTCAACTTCTTTGTCTGTGGTAAGCTTATTAATTTGCATGTGTGTTTGTGTCTGTGTGCATATATTATGCATGCATGTATGTATCTAAAAGAGATTTTTGAAACATATGTTTTTTAAAATGAATGTACTATTTGTACTTTGATAAGAAGTTTACTTTAAATTATACCTTATATAAGAGATTTGAGGATTGAAAAAAATTATACCCAAATCATATATATTGTGGAAGAAGTAGAAGGGCATTTCCATTGTGGATACTTCAGCAGATAAAACACTGCTGTACTGTATATAATTTCTGGAAGCCAGAAATAAATAAAATGGATGATCACCTTGCAATCTGGTATGTAGCCTTTGATCTCAAGACTTCAGGTTGTCCTTCAAAACCTTATTTATAGTCCTCAGTAAATGCTCCTGAATTGTATTGTTTTACAGGAGGATAACATTATATAGAGATTAACTATATTTACTATCATGTCATTTTAAATACCTTTAAATGTAACTAAATTAAATGTATAAACTATTATGGTACCATCTACTTTCTGGAGAATAGCCTCTTGCATGCCACTCAAAGTCCAGAATGTATATGCCAATGTTTTCCGGATTGTCTCATATTTGACATGCTTGGAAGGAGAAAAATAATCTATAATGCAAAAATCAGAGAAGAACTGGATTTATAATAAAACCATGAATGATTAGATAAAGAGTTCTGATTGCATTGCTAGTTTCTGAAATGAATGAACTTTGTTGTTGTTATTGAATACAGCATGTATTCTTATCTCAAGTTTTTTTTAACATTAAATGGGATATTTATTCTTTGGGAAAAGATTTTGAGATGATATTCTTCAATATTTCTTTTTCAGCATGTGTGGTTAATTTCCATGGCTACTGAATTATTAGAAAATTATTAACAATCAAATAGCCCTTTGAATCATGAAAACTAGAATATTTCACTGAAAACTAAAGAAAGAAATAAAGAAAATAGCCAACCTTGTTATCCTTTCACAAGGCATTGAAGACTTTGCTGTTCCTGCAGGCATTTTCATTGGGGAGGGGGGATGAGTTCTGCCACTGTGGGTTATTAGTAATTAATACTTTATCCTTGGGTGTGGAAGAGTTATAGTTTTGGAGGGAGAGTATTTTTAATTTTCTAAGCCCCCCGGAATCATTTATGTGAGGTGGCTTACTATATACTTTTTTTCCCTGGACTGAATTAATATCTGTTCCTACAGAGTCTAAATGCTGCTTCAAGTTTCACCTTTTGGGATGAAATGAATACAGATTTGATGTAAAGAAAAATATCTGAATCCTATGAAGATCTTAGGAGGATAAGAATAGTATTTAACACATATGTACTGGATTCCAGTAATGGTATATCATAAGACTGTTTCTGTACTGAGGGCTGGAGTTTGGAAGCCAAGTATTTCCCTAAAGAACTGATGTTTCATATCTATTTCTTTCAAAGAAGGAGCAGTAGAATTTTGAGAGCTTGTAGATATTCAGACTGAGAAAGTCATCAAGAAAAAGTAAATACAGGTAGTCCTTGACTTAAAATGGTTCATTTAGTGACTATTTTACAATGATTACAATGATACTGAACAATGTGACTTATAACAATTTTTCAAAGTTGCCACCTTTGCAGCATCCCCATGGTCGTGATCAAAATTCAGATACTTGGCAACTGGTTCCTATTTATGACTTGCTATATCCCAAGATCATGTGATCACCTTTTGCAACCTTCAGGCAAGCAATCAACGGAGAAGCCAGATTCACTTAACAATTGGGTTGCTAATTTATCAACTGTGATGATTCACTTAACAGCTGTGACAAGAAAAGTCATAAAATAAGGCAAAACTTACTTAACAAATGTTTCATTTAACAACAATGTTTGGCCCAATTGTGGTTGTAAGTTGAGGAATTATAATTGGGGATCTATTCAAGATACTTTGGGGATTTTAATAAAGAAACTAGAAGAAAAATATTGATAACCTGATAAAAGAAAGAAAACACATTGCATGGTTTATTTAGGTTCAAGTCATTTGCTTCTTTTAAGTGATTTTTTTTTAAAGTAGATTCTAGCTTTTTAACAAATTAAAACTTTTAGTATATTTAATTTTTAATTTATGAGGAAATATGAATAGATCTTACAATATTATTTTACATTGATTTTACAGTTCACATTTTTAAAAGCATGCCTTTCTGTAATTTCGAAAGGAAATTATCCATGAAAATCTTTTTGAAAATCGAAAAACATCAGCTGCTATTTAATTTAAAATGTACTATTCATGCAAGACTATGATATTTCACAATATTAGAAGTATGAATCATGCCTTTTTCTCACTATAACTACCAGTCACATGTAATAAAACATTTGGCTTACATATGCCCTATGAATTTATAGCTATATTTGGAAGGCTTTCCTGGAATCATAGTGCTGGATATGTGAATACATAACAGAGTGAAAGATAATGGAAACAAAATGTAAGGTTATTAGGAAAAAAAAGTATGTTACAGGAAAAGAAGGAGGTACACTTGATTTTGTAATAATACTCGTGAAAAGGTTTTGGAATTATGATTGTTCAGAAACTGAATATTAATCCTAAGTGTGATAAGATATTAAAGAAGGTAAATGCAATTTTAAGCTTCATCAATAAATGTAGCTTGTGAATTCCATTTTATTCTGTATTGTTAGTTAGTTTATTTTATTGTTATTCCACCTCGTACAATCAAATCAAACACCATCTTTAGTGCACATCATGACTATGAAAATAAACACAAACACACATACTTCACACTCCACACATTGAATTGAAAACTCCTGACATCGCACCAACACTGCACTATAAAGTAGAATTCAACAGAGCTACTGCCCTGGGATAATAGTAGCTGTTTTTCAGCCTTGGTTAGACCTATATCAAAATCCATGTCCAAGTCTAGGTAACACGCTTTAAGAATCATTACCAAACAATTGGGCAAGAGGGCAACAATGATGATAGAATAAGTCTTAGGAGAAGGCACTGCAGAAATTTTGGAAAAGACAGATGACCGGTATGATAGCATTATTTAAGATTGGCTACATGGACATGAAGGGAGGAGTGGCTCAGTGGCTAAGATGCTGATCTTACCGATTACAAAGGTTGGCAGCTCGAATTCCTAGCACCGCATAATGGAGTACACTCCTGTTACTTCTCTCAGATTCTGCCAAGCTAGCAGTTCAGAAGCATGTAAAAATGCAAGTAGAAAAATAGGGACCATTTTGATGGGAAGGTAACAGCATTCCGTGAGCCTTCAGCATTTAGTCATGCCGGCCACATGACCACGGAGATATCTTCGGATAGCGCTGGCTCTGTAACGGAGCTAGAAACGATAAGCATGTATGTGTGAAGGAAACCTTTACCTTTACATAGATATGGAATAATGGTTTAAAAGAAAAGGAAGGGGAAATTTTTATTTGAATTTCTTCACTGAGAAGGGTATTAGATTGTGTCCTCAGTTCTGCTGCTAACTAAGACAGTCATTGAGTTTTGCCCCATTTTACAACCTTTCCTGCCACAGCTGTTCAGTGAATCACTGCAATTATTAAATTAGTAACACAGTTGTTAAGTGGATCTGGCTTCCCCATTGACTTTGCTTATCAAAAACAATGCAAAAACAGGACTCCAAGAAACTGCAACTGTCATAAATATGAATTAGTTGCCAAGCATCTGAATTTTGATCATGAGACCACAGGGATGCTGCAACTGTCATAAGTGTAAAAATGGTCATAAGTCACTTTTTTAGTGCTTTTGTAAGTTCCAATGATCACTAAATGAACTGTCATAAGTTGAGGACTATCTGGATGTAATTGCTATTCTTGATCTGTCTTAAAACAAAGAAATACTTTTTCATTTTCTTTTTTGCATCTTTTTTTCTTATCCTGGGTATGTGGCATAGAAGCAATAACCAGAGTAACAAAGAAGACATTGTATGGTGTATCATATTGAAAATTAACCCAAGCTGCACCATACAAAGGTATCTTTTTGTGCTGATTATGATTAGACTTGATTGCAATATTTGCAAGTCCATAGAGATGGGATGAAAACTGAAAGGTATAACCTTGTTTTAAGAAAGTGCTGTCACTTCAGGGAGGAAAAAAAGCTAAACATAAGACATTGGTGTAATCTGGATAGAAACAAATGTAAATGCAATTTCAGGTTCACTCAAGCAATGTAAACTTTCTAAATGATAAGAAGCAGTTATACCATTCTCTTTTTTTTTTTTTTTTTCATCTTTTCGTCACCTGTTTTGGGCCTCAGAGTTTCAGAAAGATCCTCAGAAATTGAAGCAGGTTAAGAAAATGGTAACAAAGATGAGCAGAGAAGTTAGTATTAAGTATTATTCAGAAAGATTGAAAAAGATTGATATATTTTTCATGAGACATGAAGGCTAGAAAATAGGGATCAAATATCATATTTCAAGAAGGCAAAACAAGGTCAAGACATGTCTTCTTTTGTTTCAAACTACACAAAAGCTTTCCAGATTACAGAAATAATGAATTTAAGTTGCAGGAATGAACATTTTGATTACATTTTAGAAAATACTTCAAATCAGAAACAGCATTTTAACATTGGAACCAGTCCTCAGTACAATGAATTTCTTTTGGTGAATGTGCTCAAGGGAATTCTGGACAGAAGTTTGTGCTCAAAGGAACTCCGGACAGAAATTTTGCAAAAATTTGAAACAAGTGGTTTGCCATATGTGCCAGTGTGATTGTTGCACCTTTCTTGATGAGGACAACTCTTTTGCAAGTTTTGCATGTCTGCTTCACATATTCCCAGTTTTTCTGTGAGGGCATACACAACTAATAAACAGTTTCAGATGCCATGAAAGGACATGATTGTGAAAACAGCTCAGAAACAATTTTAAAGCAGTAATTTTAACTGCTTTAACGGCATGACTGCTTTGTATTTACTTTCTTACGTACTATTAATTTATTTATGGAAAAACCCAATAAACATTGTACATTACAAAGCTCTTCTTTCAAATGCTTTGCTCATCTTTATGATGCAGCTATCTGTTGGAGTAATTCCTGCATTCAACATGGGTTTGGAGTCAATGGTCAAAATAGCACTCTTTAATTCTATGATTTTAGGAAGATCTGAGGGGACTCTATATCTCAGTAAATGTCAACATTATTTTATTAGCTGGACCAATTGTTGGCAACTCATTACAAAAAAATTCATTATGCAATTGTTCTGCCAGGCCATACACTTTTTAGTAGTGTAAGACTTCTGTCAATGACTATCTGCTGGAATGTCAGTCAGACTAGAATCAAGTCGGGGAGCAACATATATGGTTTAACTCCATGAAAGAAAATATTAAGTGTTCCTTAGTGCTTTCATGAGCTTGTTGTTTTCTTGCAGATGTTTCATTACTTAAACAAGGTATTACTCTGGTCCTGGTGATGTTACCTAATTTGGTAAAGAAATGTCTGCAATGAAACAAGTTCAAAAAGCACCAAGGTTCCATCATTTTAAATATATCCTTATTGGAGAAAATATTGCTTTCTGAAACTTTGACTTTTCTCTCCATACTGGTACAGTTACTCCAGAATTTTTTTCCATTCTCTTATTTTTATGACTATTTTTATAATTAAAAATTAGAAAACTGTTACAATGAAAGGATAAATCATTGAGGCAATTTCTTTTCTCATATTTAAGCATTAGCCAATTAATTATAGGCAATGAGATGTTCTGTGAAAGAGAACAAGCAAATGAGAAATGTACAACGTTGTCTCTGCTGGTTGTTAATAGGATGGCAGGCCCATCTCTATCCAGAATACCAACCATTCCTCAAAATCATCCTTTTTCACTTTTTTTATTCCATTATGAAACTAAATTTATTTTGTGTAAAACTAACATTTTATTTTATTTTTTCTTAATTGATAAGGCTATCCACCTCAAATTTATGACTCTGGGTGAATAATGGCAATTAAAAGCAGCATAAATAACATAAAAACAAAAAAGCATAATACTTAGCCAAACTGAAAAACAAAATCACAACAGGAAAACAACATAAACATTGCATGAATTTGCCAGGTCCCATGACAAAACTATGTCTTTAAAAGCCCTTGAAAAGCCAACATAGTTGGACCAATCTGATCCCTGGGGAAATTCTATGATAACACATTGTTTTATTCTATGTAAAACTGACATTTTATTCTGTCTTCCCAGTGTCAGACTTGAATATATCATCTATTGCTTCTTTCTATTTTATGCTCCAATTGAGAACTTTTGGAAGCTAATCAACCCAAGACAATTCAATACAGCACCTGCTATATTGAATTATATTAGCTGATTGTAGATTTTGGATATTTTTTTCAAAAAAATGTGTTTAGGGTCTCTGGATAATATCTACTCTATTTCAACAGTACATTCTCTGAGTGATAGAATAGAACATATAACAGTAAACAATATGACATATTTGAGAAAATAGAAAGAAATGTGAGAATGTATTTTATTTCCTTTAAATATTTAAACACTTTGAATGTGATATCTAAAATAGAAAAAGAGAAAGAAAAAAGTATGTATTTATTCCCCAAATGTTATAAATAACAATAACTGTTAATAATAACAACAAAGGGAATAGAGAAGAGAAGATCATTATCAACTGAATATATATTAAAAGCATATATTAAAAGCACACTTTAAATTCTAAATGATAGAGATAACAAAATGACAGTGTCATTTTAAAAGTAACGTGTGCATTAGCAAAAGCGTAAGAATAATAAAAATGTGTGAATGTAACAGTAAAAATGTAGAAACTTAATTAGTGGCTTAAGACAGAAGCCACTAAAATTACCATACAATATAGGACATTCCTATTGCATAGTATATAACTCTGGTCTTAATTAATCATCCCACACTCTGCATCAAGAACTGTTTCAGGCTGTTGGAATAATACTGTAGCTGAAAAAAATACCCACCCTCCTTTAAATAAATGTGTATATGCAGAAAGTCTCACAAGAAGCAACTCAACAGATTTTGACTAAACAGTAGAGGAAGGTTTGCATGGCATACATTGCTTGACAGAGAAACAGAGTGTATTGAGAGTTGATGTCTTTTCTTGTCATAGATAGAGATAAAGCCTCAATAGGGCTTCAGGAGTCAGGAATATGCAGATACATACCAAGGGAGGACTACTTCCAAGTTCCCTTCTAACCCTATGATCCAATGAAGCATAGATACAAAATTATCAACATATTTAACATTCTCCCAAAAGTTACTTTGGAATAAATAAAATAAATAAATGCTTGATGTTAATTATATTCCTGGAAACGAAAGGGAAAGAGAAGTTCCCCATTTACAAAATTGTTGCAGTAGATATAATTAGGACACAAAGTTTTGTGTAGCAAGTGACAGAAGGATACACAATAATTATAGTTTGTTGACAAGTGGAAAAGAATTCCTTTTTTATCTTAGAGCTTTAGAAATCAAGTGTAAATAAATATGCTATTTGACAGATTGTAATTGCCATCAGCAGGGCATCTTCCCCTTGAATCTGATGGTGTTATTAAAAGGGGGATTACAATTAAGCATTTTATAAAGTGACGTGGAAATCCATTAATTTTTTCTAACAAACAGTAATTTGCATTTGATGCTTCTGCAGCACTATTTTATTTGCACAAATGTTGTTGGCTGTGACCTCCCCCAGTTTGGGTCTCCTGCTGCTCTTTTTGTGCTTTGATAAATGATATTAAGCACTCATATTCTTTTTTCTGATTCACAGTACACTTGAAAATATAGTTTTCAAGGGATGGATTTTTTGACTCTTACATGAAATATGCAAGACAAGACAAAATGAAATGTTGAATTCCCTTGATAGATTCAGAACATTATTTCTTTATGTTGCAAATAATAGATTCAATTCAATTTTATATTAAATCTGTTTCATTTAAGATCAATACATTTGTTCCTTTTTTAAGGAAAATACTTCCAGCTTCAAGTTAGGAAAAAAATATTAGGAAAAGATATAATATTGAATAGATATTGAGAAAGAGTTTGGGGATTTTAAAAGCTTAATTCTCACATTTTTCTTCAAGAGTCTATGGGCTTTTGTTTTTCTTTTGGTTTTAGACTCACAGGCTATTCTTAATCAATAGTTTTAATAAGAAAGTAGCCATATTAGACTGAGGTCAAATAGATTCCCATTTCAGTAGCTAGAAAGTTCATTTTTCTATTGGTGTATACTGTAAATATTAGACATACTTAAATGATACACAGACATATAATTTAATCATTTAAATATCATTTAAATAATAATAATCATTTGAAAGTACAAACATGCACATTTCTTGACACATGTTACAGAGATGTGTTTCACATAACAAGATCTATAAGATAAAAACAAAAAATGGCTGGCATCAGTAATTTTAGGAAAACTTTGGTTTTGGTATGGATTGAAGAAATAAATAGAAAGTTAACTACATCAGCAAACTGAAGAGGCAAAAAGAGGTAGTCTGGTTTCTGAACTGCTTGTTTCTTTGCCTTAGGTTTGGGCTTCTTCCTTTGGTTTGGGCTTCTTCCAAACTGATGTTTGTTTGCCTGTGTGTTGGATTCGAGTCACCTGACTGAACCTGGTGTAATGGTTGCTGTGTGTGTGTGTGTGTGTGTGTGTGTGTGTGTGTGCTGGTTTGTTTTTCTTGAATGCTAGGTTTCTGCCTGAGGACAATATGAACAATACTTTCAAAAATTCAGATCATACCAGAGGATTTTTTTTTTAATTTTCATGAAAGGTAAAAAGCCATGATGAAAACATACTGCAAGATCTTTTCATAGAGAGAAAAAATAATGAAATATTCTTGAGATGAGGAATATTAATCCTATTGCTAATTACATTATGGCACATAGACCAAATCTGGTGAATCATTCTGATATTTAACTATGGGGCAAAAGCCCGTCTTTGTTCTGTGATATTTCCATGGTCAACATGCAGATCCAAGAACATTCTATACTTCAAAGCACATTAAAAAATGCTATATATGAATGGGAAGAATGTAATATCTAACTGTGGAAAGAAGTATATACATGTTGGGAGTTGGAGCTCACTTCTAAGAGAGATGAGAAAGCAGTCCGCAAGCAGGTGTTTGTTTTGGAAATTGTTGCCATCTTATTTGATGTGTATTGAATCAAAGCATATATTGAATAAGCTGATTGTACCAAGATTGTCAGGCCAATTAATCTTTGTGTATGTAAATAATACAGTTGGATAAAACGTTCAATGGATTTTAAAAGCTTTAAGATCTTGGTTAAAAACTGAAGGAACAGACAGGCAAGTAATGTTCCAGATGCTGATTCCTGTTGAAGATCATACATTAATTTATAATAGGTATACCGTTTCTTACATTTGAATCAGCCACCTATCCCTCTTAATCACCACAAAAGATATGTCTATTTTCCAGATTCTTTTTAGGGAGTTTCAAAATGGCATATTCCAAATTTGGCCATTTTTGACATCACTGGATTTTGGGAGAGTATATATGCTGATGAACTGTGACTTATTTATTTCCTATTTGCAGACAAAGCAGGATTCTGGAAATTAGCACTTTTCTAAGAGTACTTGGTATAAGAGACTTTGTTCTGTGATTCTTATATGATAATATGAAGCAGAGTATGGAAATAATGTACTTAAAAGGAATCTCACATATTTGATCATCAGGACTTTAAACATGATCAGTAGTTTTTTATTCTTTAGAAAATTGTAATTTGGTCTTGAAGACAACAATAACAATGATTACATCACAAATGTCTGCAACATCATCAATTGGCTATCATATATCAAGCATCTCCCCTGATGAAATACTCAACATTTCCCGCATCGGCCCAGAGTTCAAATACAGTGACGGCTCGTTGGTCCCACACTTCTGCAAGGTTCTTTGCAAAAATGAATTAAGCAAACGAAAATTCATTTACACTATAAACTCATTTGCCAAGAGCAACATCAACCATAAGAATCTCTGTTCTCACCCTGACCTAACCTTACAGCAACGTGTACGGTCCCATGAACTATGCTCTGAACTCAAAAGATTACAAGAACGAGGAAATACTAACTTATACATTGACTACCTCACAGAATGTATCAAAAGCAAGACCTTCAACTTAAATCCCAACAACCATCACCCCAACATCCAACAATAGGCATGCATGCCCCTTACTTTCTCCAGATCTACTAATACATATCTAAAATGCAAACTACTCAACGCAAGAAGCCTCACAAACAAAATGCATGAATTCCTTATCTTACTAAGCACAGCCACATTCGATTTTATATTAGTCTGTGAGACGTGGTTGAATGCATCTTTTCCAGTCTCCCTCACCACAGTCAGAGAATATCATGTTTATCAGTCAGATTGCAAAATCCGTAGAGAAGCTGGAGTTGCTATCTTCCATAAAAAAATCACTAAATCTAAGAAAGATTCAAATTACACAAGAGCTTGCTCTTCCAGAGACTGTTTGTGAACTGTCCTTAAATATCACTATCCACTTCTTACTATGCTACAGAGCCCCTGATTATGACATAGTTCATGCAAACAAACTAATGTCACTGCAGATGTGGGCTGCCTCTTGTCCACACGCCCAATTGGCAACTCCAAATCTCAACCAACAAATGCTCTGTCCTACACATTGGTAAAACAAAATCAGCACACCAGATACAAACTAGGTGATTATGACCTTATTGATGACCCTCACTCTGTCAAAGACCAGTGCTAAGGAAGAATGATGAATTTGTGTGATAATGCCTTTTCATTAGTAATGTTAGGAACAATCTGGAAACATTTCTTGATTAAGGAAGTTTTGCTAGGTTTTCCTTTCCTTCTCTTATATATTTTCATGAGCAATGTAAACATCAGAAAAAGTATTGACATACTGGATCTTGATCTTTACAAATGGCACAATATGGAGATTCATCTAAGAACAGAATCTTCTCTTTTGTTTTTTGTATAATTTAACATTTTTAATTTGTATTCTTTTAATACATTAATTATTTTTCTATATGTTTTTATAATCTGTAAACTACAGAGTTGCCTTATAAAAGAGATGAGCAACATAAAATTTTAATAAATAAATAATCCCTTATAGCTACAGAAAGTTTATTAAATTTGCATAATGCATGATTGATCATAATTTATTTTTAATAAATATTTATCATGACTGGAATGAATGCAGAGAATTAATTTATATACTTAGTTTCTCAGACTTTCATCATCATGGTCCTTTTAATACATGATTAGTAGTGGAATGTAAAGTAGCATCCCTGATTAAAAGAAATCTGAAACCAAAGTGAAAAAATTATGAAAGAATTTACTTGGAATTCGGCAAATTTGTTCTATTCACCATAGGCTCACATTTCCTCTCCAAACGCATTGTTAATTATGAGTGTAGATGCATATGTCTGTAATTTTACTGTTGTAGTGAAATTACTAAAATAAATATATGTATTAAAGTTAGATTTTATGATTCAAAAAAATTGCTGTCTGGTGTCCAATACACATTACTGAGGAGTCCTCATTTTATATGGTTTTATTTTTATTTATAATAGTAAGGTATTTTTAAGATCTTGAACAATAATATTTATGAAATCTTTCAAGGCCTTGAAGGAATTGTCCCTAGAGAACAGTGGCTTGGACAACGTGCTAGCAAGTTGTTTGTAGTTTTATGCGCTTTCTACTGTTTGAATTCAGAATCAGTGTTTTCATATTAACTGTACACTACAATAAATAGGGGCATCATTTTAACATGAAGAGAGCACATGGATTTGTCAAAATGTAGTCCATTGTGACATGAAAATTGAGGTATCTTTTCATGCTGCTTTATTGCATGTCCTAACCAGACATCCTGCTTATATTTTCAGCATGAAAAGAAAATTACAGATATCCCATTCTGTTACATAATATTGACAAAAATATATTTTAGATTAGTAATACTACTAACTATATTTTTAAACAAAATTCTGGAATTCTGATTTTGTTTTTAAACATCAGATGTGAAGGGAATGAAAAGGTGAGGAAATGGTGAGACTCCTTTGAACCAAAGCCTCCACAGAACATCCAATCCTGGGAATGAAACATGAACCAGTGACCAGAGAATAATGATGTTTGGATGTTGAGTAAAATTAATGAAATTAATTTTGGTCATGTACATTAAGAGATCCATTTGGAATGAATCAACAATCTAACAGAACCAGAATATTTGACTAAGTTTCCAATGCTGCTTTATGTTGTAACTGGAACCAGTGGGACTGTTTGTTTTCTTTTTTCCTTTTAAACAACTTGCTTTTCAATCTCATGTCCCAAACTTTGTAGGACCAAGTGATCAAAAAGCTAAAAGATCAGTTCTTTGGTTCTTGGTATTTTTATTGAACAGATTTCTATAAAAATGTACAGGTACTATTGCACCTGTCATTGTGCTTGAACTAAATGAAATAAAAGAAGGAAAGAAACAATAAGGAATGAGAGGGAACAGCCAAAATAGTCAGATTTTTTTTTCACAGTTTTATTTTATATTTTTTAAAATCCTTATATGAAACCCTAAACCTGTTTGCTTGCTTTTCATATATTTATTGGAAATTTGAAGACCTATTCCAGATCTACTTTCTTTACTCCTTTGGAGGGAGGGGGTTTATTTACTGCCTTTAGTAGTGAGAAAGTCCTATTTCAATAATGTTTGAAATAACTCATTTTGGACAAGCCTGTGCTGCTCTGCTTACAAAACATATATGAGTGGAATATGCAATTACCACAACTCAGTTGCCTGCCACAGAAACATTTCAGCATTATAGCATTACAAAAATAGAATGACATGCATAATGAAAGATTTCAAGATTCACCCAAGGCATTTATTCTCTTCACCTTAATGTTCTCAGCAGAAGCAGAGTATCCATTAAAAGGTACTATGAATTATGGTTGCCTAGCAACTGGAAAGAGCTTGTAACAGCACCACAGAATGAAATGGCTGGTTGAGAAAATGAATTTTCTCTGAGCATTAGCCTGTTGAAACTGCCTTTTCTTGTGGAACATAAAGTGCATTTATTTGTCTCATGCATTTTTTATTAGAAAATTATTTGAGTTCCAGAGACTTGAATCATTTTGCTACAGGAGATATTTGATTTTAATGTGTTGTACTAAAATATATGATAAAAGATATTTTCCTCAAAAGTAAAGACACCACAGTGTTCTTTGTAGATTCTTTTGAATAAAATAAAATAAAATCTTGTTTCAGGAATGTCATTTCTGTTTTTAATTAAAAATGGTGTAAGGAAGCAACAAAAGTATATTTTCAAATATCCACCCTTGGAGATAAAATCTAAAATAACTTCAGACAATATATGAGAAGTAGGACCACATACCTGTGTATTTTATTGTAGGTTTATGATGGATGAATTCCAATTTTAAGACATAACTCTTAATTTCTATAAAAGTTAAACACAGAAATGGCTATATGTCTATTAATTTAATTAATTCATTCTATTGATCATTACCCTGATATTTAATAAAACTGCTAAGCATTCAGAACAGTTGCTTGGCAAAAGGTATTAGAATGAGTTACAGACTTTCCTCAAACAAGCATTTTGCAAGAGGCACTACAAACAGTAGGGACAATCCTTGAAGCAGTTGTGCAAGCCTTGTAAAGAAAGAGGCTATGTTCACATTTGGAAGCGGCTTGCTTTGCTGATGCTCACCTTCTTTGACAAGCACTTGGTGTAAAGACTTTGCATAGTAAGGCACTCTCTTATGGTTTCCTACAGAAAAATTGTTAATCTTAAGTTTCCATCAACATTGGATAAGCAGGTATGCGGACATAGCTATAGATACCTGTACATTTCTCAGACAACTTGCAAGTAATAATAAATCTATTAAATAAGTTACAGAATATTGGTTTAATGGCCCTTATATTACAGCATACAGTTATGTATGTACATGTACATTTATTGTAGGCAAGGGTGCATAAGAGAGGGGTCGATAGGTATTTTAATGCTGACTTTATACTAATAGTTCTCAAAAAGGAATGGAGAAGGAGTGGCATCAGGGATAGAATTGCTGCATATACAGAATGAATTGCAATCTAATAAGATTAGTCCAGGCAATTACTAGGACTCAAAACTAATGTGAAGGCACCAATAGAAAAAGAAAATAAATTGTACAATATTCCAGGGAGTGATGAATGGACTTTACACTATGTGGACGATACACTTATCACTATCACTATAGTGATAAACATCATTATCTGATGTCTTAGACCAGAGGTATCAAACTCAAGGCCTGGGGACCGGATCCAGCCCACAGAGTGCTTAGATCTGGCCCACGGGGCTGCCCTGGAAATAGCAAAGAACTGATCCACAGTGTTTCTGCCACTGTGCTTCTGTCTACATGGACCCTCCAAGCTCTGTTTTTGCAGAGTTGTTTTTTTGGTTGCAGGAAGCCATCCTAGCCAAAAACGGAACTCAAGATCCCATTTTTGATGGCAGAGCACTTGGGCCACCATAGGCGCCCTTCCTGACATGAGTGCCCACCCTGGCTCCCCAAGGTGAAACACAACCCTGAAGTGGCCCTCAATGAACTCAAGTTTGACATGCCTATCTTAGAGAGTTTGATTAGAAGTGTTAATAATATCTTTTGAAGGTATAATTGTATTGTTCTTAAAATCTGAAAACTGTTAACTCAGGTGAAATTATAGAGACGTAAATTCACACAAAACAACCTTGGTGTTTACCAGTATTTCTAAAATGATTGTATGTTATGTTTAAAACATTTTAAGCCATTCATCCTCTATTGGATTACATGCTGAACTCTTGTTAATTTAGTATCCAGTCCTTTATTAGCTGATGCTCAAAACAAACAAACAAAAATCCATTTAAACAGACAATTTATTATGTTATTAGCATTTAAGGTGTTACAAGAAGATTATTCTGTCAGCTCTAGTTTATTAATAATACTGCTTCCAAATGAAGTTATTTCACACTAATTTTCTGTTTCATTGTTTTTCCTTCTATAGAAGACAGATGCTCATAACAGTTCTCCTGAAGATTTCAATGCTTTGCTAACCATAAAATTATTTATTACTTTCCATGTTTTGCTGCATTCATGAATCATACAGAGAAAAAGCATATGATTTTGTATGAAAAACTATCAGACTAAAAATTAACAATAATTTGGAAAACTTTACTTTAAATAGTGTAATATTTTCTACTGTCCTTTAACAATTTAAATTTTGTATCATTGTAATTTGTGATCATAGTAACATACATATATTTAATAATTTATGTCTACCATCTTTTGTGTATTATAGAGAAAAGATACTGTGAGAAATTTTCCTTATTCCCACAATTTCCTAGATTAGCTTAGAATACACTATGTTGCAATTTTTAAAAAGTTTGTAGTTCCTGTAATAACTTTTATAATGAAATAATTAGAAACTTAGTATATCAGTGGTAATGTTAATATTATATAGTTAACTGAAAAGTTTCTGTGCAATACATATAGTAAATGTAAAATATTAATATATTTAAACCCTAGAGAAATAAACAAAAAAGTCTTTGCTCATGTCAAGCATGGTTCATTCAGAAGAACATTCCAAAACTGGAGTCGAGGCAGTGGTGGAATTCAAAAATTTTTACAACTGGTTCTGTGGTGTGGCTTGGTGGCCATGGCATGGCTTGGTGGCCATGGCAGGGGAACAATACTGCAAAATCCCCATTCCCTCCCCACCCTATTAACCTGCTTTTCAGCTCCGTTCTCCTGTGCAGGGCAACAAAAGAAGACCCAGGCAATCAGCTGGAACTCAGGAGGCAGAGAATATATGGGGGTGGGGGCCAGTCAGAGTGATATTTGCCGGTTCTCTGAACGACTCAAAATTTCTGCTATCGGTTCTCCAGAACTGGTCAGAACCTGCTGAATACCACCTCTGGGTGGAGGGAAGTACTGGAAGGGAATGGATTACCACCAATTTATATGTCTTTGATTTATGTGCAACATAGAAGTCATTAATGCAAAAAAAAACTGAGAAATTTTTTTCTACTTGCTTTTGTATTTTTTTTAAAAAGATCAGTTGACAAAGCAATTTGGAATCTTTTATTCTATCAACCCAGCTATATATATATATCTCCCTCCATTTATTCTATTTATCAAACTGATGCCTTGAAAGAAAGAGCTAGGAAGAACAATCTGGATGCATAATTAGACATATGGTAGATGAAAATACATAAAAACTTGCTAAGTGTGGCTGTTATTTCTGAAACATATATCCTAATAGATGGAATCAAAGATATATAAACATTATGCAGAGCCAAATTTAAACAATGTGACTGCCAAAATAAATAATCTACTAATGACATGATAGTAAGCAGCATGCTGTTGATCAAATCTTTACTTGTCTCTTGTGCAGTTAATTATCTTGTATTGTAAATACATTCATTGCACAATCTACTCAGTAAAGTACCTGAGTAAGATGAACATTGGAGATGTATGCTAAAGAAAGCAACTCAGAGCAATAATGCAGGGAAATAATGTGAATATAATTCTGTAAAAATGCTCATTATATAGCAGAAATTGAATAGTATACATTTCAACATCTGATAGGCATCATTAAAAAAAAACCCTACACTGCCAGATAAGGGCAGAAAAGTAAGAATACACTATCTTCTCAGTAGTCTTAAGCTTATTTTGACTGAATGTTTCATAACTGTGCCGAACTCAAAGCCTCAGAAACTAAATATGTTTTGATGCATGCTACTTTATTAATATCAATAGCATTTATTTTCATATAAATGTGTCAGTGTTCTGTATAAAGAATAGTAGACTCCTAAATACAGGTTTCTGATTGGCTAAAGAACCTGAATGGGGATTGGTTCAAAAGGAACCAATCCACATAGCTGCTCAAAGGCGGCAAATATTAAATACCTGTCATTGGCTACAAGCTGGCAGAGAAAAATCTATAAAAGGCTGCCGCAGCTTGAGCCAATGTTCTGTTTTTCAACTGTGTTATAATATAAAAACTTTGTTGTTGGAACCCGGTCAACCTCGCATTTTTTCGGACGGAACACTGGCGACGAGGATGGGATCGTCCTAAACGTGAGACTGAGCACACGGTGACAGATAAAACCAGACGAAGAACAATGGCTGGAAACAACGCGCCGCCCGCACCCTTCAATCCCAATGAAGAGGATTGAGAATCCTACGTAGACCGTTTCCAGATGTACCTGGAGAGCAATGAGATGGAGGAAATCTCAGACCAGCGCGAGAGAGCTGTTTTCTTGACACACTGTGGGCCCGCAATCTTCAAAATGGCCAAGGCTTTGGCGAAGCCTCGAGATGTAAAACAATTGACTTGGACAGAGCTCCAAAGAACATTAAAGGCCCACTATGCACCGGTGGTGTCAAATTTAATAAAGTGGCACGAGTTTTATCAGAGAGACCAGAAAGAAGGCGAAACCATCACTGATTTTGTGACAGCCCTCCGACAAATAGGGGGAGCGTGCGAGTTTCTGAACTTAGATGAAGCGATGCGGGATCGAGTAATATTGGGGTTAAGAGACTCTAATATACAGAGCAAGCTACTGAATAAACCCAACATATCAGTAGCCGAAGCTATCGCAGAAGCCTCGGCCGCTGAAGCCGTGAAAAAATCAGCGGATAAAATGAAACAAATGAATGCAAACAACGACGAAATAAGCCCGGCCAGAGGGAAAAAACAATCTCCCATCATCACTCATTACGAAGAATTCGACGAGACGACAGAATCCTGGGAGGAAGACGACGAAATCCACCGCCTATACGCCAACAAGAAAGGGCGCGAAAACAGAAATTGGCGGGAATACGCTGGCTGCGGGGGAAACCATCCTCGAGCCGATTGCAGATTCCTCAATGCCATTTGCAGAGCATGCAAGAAAAGGGGGCATATCGAGAGAGTCTGCAGGAACAAAAAGAATTACAGCCCAAAAAGACGCAGCGACTCCGCAGCAAAACTGAGCCAAAACTATCCGAGAGAAAGTGGCAGCGAAACAACCAGATTTCACTATCGGAAGCGCTCAGACGGAAAGCGGGAAGAAGGTAAAAATAATTGTAAAAATTGAAGACAACCCCTGCGAAATGGAGATTGACTCTGGATCTTTCCTATCAATGGTGTCATGGGACACCATCAAAAAACTGGTCTCAGACATCAAGATCAAGGAAATCCAGAGACAAAAATTAACCCTCAAGGACTATCAAGGAAACTGAATTCCTGTAGTAGGCCTAGGACATTTCCGAGTCGCCTACAGACAACATGTCGCAGTACTACCATTAACGATAGTCGACCGAGATCGACCAAGCCTCCTGGGAATCGAATGGTTTGCACCATTGGACATCGGGATGACCGGAGTAGACCGGGTGGCCGCAACCGACTGGGAAGAAGACCTGATCCAAGAATTCCAGGACGTTTTCGATGGCTCCCTAGACAGGTATCGGGGGACCCCAATTTCTTTTAGTCTAGACCCCCAGGTAGCCCCTAAAAGACTAAAGGCCAGATGAGTTCCTTTTGCTCTAAAAGCAAAAATAGAGGAACAACTAAATAAATTAATAGATCAAGGGGTTTTAGAACTGGTCGACCATGCTAAATGGGAAACACCAATTGTAACACCGATTAAACCAGACAGGTCAGTTCGAATCTGTGGCGACTACAAGGCTATCTTGAACCACGCACTGCAACAAAGCGCATACCCGGTGCCAGTCGTGCAACACCTATTACACTCTCTTGGGGGAGGAAAAGTTTTCGCTAAACTAGATCTAGCACAAGCTTACCAACAGTAAGACCCCTTAACAGTAGACCCCTTAACGGCTGAAGCACAAACAATAGTGAATCACAAAGGGGCATTCAAATGCAACAGACTCCAATTTGGAGTAAGCATAGCCCCAGGCTTTTTCCAGAGTCTTATGGAACGCCTGTTAAATGGTATAAAAGGGGTAGTACCATACTTCGACGACGTCCTAATTTCGGCCAAAGATGCAACCCAGCTTAAGAAAATACTTAAAGATGTCCTAAATAAATTCAGAGAATCTGGCCTTAAAGTAAAGAAAGAAAAATGCTGTCTAATGACTGATCGCGTCGAATTTTTGGGATATTTGATAGATGGAGAGGGCATACACCCTACTGAAAAAAAAGTCAGAGCTATTAAAGACGCACCAGAACCAAGGAATAAAACTGAACTGCAGGCATTTTTGGGACTAATACATTTTTATAACGTGTTCCTACCCCACAAAGCAACAGTAGCGGAACCATTACACCGATTACTGGATAAGAAAACAATTTGGACTTGGGGGCATAGAGAAAAGAAAGCTTTCCAAAGAATAAAAAACTTATTAACATCAAACACCGTTCTCATCCAGTTTAGCAACACACTGCCATTGACGGTAACCTGCGACGCCTCACCATTTGGAGTCGGTACCATCCTGAGTCACCAATTGCCAGACGGAAGAGAGGCACCCATCACATACTATTCAAAGACTCTGTCTAAAGCCAAGCGAAATTATAGTCAATTGGACAGGGAAGCCCTGGCAATCGTCGCCGGAGTAAAACGCTTCCACGAATATCTATATGGAAAACATTTGTAATAGTAACGGACCATAAACCGCTACTGGGAATTTTGGCGGAAAACAAACCAACACCAAACATTTTATCCCCGCGAATGACTAGATGGTCAGAATTCCTAGCAGCCTACTCGTATACTCTAACACATCGCCCTGGGAAACAAATCTCCCATGCAGATGCTTTGAGCAGAACTCCGCTACCAATTATAGAGGAAGACCCGGCACCAACGATGACCACCTTGCAGATAGAGACATGCCCAAATCTGCCCATATCTGCAAATGATGTCGCCAGAGCCACCACAAAGGACCCATTGACTGCCCGTGTACTGAACTGTGTAGGTAAAGGCTGGCCGGAAAACCAAAAAACTGAGAACTTTAAGCTTTTCCGGACCAGACAAACTGAACTTTCAATTCAAAAGGGTTGTTTGTTATGGGGTGATCGAGTTGTTATCCCCTCCAAATTACAAACGAGGGTACTCAATGTGCTTCATGAAGGCCACCCGGGAATTGTTAAAATGAAAAACCTTGCTAGAAGCTATGTCTGGTGGCCGGGTATAGATAGGGACATCGAATACTGGGTAAATTCGTGTAACAAATTCCAAAGAAATAGGCCTTCCCCGCCACAAGCACCCATAAGGGACTGGGAAACCCCACGAGGCCCCTGGTCACGAATCCACATCGACTTTGCGGGTCCGACTAAGGGACATACTTTACTCATTGTCGTAGATGCATACTCAAATTGGCTAGAGGTTAAAATTATGCCATCTACGACAACTGAAACCCTTATTAAACAACTGGACAAACTCTTTGAGACCCATGGCCTGCCGGACGTCCTAGTGTCCGACAACGGGCCACAGTTAATGAGCATTCAATTCGAACAATACCTAGCCTCCCTAGGTATCAGACATGCCCTAACCGCGCTGGCCCATCCGGCTGCGAACGGCAGGGCAGAGAGAATGGTTAGATTTACAAAAGAAGGGTTAGAAAGAATGGACATTGGGGATGTCCAAGATAAAATAAATCGCCTGCTCACCCTCCAGCATATCACACCCAGTACCATAACAAACAAAAGTCTGGCGGAACTACTGATGGGGAGAAAACTAAGGTCGCAACTAGACAGATTGCACCCAAACTATACACCAGAAAACCCCCCCGACTCCTCTACCCGTTTCAGGACATTTGAAATAGGCGACCTAGTCTATGCAAAAAATTTTACCGGAAACCCATTATGGCTACCAGGAACAATCACGCAAATTACAGGCCCCCGGTCCTACCGACTAACCATAAACGACGGCAGGGAATGGAAGCGGCACATAGACCATCTTCGTTCCCGAAACATCGAAAGAAGTACAAACACAAAACCACAAATATTAAAAAACGACAAAAACCAAACCAAAGAGGAGGGGAAATACGAGAAAATAATAAAGAACCGTTAAAATTAAATACAGAATACAATAGCAATAAAAAGAGCATAAAAGAGACTTACAGTTAGAAGACAATCGTGGGGAAAGTCCAGACAAAGGGGCCAGCCAGGCCAGCTCGACCTGCCCGGAGAGACCAGGAGGGAGTGGCAACACCACTGGCCTAAGAAATCTAGGCGGCAGTAAAATGGCTGACTCACCCTTCCAGGCGGTTCCATGGGAAAGAACAAGAGAGACAGCAACCCCATCCGAACCGGTCAAAGTCTCCAACAGGAATGAACCGCGCAAGTCCAGTCGAGTCAAAAGAAGCCCCACCTACCTGCGTGACTACGTCACCACGTACGACTAAGCCAAGAGGGAGGGGTGTTCTGTATAAAGAATAGTAGACTCCTAAATACAGGTTTCTGATTGGCTAAAGAACTTGAATGGGGATTGGTTCAAATGGAACCAATCCACATAGCTGCTCAAAGGCGGCAAATATTAATTACCTGTCATTGGCTACAAGCCGGCAGAGAAAAACCTGTAAAAGGCTGCCGCAGCTTGAGCCAATGTTCCGTTTTTCAACTGTGTTATAAAATAAAGACTTTGTTGTTGGAAACCGGTCTATCTCGCGTTTTTCCGGACGGAACAGTCAGTGTTTCAAATTAACTTCTTAGGTCTTTAAAGTCACTTTAAAAATTGATCTGGTTTATATAACATATTTACATCTGCCCAGAGTCATTGACTAATGTGGGCAGCTTTCGAAATCAAATCAAATCAATCAATCAATCAAGAGAACAGCCATTTAACTGCAAATTCATTGATGTTTTTTTTCTGAGTAGTATTCAGGAAGCAATCCATGGATAATTTTATTTTATGATCTCTGGTTAGAATGAATTTGGGGTGTTATTATTGCTTATGAAATCTCTTTTTCTTTTTCTATAATCATCAGGCTGGGATTTTGGAGCACGGCCATAAGAATAAAAAAGTATGGTTGAGTAATGTTCAGATATCTCACTCCCACAAGAAATCAATGTAAACATTAACTGTGAATAGTAATCATGTTATGCCAACAGACCCAAATATATTTCATATGTTTGGGGTTTAATTTTATTTTCAAACCATCACAAGAAAGCAACTATCCCAAATAAGTTTACACACCAAATAAAGGGCAAAGTTAAGTAACATAAGGCCTACATAAAATGATAAAAAGATGCAAACTGAAAAGGCTGACTTTTGATTAAATAAAATTAAGAAGTTCTACATTAATTGTTTTATATGCATCTGAAACATTAATATAAAGCAGTTAAAGGAAATAAAAAAATTAATTGGACAAAGAAGTAAGGTTAAATTTAAAACATTTTAAAAAATAGAAATATATTAATTAAATATATTATATATATTTAATAAATTTTATAATATATAATATATAATATATATTAATTAAAGCACCAGCATTCACATGCATAATTATACATTCTAAGAATGTATCAGGTAGCCAAGTAGTGGGTATTCTTGGAAGGATGAATGAAGATGAGTTTATTTAATCACTGCAGAGACACCCAAGACATGAATGTCGTTTCAACTGCCCTGCTAAACAAGTTAATACCTACAGTATATTGGACAGCAGCAATATAAGAAGATAGTAGAGGTAGATAATTACTTTAGAACAATGGCAAAGGCATTGTGTGAGCTTATTGTAAACTTAGCACAATTAAATATGAAACAAATCAACCACATATTGATATTTTGGTATCCTCAAATTGAAATTAACTAAGTTGGATGCTTTTAATTCTAAGAGGCTAAAATGAAAGAATAAACAAACCAGTTTCCAATAATATATTCAAATTATTGTCAAGAAAAGCCAGTTTGGTGTAATGGTTAAGAAACAAACTAGAAACCAGGAGACTGTGAGTTTTAGTTCTGCTGTAAGTACAAAGCCAACTAGTAGTTGTTCTCTCTCAGCCCTAGGAAGAAGTCAGTGGTAAACCATTTCTGAAATCTTGCCAAGAAAACTGCAGGGACTCATCCAGACAGTTGACTAGTCCCTGCAGTGAAAACTGACTTCAAGTGAAATGTAGAGTTAATTTATACTTGGTCAAAATCTCAGTCTTAATTATTTATGTGAGACTAAGAGATGCAGCTGAAATTAGAAATGGAAAAAAAATGATGAAACAGGTTTTCCTGCTTGCAGCAAGTTTTCCATCACAATATGAAGCCACCAATGTTGATTTATTATTGCTATAATAAACTTCAGAATCATCACAGATAAGAATTCATTTTGACAGTAAATGTTTTTGGACTATTTGTCAGTTTATTTTTGTTGTTAATTGTCAAAGTTTACTTTTTCATCTGTAAACAATATTATTTCATGAGATAGTTCTTTTGTTTACCCCATCTTCAAAATTCATAGACATAAAATAAATATATTTGTTTCTAAGTTTTCTAATGCTTACTATAACATTATCTAAATTGATGTGAATGAGTAAAGTGGATAGATGTAATTTACATCTGTTTTCTATTATGGTTTCCATAATACATTGTCCTTGGACAAGCTGACACATAATTGTGGGATCTGAAATTTGAAATTTCTGACACCAATTTTGATTTCTGGTCATGATTTAATGTAATGTATCTTCTATTTGCTGCAACTGCTTCTGGGCCTTTTAGCTGGGATCAAATATAGTCTGCCTATATAGACATAGCATCTGTTTGCTGGGATATATATCAAATTTTGATATATATCAAATTTTCCTTTTGACTTATCATAAATAATCATAAATTATTCAAAAGAATAACATTTCTGGGGGGAAGCAAAGAGAATGATGACTATTCACAGCCCCAAATGGTACATCCCCAAGCTAGGAATGAGGCTTTATTTGAGCTTCAGTAAGCAGACATGCCATATAATGGAATTTTTATCAGGTTGCTTTTACTTCTTATTTTGAATATGTTTAGCATTTCTGATTTTTATATTTTACAAGGTCATAAACCAACTTTGTTGCGAACCAAAAATAGTTAATGTGATGTTACTGGTTTTCCAGGGTTTTAGAAATATCAAACATCTTTGACTGTATAGCTTGTAGTATGATCTTTTTACAACCTTCCATTCATTAAGCTATCTTTTTGCTGCCTGCCTTGTCATAAAAGATAAATGAAGATTGTGGTATTGGGTGTATGAAGATTTACTGTTTACATGAATGTAGATTAAGTAGAAATAATGAACAATAAATCATTCCAAACTCTTCATTTTATGACTTTATTAGTTTTTTTATTTCTGTGATTATTAGGTTGGTGCAAGACCTCTAAGATAGACCATTCATTTTAAATTTTAAATTAGCAATTATAATGCAAAAGCAAAGTGTAAAAGTAACATTTTGTAAAAGTAAATGTAAAAGTAGTTTAATTAAACAAAAATTATGTTTCCTTAAAAACCCAGGACATTTTAAAGATGTAACTGCATTTTTCCTGAAGAAAACATTATAATATTATATAGATGTGTGCCTGGAAATACGTATGGTATATAGTGAAAGTCTGAGATTGAAATAACATAAATCAATTATATATGCAAATTCTTTGATTGAAAAGTTTCAGACATATAACAAAAATTAATAGTTAACAAATACAACAGTTGTTTTAAAGTACACAAATATGTACAGCATATGAAAAGCAGTTGAATGAAATGCATTTTAATAAACAAATATATTACATATTGATATGTTTTGATCTTTCTCTTCACCTGCCCCTATTGTTATTATTCAAGAACAAATACAAAATGGAGAAATCTAATATATCATTTAATAGAATGAATAAAACAATGTAACAGTTAATCACTGTCTTATGGCAGAAATCCCAATGTCACCAAAAGAAATTCTATTTTGGATCACATAATTTAAAACCCTTCTTAGGAAGAGAGACTTAAGTAGACAAGAACAGTTACACACATGCGAGGATGTCAAGATTAGTTATATCTTCTTTAAAATCCCATTCAACAATGTTGTTGCTTCCTAATTTACCAATAACTGCCCTGTGCTTGAAGAAAGATAACAGTGCCTGCCGATTTATCCTCAAACCATTTTATGTAAAAGAAGTCTTTAATGACAAATCTTGACAGAAGTTAACTTTCATAAAAGCTGAAGTGATAGAGATGTTTATTCTGGGTCTGGTCATTGACTTTAAGCAACTGTAGTCCAATTTAGGTGATATAAGATTAGATTATCTGTATTGCTGATTGATTTTGCATAGAGACTGAACTATATTTGCCATCAAATATCGGCAAGATGGAAATTTTGAAGACTTTCTAGTTTCTTATCGAGCCCCAGTCATGCAAAATGTACTCTTATGGCAATGAAAGGGAGCCCTCTCTCCACCCTTAAATAGTCAGCAGGGTTGCCCAGGGGAAGTCCCAGATCTTCCTTGTTAAGGCCTGTTTATTTCCTTATACATAGATAGGAAGAGGAAACAATGATATTAGTAGTTTAGTTTAAATCAATCCTGTTTCCACAATGGCTTGTTCCCCATTATATGTATTCTATCTTTTGTGTTTTATCTCCAGCCGCAGAAATTTGGATATATATTGCTCTCTACATTTTCTTTTTTCCATCTACATAAGGGATCTTTCTGTTAATAATTCAATCTCAGTTTAAAACTGAAGAAATTGGACATTACATAAATATTGTGGATTCATTGTTGCTTTGCTTATGTTTTTAGTTATAGACATAAGATTTTATCTATCTATATTCTATGTTATGGTGGTTTATTTTATTTAGAAAAGCTATTTATTTATGGTGGTTTATTTTATTTTATTTATTTAGAAAAGCTAAAAATAACATTTTCTAATGTTCTTAAAACAATCTTAAAATATGTTCAAAAATACACACTTCTCATAGAACATCATATTATAAATTTCAGTTGCTTTTTTTAGGAAACAACTTTCCATAACAGCATGCTGCATTATAAAAATATTGTAACTAATGTAGTATATCTTGAGAATGTAATATAGGTTCTTTGAGAAAAGTTTCTGAAAACTATATTACACCGCAGGTAAGTCCAGTGTGGTGCTAAATGGCATTTTGCATATGATATCCTTATCTTATATAGCAAGTTTATTTTATTGAATTATTCAAAAGGTGATACTTTAACGAATTATTTCAATACTCTTTTTACATGAATTAATTGGAATTTTAACCAGTAAAAAAATCTGACCCATTTAAATGAATTTCAAATATTTATTTCTCGATCTGGGTGCCTTCCAAATGCGTTAACCAATTGCCAGAATTTCCAAATGATGATTGAGAATTTTTGGGGTTGATCCATGTAGTTAGAGATAATCAAGGTTGGGAAAGACTAGTTTAAATACATGTACTAATTTCCTTGAAAGAAGTGAATCCTTATTCCTTTGATGTGTCTCCATATGATTTACATGAAATATATTGGGGATCCCACATATAGGCAGCTTACTTACAGTTTCACTTCTCTTACTAGGATTTTAAATATAAATATTTCAGTATTTGATTTAAATGTAATTTGAGGCATGATTCTTCTAATTCTGTGATGTTTTGCTAGAACAGTTATTTCATGGAGAGATACAATTGTTCTTCCTTTGCAGTTCCTGATCATAAAATAAAACTTATTGTGAAAAATAAAAATATGTAAAGACCATCTATTTTGATAGCATAATCCAGTTGAAAATACTGCTAGTTACAGTTCTATATGTGTAAAAAAATGAGATGTCATTATTTTGCCTTCTATGTAATGTTTAAATCATAATTAATTGTAAAGCATTGATAAAGATGAGTATGCACAAGCTTACATGTAAGTCCTACTTCTCATGTTAATATATACCTACCAGAAACATTATTAGAATTTTGAAAAGGTTTTTAAAAAGTCAATTAATTTTTCAAAATGATTCACTATTAAAGGCTTTATTCTTTGCCAAGAGGATCCAAATGAGTGAAAATTGCACGATCAAACTAAATTGAAGACATTTGTCCAAATTAAAATGGAAACATGCACAAAGAATACACTAAATGAACATGTATGCTGCTATAATCATAGTTTTATTATCTTTAGCTTGCAGGCCAGACTTTTAATTATGATCCATTTTATATCAGGGAAAGCCATGTTTTTAGGATTAAAAACCTATTTCTTTAACTGCTCAAGTTAAAGGCTGTAGTTTGATACATTCTAGGCTACAACTTTTATAAAAACCAGAGAACACTTCTAATAACACTTTTTCTAATTTAATGGTTCAGTGCAGTCAGTAAAGATTTAAATAATTCAGAAAGAAAGCCTATTCTCTTCCTTTATTGGAAGTTTGAGTCAGGCAAATTCTTTGACATTTAATAGGTTTTAACCCTTTTAGAAACTTCTTGCAATGAAATTCATTGTAGGTTGTTTTAAATAAAAGGTTATTATATTAAAGTGAATAGCAGTCAGGTGTTTCTTTCATGATTAATTCTGAGACCTTGGCCTGCATGACTCAAAGGTTATTAACACATCAAATAAAACATAATGTTAATTTTCAAAAATTGAAGTGTATACTAAAATGTTACATTAAAATATTTGTGTTGTTACATGACCATGCTTTTAAAAAAACTGCTTTAATATTTAATTATTTTAAAGATGCTTAAGATAAGTTATATCAGTTAATGCAGTACAATAACACTCAATGACTTTTAAAAAAAGACTTGCCCAAGACTAATATTAGGAAATAATAACTGATTTTAATTGTAGAAAAATTTCCATAAGCTTTGTTTTTATATTATGTCTGTTTTCTACCTTGACAATGTCATTGGAATTAACTAAAATCATCTACTTAGATAGCGTTGATAAAGCAAAAATTATTTAAAACCTTTAAAAATAAATCACCAAAGGGTCTTGACACCCCCTCCTGTAAAAATAAAACATAATTCCAGTTGCCAGCTTAGATTTAGGTAAACATTTGCACTCTTTGCTTGTTTGTGAAAATTTAAAACTGATGTATTCTAAATATAGAGTAGTGTGCTGGCCTAGTGGGAAGGTGCTTGCCTTCCACTTGGAATGTTGAGTGTTCAATCCCAGGTAGTGGCAAATGTTTTTCTCCTAGGTTGCAAAGAAAAAATATCTCCTGCAAACTGCATATGTCATCCAGGCCAGTAAACGTTCAGTTCTATCTGGCCTGGATAACATCCACGAAGGAAGGACATCCAAACAGTAAATGTTCAGTTCTATCAAGTTGCCCGGACTCTATCTCAAATTATGGGATTGCTGCAGGGTCGTAACAAGGGAGAGTATTCCAAATTCAGGTAGTGTTTCACTTACTACAATTGAGCCCAAAATTTCTGTTACTAAGTGAGACAGTTATTACATTAATTTTGCCCCATTTTACAACCTTGCCACAATTTTTAAGTTAATCACTGCAATTGTTAAATTAGTAACAATTAGTGCTTAAGTGAAGCTAGTTTCCCCATTGATTTGCTTGTCAAAAGATTGCAAAAGATTATCAATCACATGATCCTGGAACACTACAACTGTCATAAATATGAACTGGTTGCCAAGTATCCAAATTACGATCACGTGATTATGGGAATGCTGCAACAGTTCTAAGTGTGAAAATGGTCATAAGTCACTTTTTTCAGTGCTGTTGTGATTTCGAACAGTCAGTAAATGAAGTATTATGAATTGAGGACTACTTATATCCATTAATTTCTTCCATCGAGTACAAATAATACCCCAGCTGTGAAAGTTCTTGTTTAGTAGTGTTACTAAGGTTAAACAAGGAAAGATACTTGCTTTGCAATGACACCATTAACAAAATTTTAAATAATTCAATGTATAAAATCTAAATTAGAAGATTAATTTCATTATATCCAAATATATTGTTCTTGATGAAAGCATTGATATCAAAGTTGAAATGGTTCCATGTTGTATCAAGTCACCTTTTTTACAAATTAGATATAATTTAGAATAATGATATTGCTGAACAGAAGTTTATGACAGGACTGAGAGATACTGGAAAATTGTTATTAGTGGAGATTATTTTGAGGAAGGTAGGCCATCGAAGAGATTTACAAGTAAACAATTAAATACTTTGGTTTTCAGGGTCCTTCAGTATTCTTGTTTTTTATTAAACAAGGTACACGCTGGCATAATCCAGACTAAGACACAAGGACACGTATGTAAAGAATTCTTCACAACTATAGTTTAAGCAGATTCACACACATAACTGTATACATGCAAGATATTTTTTTCATAAGTGCCAGTTGAGAATGTTTGTTTACTCTTGTGCAAGTAGGATAATGTTTCCAAACAGAGGTCCAAGAGAGGTTAAATGACTCCTTAGCATATAACAGTCTTTATCTTAATCAGACTATTATAATGTTAGCTGCTTTTATACAGTATATGTTTATACTTAAGAATAAAACAGTTTATAATTTCAGTTTACAGAAAATGGAGCCATGGATAGGTGTCCCCTTGCGTTCTTTTTCATAAATGCCAGGATAAACCAGCTCAATCCACTTGGTCAGCTGCCACTAATAGATGTTGTATATATGAGAAAATAAATATAAATCTTAGTGGGATGCATTTTCCTGAAAAGAGCAAGCCTGTAATCTTACTAGACACCCAGCTTCATTTTGAAGAGCTGCTGGATGTATTGGCCAGTAAGGTCTTTGCTCAGCTTCAACTGCTATTGCTAATTATTATGTAGTGCCATATTGTATCAGTATGAACCCTTGTCTTTCAACCAAGATGTCCAAGCCGCTTTTTTACCCTTGGAAATGTCTAGTCAGTTAAAAGTTTTAGCTGGTTAGCTTACTTGTTTTCCTTCTATCAATTCTCTTCTGAAGTGCAAGAAATACAAGAGGGTGATATAGATTCCAGAAATATCAATTAAAATTTCTAGCTCCCTTAATCTCATTTTACTATGAAAATTGAATATGATTGGTCATGATGCAAATGTCAAATATTGCCAGAAAAAATATTTTGTTGTATCTTATAGGTTCTATTCATACTTTCAACTCTACGAAACTATTCAGTAACCTTGAGGCTTGAAAACAAGCATGCAAAATGTAAAGGTTTCTGAGATAATCTCCTCCTTCTTCTCATTTCCAGGCCTTTCTTACTATCATCACAGAAAGCAGCTGGTGACTAACATTAGCAAATAAGGCCTGGGGGTACTGTTCTTTATTCACCAAATGCTGTTCAGTGAAACAGCTGGATCAAAAGCAATACAGCCAAGTTTTATGTTTACAACTGTTCAGATATAGATTATCTGCTAGAGGCAGAAATAATGATAGCTTTGAAGGCTAATATGTTTGACTAGAATAGAGTTGTTGAAAAGAGAAAGTAAATAGCCAGTAACCATCTTGAAATGTTTTTCAAAATTTCAAGATTTTTTTTTAAACCTACAGTTATCAATATACAATATTTTTCTTGCTCTGTCCTTTCCCATCCCTGATTATTCTAATGTTGTGGTTAAATTTATACACATCTGTAGAAAACCTTTTAAAACTGATAACTGATGCCACATTATTCCACTTCAGAATGTTTTGGTGTTTGAAGAAAAATTTGACGAAAATTCTGGATACAGTTACTCTATTCAGATATTTTTGGCAACTTTAAGTCCTGTGGAATTCCACTTCCAGAATTCTGCAGCTTGTATGTTACTTTCTGTATAGATACATATATTACACCATGGTCCTCCAAATTTGTGATAATCTTGTGCTGGGATAAAATAATATTTGCATTTTTCTACTATCAGTTAGTAACTTTTAAATTATTTCTGTGAAATGATGAGTTCCTTTGGCCTCTTTCAAAAACCAAGTCAGGAATTCTAAGATTACCAATCATGACACCTGTGTCTTCACTTTCTAGAACATCTCAGTGTGAGGATGTGTTGTATTAAAATGTTTACCAAGGTTATCCCTATTATTATGGAGAAAGTAGGATTTAACTATTGTTACTTTTGGGGAACCAGGGAGAGAGGCCAGAGCAAAATGTGCTTGTGCCAGTTCTGACAGGGACTAAAATCATACCAACATCAGGCCAATTCAAGAAACCAGTATTTATTCTCAAAGCACAGTTTAAATAAGCCACAATTTTATATCTGTTGTATATAAAATTGTAATAAAATAAAAACTGGAAAAAATTGCTGTTAGGGATAACATTGTTTACCCTAACTGGTTTAGGTGAAATAATAACTATGAATCATAGTTAGTATATGTTAAAGTGTCTGCAGCTTTAACTGTGGAAATAGCAATTAAAGGAGTGGTTAAGAAAACAATATAAAAGTAGCAAGACTACGGCTTGCTCTCTC
>BLBF01000002.1:46214517-46238390 GCA_015471245.1 Laticauda colubrina
GTTTAGCTTGTCTACCTAACCCTGGTTGGGGAACCCAGGCTTAACAATTGCAATACTGTCACTAAGTTAATTTAGATCATTTTGGATGTACTATCTATTCCATATGTTGAGTACAGTTGCTGATTGTTGGCAGGCAGATTTCTGGAATTGTATTTGTTTTTATTAAACCAGGTCCTATTTTCTTATTAGTAATAACATTAAACACAATAACTGTGTTGTTATACTTTCATTACTACAACTGAATAGATTCTCCTACAGTGGGATTGATTGTATAGTAAGATCCTTACAGATATATATTTAAGCATACTTTGGTCATTGACATATTTCATCAAATATAATATATTCATCAAATATGTATCTCAATTAATTTTGCCAATTGCAAAAAAAAAAACCTCTTATTACTTCATTTCACATCAAACTAAGTATAAATGAGTAAGGTTATTTTTCAAAATATTCATCTTTATAATAAAACCCTATAAAAATGATGAGTAAAAATGTAAGAATAGAGTAAATTAATGTATGATGCATTGCACCATGAAAAGATAATGTTTAGGTTGACTTTTGCCAATTCTACTGTTATGTAAGTCAAGTTTCTATGGCACTTTCAACCACATGTAAATAATTAAACTAATGCTGCAAAATTTATTTATTTTATTTATTTTGATTTGTCAATCGCTTACAAGATAATAGGTATAAGTATATTAATAGTTATGAATACATGAAATGGTACATATAAGAAAAATAAAAGAAACAATAGGACAGGGACAGTAGGCACATTGGTGCGCTTATGCACGCCTCCTAAAGACCTCTTAGGAAAAGGGTGAGGTCAATAGTAGACAGTCTAAGGTGAAAGTTTTTCGGGTTTGGAGAAGAAACCACAGAGTCAGGTAGACTATTCCAGATATTGACCACTCTGTTGCTGAAGTCATATTTCCTGCAATCAAGTTTGGTGCAGTTAACCTTGAGTTTATTGTGTGCTCTTGTGTTTTTATGATTGAAGCTGAAGTATTCATTGATAGGTAAGTCATTGTAATGTATGATTTTACATACCATACTTAGATCATACTTAGATCAAACTGAAGATTGCATAATTCAAAGTTTTCTAGGTCTAGAATTTCAAGTCTGGTGGCATAAGGTATTCTACAACGAGTAGAGGGGTGGAGAACTCTTCTTGTGAAATATTTCTGGACTTTCTCTACTGTGTTAATATCAGATACGTAATGTGAGTTCCAGACTGATGAGCTGTATTTGAGTATTGGTCTAGCAGATGTATACTCTAGTTAGTAGTGTAATATTACCAGAGAAAAAGCTACGTAGGATTAGGTTAACAAATCTTAATGCCTTTTTGGCTATGTGTTAGGAATGTAAGTCACTTAACAGCTATTTGGGTTTGAAATATATAAATCAGGATAAACATTTATAAAACTGTAAAACTGTCTTTAAAAAAATGCAAAATGTATTTGGGTGTGGTTTCTCAAACGGCCATAAGATGGAGCCAGAAACCTGGGTTGTCTTAGTCTTAGTCTGAGAAGAGGTCTCAGTGAGTTTCTGGTTTTCTTCTGTTGGAGAGCCATTCCTCCATTTTTCCTTCTAAATTGACTGATATTCTTGGATTTGATGTAAGTCTGATACTGAACTGTTTTTGACACTGGACTTTGTTATTGGATTATCCCTGGACTAAAAACTGACTGATCTTACCTGTGAATGACTTTGGACTGCCTGTTTTGAACTTTGCTTAAACCTTTATTGAAAGTAAAACCTACATTTACTGGACAGTATATCTGTGTGCTGAGTGTGTATTATTCAAACACTACTCTCAAATACATCTCCCGATATGTGCTCATTCTCCTAATGGGGAATTACCTCAAAACTATGTTGTTACAGTTGGCTCTAGCACTTAGATCATTAGAGATGAGTATTCCAAGGTCCTTTACAGAGCTTGGATCAACAAGGTCTTGACTATTCAGCTTGTATTTTATTTTCTGATTTTTTTTGCCAATATGTAAGACAGAGCATTTATTTGTTGAGATTTGAAGTTGCCATTTGATTGACCATTCTGATACATAGTCAAGATCTTTTTGAAGGGTAGCAGTATTGTTGTCTGTGGTATTGAACAGCTTTACATCATCAGCGAAGAGAACGCACTTGCTCTTAATATGATCACAGAGATCATTTATGTCAAGTATGAAGAGGGTTGGTCCTAGAACACTGCCTTGGGGGACACCACTATTGACAGGTACAGAATTTGATAGGATGCTCCCAATTTTGACCATTTGTTGTCTGTTTGACAGGAATGCTTCTATCCAGTTATGCAGTTGTCCAGAAATACCATAAGATTTTAGTTTTAGGAGTAGTTTTTCATGTACCACTGAATCAAAGGCTTTATAGAAGTCTATGTAGATTGCATCTATTGCTTTGCCCTGATCGAATTGTATAGGCAGTGGATGGCTTTTTTAAGAAGTAGGCGCATATTCCATCCAGTCCAATAGATAGGGGTGATTTTAGATTGTGTAGTGCTTTTTCAACATTGTCTTCTATAAAATTAATATGTAAAATGTACCACTTCTTTTCTATTTATATAGATAGTCCTTGATTTCCGACCACAATTGAGCCCAAAATTTTTGTTGTTAAGTGAAATATTTGTTAAGTGCATTTTTCCCATTTTATGACCTTTCTTGCTACCGATATCGAGTGAATCACTGCAGTTGATTAGTAATCGGGTTAAGTGAATCTGGCTTCCCCATAGACTTTGCTTGTCAGAAGGTCAATAAAAATGATCACATGATTCTGGGATATTGCAATGATCATAAATATGAACCAGTTCCCAAGCATCCAAATTTTGATCACATGATAATAAGGAGGCTACAAAGGTCGTAACTTTCATTTTTGTCACATTGAACATTTGAAAAGTCACTAAACAATCTGTTGTAAGTCAAGGACTACCTATATTGTATCGCTCAAAGTTGAAAACTGATAGTTTTGAAATATCCAGATGTATTTTGTCTTAATGAAGAGGGAAGTATTCTTTCTTTTAGTGCCTTCTCATTTTTTATCTTAATAAAGTTTAGATTTATTACTCAATTTAAAAAAATAAAATGAAATCAAGCCCACAGATGTAATTTATGAAGCTCACAATTTAGAGCCATTAGCACTCATTTATAATGATTTCAGAAAATGAGTTGTGTAGTTAAGTAGTCAACCAATCATTAACTCACTGTTTTCTCTACATGGAAAATTATAGCAGCTTTTTAGGTAGCCTCATATATGTTAAAACTGGAGTCCAACTGTTTAAAAATTCTACACCTCTTTTGAAACTAAATTGATTTGAAGAGCAATAAAACTTAGATATAATTATGTAACTTTAGTTCATTTTTTCCTGCTTGTGGGGCTTTTTAATCATGATATATAAAAGGACATTTGTTGACATCATGAAATTTTTATTAAACTTTAAGCTTTTAAATATTGCTGTATTTTAAGATAAGATTTTTTTTGCAACTTCCTATCTTATGGTTTCATTTATTTAATGAAATTTTAATTTATGCATTTTTCAGTATAAATTCTTTGAACAGTGGGATAATAACAACAAATAGTAAATCCATAATATTCTTTTTTTTTAGATGCAGGAATTACGGAATGCAGAAGGAACTCAATATAATTCCCATCCCCAGATAGCAGCCATGAGGCCCAGGGTCCAACCTGGAGACATGAGACAACCAGGAATAATGCAGCATGGCCAGCTGACAACTATTAACCAGTCACAACTAAGTGCTCAACTTGGTTTAAATATGGGTGGAAACAATGTTCCTCACAACTCTCCATCTCCACCTGGTAGCAAATCTGCTACTCCTTCACCTTCCAGTTCAGTTCATGAGGATGAAGAAGATACATCAAAGGTATGACCAACCTTTTAAAACAGTGGTTTTTGTAACCAGCACAATACAAATGTTAAGCATAATTTAATAAAATTTACTTTTATTTTAAAGTTTAAAATTTCAAAACTTTAATCAATTTTAAATGCCTTTCTTCAAGTGTGATACAATTTATAAATTCTATAGTCAAAGCATTATAATTGAGGGAAGATTTCTTCACAATAAACTTGCTTACACAGTATGCCTCCATGCTGTGAAAACATGTTGATTGTTTCTTTTTTTCATCCTCATTCCATTTTAACTAACCATAAATACTTAATCTTTTGCAGTTCAAAAATTTTCTTCTGTGTTACTTCTCATTTTTCTTTAATAGGAAGCCTGCTAAATATCTTCATAAACATGCTTGATCATAAATATTATAGCATTCTTTCCAATTCCACTGTTCAACAAGTTCACATCATTCCCATAGAATTCTCTAGATTGCTCCTACTGGCATTTTTTTACATCAGTTTCTTTTCACTTCATTGCTTTTATTTTTAATTCAATTTAAACTGCTGGAAGCAATTTAATTAACCTTCACACACTTCCCCAAACATTTTTTATTTCTGTCAGAATTGGTGAATATTTTTACCTTCTTTCATTTTGACTATTCCTTGGTATCTTTTGATTACATTCTTTGTCACTTTTTTTTCTCTCTTTTAACATACTATAATATCATCATTACTGAATTGAACTGCAGCGTTCTGCAATGTATGGGACTACTTGTGAAGACTCATTTAGAGTGGATCAGAAACTACAAAAATACAGAATGCAGTTAACCCCTTGTTACTGTAAGCTAATCACCCCACACTAGCTTGTATTATGTGCTGTTACATCCATTTTTATCATCCTTCCACTTCTTTCCACAAGACATCATTTTTATATTTGCCTTTGTAACATAATTCTTTTCATTCTATCCCAGACAGCTTTCATATACTTTTCACATTTTTGCTTGGAGTGGCTACTAGCTAATTATGCTGCCACTATCTTATCTTTCAGGAAGCACCTCATCAAGTATACACTCCCTTGGTGGGACTCTCACAATCTATACCATGGGAGTCAAACTCACCATATCATATTGCTGTTACATTATGTTTATTCCCTTCATGGAGCTGGGAGGCCATGGCCTGCACATGACACATCTGGCCCGTGAGCTGCCAGTTTGACACCCCTGATCTATACTGTCTTTCTGATGTTGGGGGAAGGACATAAACTAATTGCTGTAATCCCACTTACTGGCCATCAAGATATGTGGCTGAAGGATTGAGCCCTTTCTTAGAATGAATTTCAGAAAAGATAAACAAAGCCAATCTTTATTTCTAAAAAAGAAAGCATAAACCATTTTCATTCTTCTTGACTTTATTAATATGCTCAGATTCACTGTTGAAGAAGGTAAATGCAAACCTGTTCAAATCATAGGCCAACAGCAGCTTTAAAAGAAAAATAATAATAAAGTAATGCTACCAGTACACTACAGAAAAGTTCTGGTCTATTACAAATAATAAAGAAATATATGGTAAAGAAATTGGAGTAGGTTATTGAAATTTGAATTGGCAAAGCTTTTATCTCTTCATGCACAATCTGCAATACACATAGAAGGCTGAAGTGTACCTAATTATAGACCTTGTATATTATATAAATAAAAGAGAAGATATTTGTCTAGTATAGAGCAATAAACACCAGTTTTAAAGCATTTTTTTCTGTTTCTTCAGATATAGTAGTATACAAAGCAACTATCACTCTGATTCAGTTATCCTAAATTTTCTTTTTTCCATAAAATTCTAATCTTTAATTTGAGTATTAGGGAATCAGAGTCAGCTTCTCTTTTTTTAGTTTCAATTTAGCAACAGTTGCTTTGATTTAAAAAGAACAAAAAGTTTTTTTTATTCCCCCCAAAAAAACATAAAAGAGAGAGGAGCATCTCTCTTTGTATGTAACTGGGATCATCTCTCTCTTATGAAAAAAGAGTATTCTCTAAAAAGTATTTTCTATTTGTATCTATATGCTTCCTGGCTCTGAATGTCAGACTTGCAGCATATTTAATCAATTTAATTTAAAATCAGATTTTTTTGTGTGTGTTACCCTCAGCATTCCAGCCAAATCAAATGTGATGTTTTCTTCCACCCACACCCCCAACCCACTTTCGATTTAGTTTCATAAATGAAAAATCTAAATTTATCGATAAGCAACAGATAGCAGCAGTTATTTCTAAATACCTTTAAAGTTGTCTAATATCTACTTTCTAATTTTCCTCACACTTACATTTGACCTCTTAAATACAGCCTTCCAAAACAATTCATTATTTTGGTTCATTGAACATGCATATTCTGGTAATGCTATTTATAATTGTGACATGTTAGACACATGATATTTTCACAAATATTTATTCTTAACTGGAGAGATGGCTCTCTCTTTCATGGGTATTTAAATTTCATATATGAAAGGATTTCATGGAATTTAGAGAACAGGGTATGAAAGGATTGTCAACAGCAAATTTTAACTAAGTGAAACATGATCACTAAAGGCCCGGTCCCACTGGCCGATGGACGCAAAACGTATGCATAAAGGATACAGCGGACGAGCAAAATTTCGGGGGTGGCTCCATCCGTTGTCATCTGCTCCAAAAAGTGGTGAAAATTTGCATAAACAGAATGGAAAAGAACGGAAAAGAACGGACGTGGGTAGGATGTAGCGGGGATGTTAAACGGATGTTCATAGGAAGCCTAGTGGATGAAAGCAGATGGAAGCAGATGACACCTTTGAAGGGATTCTGGGGGAGAATTTCGAAGCGGATGCATAGCGGAAGGGGAGAATGCATAGTGGATGAAGCGGATGCATCACGGATGCCTATAGGAAACAAAGGGAATGCCGCACGGATTTATATCGGATGCAAAGCGTTCACTGCGCATGCGGGGAGTATGAATTGCGCCAGCTCTGCGGATATAAAAGGATGCAGCACGCACGTGCTGACTCAGTCAGCATAGAAGGGAAAGACGTGCTGCCACATACATCCTGCAGGAACACCATGGTTTGTCAATCAGGCAAGAAGAGGAATCCCGTACCTACTCGTTCAAGCCCTGGCAAGGTGAAGAAGGGCAGAACCAGCATCCCACCCCTGGCATTGACTCTGAAGCTGCTGCTGCTGCTGCTGTAGTAGACCAGCCCCAAGGCCCACAAAGCCCTGCTGCTGAAGGCCCTGCTGCTCAAGCCCCTGAACGCCCTGTCAAGCTCACTGACCGGGAGATGTACGTCATGGCCAAGTGCAGTTTCCTGGAGGGTGAGATCTGCCAACGAGGAGTAGCCCCTCTGAGACTCCTCTCCCTCAGACAGCCCACAGACAGCCAGTCCTCTTCCAGCCAGGAGCCAGCTACCCTGTCCAGGCAGGTGTCTTCAGAGGGCCCCACAGCAGAAACCCCCCCGACAGCTGCACTCCCCATGCCGGCGGACTTGGAGGATCCCATGGAGGATGATGCCATGCTGTCACAAATGGAGGAAGAAGCAGCAGCTACCAGAGGCCAACCCACCCCCACCCCCAGCTCCAGAGGATGCAGGCAGAGAGGGAGACTGGAAGGCCCGTACCACAGTGTGCTGTTGGAGATCAGGGACACAATGAAGACCAGCACAGAACTTCTCTCTCAACTGGTCCACTTGGACAGAGCATCTTCGGGCCGGAACACCTTCATCACCTACGTGAGCCAGACCCTGAGGGACCTGCCCGAGGCCCAGTATCAGGTGATGAAGCAGAAGATCACAGCACTTCTGCACAACCCTCAAGGACCAGCTGAAGTCCAGGTCTACCCAGTCCAGGTCTGCTTCTCCACCCCAGGCGATGTCACAGCCCTTCCATGGCTTTCAACAGCCTCTCACCTACCAAGGCTACGACTACCAGGACTTCCCACAGCACAAGCAGAACTTCCCAGTCCAGGCCCAGGTTCATCGGATGCCACAGACACCACTCCTCACCCAGCTTCAGACCAGACAGCCCCACTACACTCCTCCTTCCTCCACCCCACAGCCAAGCCCGTCAACAGACAATCTGTCATCAGTATTGGGCCTGACATCTCAAGTCCTTGATGAAGGGCCTCTCAACCTCATGGGACTGAGTCAGCTCTCAGATAGCTTCCTGAACACACCACCACCTGTTGTACCCTTAGGGCCAAGCACCCCAATGGTGCCTCAGACCACCACTCAAACCACAGCCACCTCCACAATCCCTGCCCGCTTAACAGCTGAGACCATGGACATGACTCAGAGTGACTGAGAATAGTGTCAAATACTGAGTTGTTTACTTAAGTTTATCTTTGCTTAAAACACTTTACTTGGTTCATTTTGCTTATTTAATACAGTCATAAAGTTTACCTAAGAAAGTTTATCTTTGCTTAAGACACTTAATACAGTTTACTTGGTTCATTTTGCTTATTTAATAAAGTCATAAAGTTTACCTAAGAAAGTTAATGAAGGTTATCTTTGCTTAAGACACTTAATACAGTTTACTTGGTTCATTTTGCTTATTTAATAAAGTCATAAAGTTTACCTAAGAAAGTTAATAAAGGTTATCTTTGCTTAAGACAGTTTACTTGGTTCATTTTGTTTACTTAATAAAGTGTTGATGAAAACTTTGAAAAAATGGTTAAGCCTTTGCATGCTTGTGGAATAGATAAGGATAGTTGTAGGATAGATAAACCTCCAGTGCAACCATAGTGGGACTGTATGGTCCACCATCCCAGCGATCCAGATGATTTTTTCCCTCTTTTTATAGAAAATATCGGTTGTCCGCTATGGGGCCTTCTACATACTCTAGACATACTGCAGACATCCTAAATATATAAGTACATCCCAGATACAAATGTTTTATCCATTTTTAATACTTTATATATGAGATGCATACGCTTACATACTTTCTATTTCCGTGCTACTAACGCTGTGTAGATGTTCCGTGTACCTTTTGTTTCCTCCCTCTTTCCGTTTTCAGCTGCAGCGGATGTGAGTTGAGGGGATGGCCAGAGGATGCAGAGAGCATACAGCAGACGTTTAACGGATGATAACGAACATAGAACGTTTGTTGCCCGTATATGTCGTGGATGTACATTGTACACAGAGGAAAGTTCATCCGTTCACAAAGTTTTGTGTAGCTCAAAACTTCTTGCATGGATGAAATCGCAGTGGACTGATGCTCGACGGGTAGAGCATATGAAACACATATGCAGTGAGTACACAACGGATGCATAGCGTTTTCCAATGGATGGCAAGCATTTTTTTTACGTTTTACATCCTCTTTGCATCCATAAGTGCAGTGGGACCGGGCCTAAAGCTTTGCTGTCGCCTATTCTGTTTTTTGTAGTAGAGAACTTAACAGTTTACTTTATTTTAAATAGAATGTTATGTTGTTTGTTCAGTCTGTTATGCAGATGGTACTTGAATTAAAATCTATTTTAATCTAATAAGAATGAGAATTTTTTAAAACAATTTTCCATCTCTCCATTTTGATAGCTAGCACAAAAATATGTACAACTGCTGATGGGTTAAAAGCATAAGATTCCAAAATCACCTTCTTTAGTTTCCAAGTTATTAATGTGAAATTAGTTTTAACTTCCTTGTTTGGAAAAAAAAATCCTGGACAAACAACTCAAATCTAATGAATCATTCATCCTGCCTCAGAGATAGCAGTTTTCATATCTAGCCTTCTTTGTATGACAATAGTTACTTGGTAAGTAACTATTCTAAGTAGCTGAGTAATTGCTAGCTAAATATGTACCTTTGTACTGCAAATTTATTATCCTGATCCTAAAGGATGAACATGCTTGTTGTGATGTTAATAAAAAGTGATGAGACCATGTTTACCGATCCGATCATTAAATCCGTAGAGGAGGTGGTGTTGCTATCTTCTATAAAAAGTCCTTACATCGAAAAAACATCCAAGTTACCCTGATTATGACATTGAACATGCAAACAAGCTAAATACACTACTAACATGGGCAGCATCCTGCCCACACGCTTTTATCTTTCTTGGTAACTTCAATCTACCTCATACTAACTGGACCCTAAACGAATGTGCAACTGAACCCATACATGCAACCTTCTACAATGCTGTAACAAATCTGAGACTGGAACAACTAGTAGTCAACAATACTAGGCTTAACAATTGCCTCGATCTCATCTTCTGCAATAGTTTGAATTCAATTTATGGAATACAAATTAAAGACCCTTTTTCCAACAGTGACCACAACAAGATTGACTTTTGTCTCAACATACATCCACAGAAAAATCATCATCAATGACAAAATCCCCAATTATAACTTAAAAAAAGGCAACTATGATCTTATAATCAACGATCTCTCTTCCCTTGATTGACAGTTTCTATTCACTGGATGCAATACTGTTGAAGACCATTACAATATATTCTTACTAGAAATCAAAAGAGCCATCAAACTATATGTACCAATGTCAACTCCCAAAACCAGGAAAAACAGATTACCCATAACAGTAAGGAAGTTTCAATCCAAAAAGAGATCACTTTAGCAAAAAAAAAAAAAAAAATCTAGTCATGTTGCCAACTTCAAAAGCCAATACGAAAATCTATGCCACCGATAAAAACTGAATGCACTAATTATCACATTAAACAAGAGAAGAACCTTCTACGTACAAATTCCACCTGTGCTTTCTACAATTCTGTAAACAACAAACTAAGAGAGTCAAGGTCCATCCCACCCCTGAAAGGACCTAATGGCAAAGACTGCAATGACGACACCATCAAAGCAAACTCTTTAACACATTCTTCGGCTCAGTATTTGTAAACAGCAATGGATCAAGTCCAGTACTTCCTAGTCAAACCATAGACAACTACAATTATCTAATACATATCAATTTTACAGAAGACATTGTTGAAAAAGCACTACACAATCTAAAACCATCCCTATCTATTGGACCGGATGAAATCTGTGCCTAATTCTTAAAAAAGCTATCCACTGCCATAGCCGAACTTCTAAGCATAATCTTTAAAAAATCTTTCAGGACCAGCTCCTTGCCAAAACTATGGTCACAAGCCATGGTCACCCCATCTTCAAAAAGGGAGACCCCAGCCTAGTTGAAAATTACCAATCTCCTTATGCTGCGTCACCTGTAAAGTCATGGAAGCAATTATTAACCAATCCATTATCCTCCACTGAGAGACAAACAACCTACTCTTTAATAAACAATTTGGAAAAAAAAAACTATCCTGTAATCTGCAACTCTTACGTTGCAAAAACATATGAGCAACACAACTCGAACAGGGCAAAGCAACAGATGCAGTCTACATAGGCTTCTGTAAAGCCTTTGATTCAGTGGTACATGACAAACTACTACTAAAACTGAAATCTTATGGTATCTCTGGACACATACATAACTGGACAGAAGCATTCCTGTCAAACAGACAACAAATGGTTAAAATTGGGAGTGTCCTATCAAATTCTGTACCTGTCAATAGTGGTGTCCCCCAAGGCAGTGTTTTAGTATCAACCCTCTTCATACTCAACATAAATGACCTCTGTGATCATATTAAGAGCAAGTGCGTTTTCTTCGCTAATGATTTTACACCACAGACAACACTACTACCTCCCAAAAAGACCTTGATGATATATCAGAGTGGTCAATCAAATGGGTAACTTCAAATCTCAACAAATAAATGCTCTGTCTTACATATTGGCAGAAAAAATCAGAAAATAAAATACAAGCTAAATAGTCAAGACTTTGTTGAGGATCCAAACTTTGTCAAGGACCTTGGAGTACTCATCTCAAATGATCTAAATGCTCGAGCCCACTGTAACTACATAGCCAAAAAGGCATTAAGAGTTGTTAATCTAATCCTACGTAGCTTCTTCTCTGGTAATATCACACTACTAACTAGAGCATACAAAACATTTGCTGGACCTATACTTGAATACAACTCATCTGTCTGGAACCCATATCATGGATCTGATATTAAGACAATTGAAAAAGTCCAGAAATATTTCACAAGAAGAGTTCTCCGCTCCTCTACTCATTGCAGAATACCTTATGCCATCAGACTTGAAACTCTAGACCTAGAAAATCTAGAACTATACCGCCTCCGGTCTAATCTAAATATAGTATATAAAATCATACATTGCAATGTCCTACCTGTAAATGAATACTTCAGCTTCAATCATAACAATACAAGAGCACACAATAGATACAAACTCAAGGTTTACCGCAACAAACTTGACTGCACAGAATATGACTTCAGCAACAGAATGGTCAATGTTTGGAATACTCTACCTGACTCTGGTTTCTTCCCCAAACCCCAAAAACTTCAACCTTAGACTGTCTACTATTGACCTCACCCCCTTCCTAAGAGGCCTGTAGGGAGCGTGCATTAGCGCACCAATTGTGCCTACCGTCCTTGTCCTATTGTTTTTTTCTTATATCTGTATCTTGTAAGCAATTGACAAATCAAATAAATACTAAATATTTTGAAAGAAAAAAGAAAATTCAAAGTCATAAACATTCCAATGCCAAACAAAGCCATAATAAATATAACATTACAGATTTCTTAATTTATGTTTCAATAACATAAGACAATCATGCATACAGTTTAAGAATCTTACAAACAAATGTTTAATGCTTTCAGAGTATACAGATCCAGGAGATGGATAATTCTGAGTTTCTGCACTAATGCTACAAACAGTAGGTTCCTGGTATTTAGGTGACCACAATGTAAATGGCAATGTTATTAGATAGTAAGGAATTTTAATTTTGCCTTGTGAGTGCTGAGAGAAATATTATGATCTATTGTAGGGGTCCCCAAACTTGGCAACTTTAAGAATTGGCTGAGGAATTCTGGGAGTTGAAGTCCACAAGTCTTAAAGTTGCCAAGTTTGGAGACCTCTGATCTATTGTAACAAAAATGCCAATTTGCGTAGGAAAAAGAACTTAGTGAATATAAAAAAAACCATGATTATTGATTATTGTAGAAAAAAATGTTTGAGATGATACCAAAGAACTACTATTATTTTGTTCTCATACCTTCAAAAATGTTAACAAAAAGTTTCAGTAGATTTGAGTTTGAGTTCTGTTTGCATAAATGCTATTCAGTGTGAAGTGTGTATTATAACATATAAACTGAGATAAATAAATAAATACTCCTCAGAATAAATTAATAAAACAAATACATTTGTTCTATAATTTTATGTGAAGATTATCTTCATATATTACTTACAATGGAGACATGTGACAGGGTCACTTTTCAGTACTTTTAATACTCTTTTATTTTAAATGCAGCATTTTTAAAATAGGTAATACATCATTAACCCTTCATGTAATATTCTATTGACAATGTGGATGCAGTTTAAGAACAGAAATATTTTTTCTACTTCTAATTTCATATGTACCACTGCTCATATTTATCTTGATGAAAACTGGGGCAGCCTTAAAAAAAACCCCAACCCTGTAGCCTCATTCCTCTTTCACTTCCAAGTTCCAGAATACAGGTAGTTCTCAGTTTATGACCACCATTGAAATTGTAGTTTTGTTGTAACTCATAATGCTCATAAATTGAGGCATTCATGTTTATGACCAGACCGTGTTTATGGATCCAAATTTACAACAGCTTTATAGTGGTTCTTAAGTGACTTACCGTATTTTTTTGTGTATAAGATGCATTTTTTCATATGCCTTATACAGCGAATATTGCCAAAGTCCCCCCCACCCACCACCACCCCACCCTTCGGCCTCTGCCTCCCAGCAATTTACAGCAAACAACCTGGACAGTGGAGATTGGAACAGGCAGAAAATGGGGTGTGCTGAGGCCAAAAACAGGGAACAAGAAGGCCAAAAATGGGATACAGAGGCTTAAAATGGGGTGTGTGATGGACTATGTCAGTCCTTGCAGCTTGAAACAGCTCGTTGTCGGAGGCTGATTCAACTGACAATCATCTGCTTGTGCTAATCAGGCTGTGCTGAAGTTGACCAGGTTGTTTGCTGCAAAGAGGCAAATTGCTGGGAGACAGAAGCAGATTTTTTTTTCTTGTTTTCTTCTTGTTTTCCTTCTCAAAAGCTTGATGCATCTTATACTTTGGAGTGTCTTATGCTCCAACCAAATCCATTCTCCCAAATAGGTGTTTGCTGAAAACTGGAAAAAATGTTGCAAATCATGGTCACATAACCATGGGATGTTACAAGTGTGAGCCAGAGGAAAATGTAAGCCAGTTGCCAAGTGTCCAAAATGTGGTCATGTGACTCCAGGACATTAGCAGAACATTTTATGACAGTTGGAAATCTTAAAGCACCTTTTCTAAAGCTATTGTAATGCCAACCAGTTGTTAAATAACTGATTCTAAGTCAAGGATTACCTGTTTATTATTTTATCCATAAGCTAAAGGAAAGCCTAAAGTTCTTTAAAATATTGGCAGCATATAGACTTGTCTTAACTTATCTCATGGAAAGATTATGTTAATTATCATACCAGCATAGAAATAGACTTCTTTAAAAAGTGCAACACAGTATGACATCATTCCTAAGGACTGAAAGGAAAGAATCCTGTAAGGGCCATATATTGCATAGACTGTAGCCAAAGATTATTCTATATTTTCTCAAGCCAACTAATAATAATAATAACTAATAAAAATAATAACTAATAAGCCAACTAAACAGAATCTTTTACAGCAAGCAAAAATTACTCTCCCACACCATCTCTACCCTGTAACTCCAACAGCATAAAGACTTCACCAGGACCTGACAACAATCTTGTTCTATAAATCTCACCTTCTTGAAGAAAAAGTAAATAAATTGTTTCACATTTCTGTAAACTTCACTCAGTATAACATGAGGGTGTCAGAGACTTCCTACAGCATTATAAACTTACCAGTCCCTCAGTCAGCCAGTAAAAACACTCCAATTTTTGCATGAGACTTATTCTTTTGCTCCACTAAACCCCCACAAACTATAAACTCTGTGGGGGCCATATAGTATTTTTTTACTTGCTTGACACTTAAGTAGCTTTAGTATAAGAAATAAAATTTAGACAAGTAGCTATCATCAAGCTAATTCATCCAAGGACAACACAAAACTACAAATTTAACACTGAATTGGATTTCTACTCTGAATAATGTTGCCAACAAACTGAAATCATAGTCATCAATAAAAAAAAGTATTCTTACTCAACAATGTCTGCAGGGCAGAATGAGACATCATCCAAGGTCTCAAGAGCATCAGCAATATGATAATTGAATAAACTGACACAGAAAGGGCAATTGTCATTATGAATCAGATGGATTATTCGAGGAAAGAGCTCTCCAAAACTATATTATATTCTCAGAACCTCAGCAATTTAATGAAAATAACTAGTAAATGCACTTTCCAGAAGACATACAAGACTATATCTGTAGAAAAATATCACATGATCCTTCACAAGCATTTTGTACCTTGTTTTCAAAAAGTATACATACCTGATCATCCCATTGACTCAAACATTGTAACCATCACAGCAGCAATTTAGCTTTTATGGATTCTGTATTTAGACCTTATGCTATTAGCACTCACAGGTGTATAAGAAACAATAAAACCTCCCTAAGTTGGATGATAGCTGGATGCTGATGGACTATAAGCATCTCCTCAAAATTTGGACTTTGAGCCAACAGGAACATAACCACTGAAGTCTGTGAAGATTCTCAGACATCCAGGTCATAGTTGCCCCCAAGGTGCTTTTTAAAGAGGCAACTATATTTTCTTGTTTTTCTTTGAAGACATTTCACTTCTCATCCAAGAAGCTTCTTCAGATCTTGCTGGATGCTGAGGAATGGAATGGAAATGCACACAGGAAGATATTAAGGAAAATAGTCTAGCCTTCCTGTGCAGTATACATTAAAGAAGACAGAAGCCTTAATATTGAAGCTTACAGAAAGAGAAGAGAGCAATAAATGAAGCAATGTTGTCATTCCATACATTGCAGGAATATCAGAAAAGCTCAGGAGGATCTTCAGCCAATACAACATATGTGCACACTTCAAACGCAACAGTATACAATGGCAGAAGCTTGTCCACCTCAAGAATAAAATGCCCAGACACAAACTGGGCAACATAGTATATGCAGTAGAATGCAGTGAGACATATGCAGATATGAACATTGGGGAAATGAAACTTCATAAATACATGGCACAATAAAGAGAAAAAATTTATCAGGACAAGATTCAGCAGTCCATCTGCACTTAAAAGACAAAGGTCACTCTTTTGAAGACAGCAAAGTCCACATTTTGGACAGAGACGATTGCTGGTTTGACAGAGGGGTCAAAGAGACCATCTATGTCAAACTTGGATAGAGGGGGAAGGTTACGACAACATCCATCTCCAGTCAACAACAAAGTCCTTTTAGCAGTTCCAAGAAGGCTCCATACCCATTTGCATTAGTTAGGTGACCCTAACATCACAAATAAACCTCCAAATGCCCCAATGACTCTTAAAGAATGCAAATGACATCTGTCTGCAAGGAATATAGATCCTTCCATTCTCTCCCATCCAGTCAGAACTAAAGAAGCTTTTTACGAGAAGCAAAATGTCTTCAAAGAAAAACAAGAAAGTCCAGTTACCTCTTGAAAAAGCATCTTTGGGGTAACCACTGAAGTCAGCATAGTAACCTTCTCCCTAAACTATATAATTTTGCATTCATCCAAAGCTACATTATGGTTACCAATGACATAAGGTTGCCAACATTTTCATGGTTAACCTAGAATAGTAATGTCTCAACTTTTGCCTCTGAAATCTCTCTTGTACTTGAGATACATTGATGACATTTTCATCATCATGAAAAAGATTCACTAATCTCTAAAAATTCAGCAACTTCTTTCCCACTTGCTTGATGTCACAGAAAAACTACACAATAGACATATAAACTTCACATTACACAGAAAACATATCTATCTCATGCATATCTAGGTACTTCCAGTTCCCATCTAGTACATACCACCAAATATCCAGGCTCTATACTACAACCATATTTGTTCTGACCTACTTGACAGACATGTACCAACTGATGGATATAAGCCAAGCACATACTGTACAAGATCAATAGGCAAATCAATTGAGCCAAATCCATTTCTAGAGGGTACTTATTAAAAGACAAGTCACAATAACAGAAAAGAACACTACTGATTGTTGCCTACAGCTACCAGCTTGAGCACTCTGTTGTGTAGAAACTACAATCTACTGCATAGTAATGTAGTTTTATAGAACTGCGTAATGACACTGCAGTTCCTTAGCAATATATAACAGATCCATACTTGAATACAGACAAGATATCCAATCTGTCCAGACAAAAATCTAAAGTCCAAGTGTTGTGAAATTAAGTGGTTTTTATCATCTTACTTCTGGTTAGCATTCATGGATGTACTCTGCAAGTTTTCTACCTTTTCCTATATAGTAGCTGATTCAGTCCTCACATTGGATGTTGTAGATGACTCCTTTCTTCTTGGGCTATTGGATCTTTTGATTTACTTAAGATGTTTTGGAAAAGCAACCCTAAGCTGCATATATTGAAACTGATCATCATATTAATGAAAGAGTTTAAAATGATATCATGCAATTTGTAGTATGGCTTGAAAAGAATTTTAAAAAATAAAAGTTAAGCTACAGTTTAGCAAGAATGAAAACAAACTGTAATGTATAATATTGTTAGATTATATAATTTTATAAATGAATTTTATAAATGAAATAAATAAGAGATTAATAATTTGAATTATACAAGGGCTGTAATTAAACTAAAGATTTAAGCTAAAATGTCTAAATTCATATGGATGGAAGAACAGAGATTTAGTTTGGTTTTCAGTAATAATTGCAATAGTTTGTTTTGTAATGTTTTTTTCTTCTTTTTTGGGGGGTAGATCAATGGGGGAGAAAAAAGACCTGCCTCTGACATGGGAAAGAAACCCAAAACTCCAAAGAAGAAGAAAAAGAAGGATCCTAATGAGCCACAAAAACCTGTTTCTGCCTATGCATTATTTTTCCGAGACACTCAAGCAGCTATTAAGGGCCAAAATCCAAATGCTACTTTTGGCGAAGTTTCTAAAATTGTAGCATCTATGTGGGATGGCTTGGGAGAAGAGCAAAAACAGGTAAAATGTTATGTAGTTTTTAAAATGATCAATTCATTTACCTTTTATTTTTAGAACATTTTTATCATTAAAACAAGTTCTTGTTATACCCATATATCCAAGAACCAAATTTCTCATTAGATATATCGACTTATTGTCTTCAGGCTAGGGTTAAAGAAAGGGGAGGGATCACATATGTATGTACTATATGTTACGAGATAGTCGAAGAATTTTCTTGTGAATTGGAATGTTTGATTTGGAGGTAACTATTTTTTGAAAATTGTGAATATGACAGGCATCCAGATTTTTCAAAATTGACCATGTTGAGTCAAAGCTGCATGCCATTCAATACAGGAGCAGGATGATATCATACTCCTATCAGAAAAACAGAAAAACAGTTGGGGACCTTCTAATCCTATTCCCTACTCAAGCAGGATACTCTGTATGGCTTCAGACAAATGGTTATCCAGTCTCTTCTTAAAAGCCTCGTTTTGGAGCACCCACAGCTTCTGGAGCTTCAAATTTATCCTTGCATAGATAAGCCATATATATTTGATTCACTGTGGAAACAGAATGTTGAGCAGATTGAGTCTTTATATATTTTTATTATATGCCTACTCTTGTTGGTGTTTTGAAAATTAACATAGGTCCATGTCAAAAGTAGCATTGGTTTTCAGTACTCTTTTTTATGACTTTACATTTAAATTCCATAGTACTTAATATCAGTGGCTTGTTAAAGATATATTTTTCAGGTGTTTTCTAATAGTTTTTGCAATTCCAATTGAATATGATTCCTGGTATCATTCCTCTTCCCCTTTTGCATATTAATGCTTTATATGCATACATTTTAATAAAACAAACATGGATGAAGGTTTCCCACTTTTCAATTTGAGGCTATCCTTGTAACTCCCATTCTAATATTTCTTTCATTTCTACCAAATATAACTTCATTGACAGTAACATCAATACTAACGGTAAAGTAATAATTAAAACAATTTTTCTAACAGTTGGAATGACTCAAAATATTGTATCAGTTAGATTGTGTTTTGTAAATGAGTTTGCTTAATAATACAATAATTTAGCCCTGAACGTGAACAAATCACATCATAATTTTTCACCTACTTGATTGTTAGGTTAAGAAAACAGTTTTATCAGATAACTTGAGTTTTTGTCATTGTTTTGGTTTTTAAAAAATCAAGGACAATTCTGTTTTGAAATAGATACGTTTTGTAAAACCAAAAAATAAGTGTTAAAAGAAGAAAAATATCAAAATGAATGGTGTTACTGCAGTAAAAATTAATTATATCTACAGAACAATTAAAGAGCCATGTGACTGATTTGTACTTCATTGCTATAATAAGAATGAATTAACCAAATGGCACCAGCACATGGACAAATTTATCACAAATATTGTTAGGCAAATGCCTCTGACAGCATTTTTTCAATTACAGGCTTGAAACTGTCATTGTTTGAGGAAGTTGCATTGTTAGCTAATTGAAAGGAAAATAGGGTTTTCCGAGAAAAGCTTTCAGAAAACATTCTGGATTCTGTTTAGCATTTTAGCTTTAGTATTAGATCCTCCCATGTGCAGCAAGGGATATCTAGTATTTCCAATTTTGGGCATGTAGATCAGCATCTTCCCATGTGATGTGATAAAGTCTTAAAGTCATCTATGAACATTCTTAGCCATGTATTTCAAGAGCATCCTCTTGGTCATTTGGCATTGGGAATTCATTGCTGTCTTGGGAATTTGATTATTCTCCATGCAGAGTACAAGACCTACAAGTTGGAATATCCTGCATGTGACAATGTTATGTAATTTGGAAGAGAAACTCTTTTACAGTACATTCTTCATTAGTAACATGGTCAAAATAGTGAAAATATAATAGGATTCAGTTTAACTCCTATAAAATTATTGCTTCTTCTAAATATAATTTACATATCAATAAAGAATTAGCATCTTTCTTGGTTTTTTGTTGATGTCAAAAAGATGGAAGACTAAGCCAACCTTGAACCACTCAGGATCAAACTTCTAGCAGTGAGCAGAGTCAGCCTGCAATGCTGTATTCTGACAACTGTGCCACCACAATTCTACATTCACTCAGCACCCATTGATTCTTGATTTTTTCTCTCATGCATACTTTAGGTACCTTATTCCCATGGAATTCTACTATTACATTTCTTTTTATTTATCCAGTCCTCATTCTCATGTAACAAAGTGGGCAGTAGCATACTCTTAAATACAGCCATTATCAATTAATTCTTTGCAATTGCTGTACTGCTTTTCTATCAGCATATTGCATGCCTTAGAACAGTGGTCGCCTACCGGTGGGCCACGGCCCACTGGTGGGCCATGAGTAAATTTTGGAGGGCCTCAGAGAAATCTCTCCCCCAGAGCACCACTACAAAGCAATTAATCCAGGCTGTGCAGAAACACAAGGCTGTACCGCCCACATGGCCTGCAAGAACCCTCCCCGCCCACTCACTCCTTACCCAGTAACTTGCCTGCTAAATTGTTATTTTTCCTTTTTCCGACCATCATCTGTTCTTCTGTGCTGAGATTTAGATTAGCTAGGAAGCAGGAAATGGTTGGGTTTCTTGCTTTCTAGCTAGTCTTTAGATCTTTGGCTCAGCACAGCCAAACCTCCCTTAGGACTGAAGGTATGCTTGCAAGCAAATTCAGTGCAGACTCACAGCAAGAAAATTTGAGAGACTGAGCTAGCTGATGGCAGGTAGATAGATCACTAAATGATTCTGTGAGCAACTCAATCTGCTTGCTTTGCCTGATTTTGGGTAAAAGTTGCTCTTTTTATAAAATAAAAAAATCAATATTTACATGCATGGTGTGTTGTGAGCTAATTTTGTGAGTTTGCTTGCAAGCAAATTTTATGTGATAGACTGAGCTAGCCAATGGCAGAAAGATAGATCTCTGAATGAATCCATTATTCTGTGAATAACTCAATCTGCCTGGTTTGCCTGATTTTGGGTAAAAGTTGCTCTTTTTTATAAAAAAATTCAATATTTATATAAATATTTATAATATTTACATACAAGCCATGTCCAGCCTGTCACATGATCAAGCCACACCCACAAATTAGGCCATGCCTACAGAACCTGTTAGTGATCCCTGGGTTCTAAAATTATGAGTTTAGTGGTCCCTGAGGTCCAAAAGGTTGGCAACCCCTGCCTTAGAACACTCCTTCCAGTATTCATTCACTTCAGTCTCTTTGCATTTCATTGCTTTTATTTTTATTCTCACTGCTGAAAGCATCTTGCTTTATCTTCTTTACACTCTTCTCAAATCATTTTTTATTTCTTTCAAAATTGATGATGATGTTTCTTTTTTAAAAAAGGATCACTTTTTATGTCTGATACTCTTTGCTCTCCTTTGGTCATTATGCCTTTTTTCTTTCTGCTTAAACACTATAAAAAAAATCCTTATTTTGTGGAGCTCATTAATTCTATTAGAATGTCTGGTTTTCAACAATGCAGTCTTATATAGAATGCTTTTTAGTAGGAGAAACTATAAACTAGGTTATTACTTATTAATATTACAATAGTAATGTATTACATTACATTGCAGCATAAAGAAAGTACTGATCAATAGGGGACTTATTTTGGCCAACATAGCATAAATGCAACCAAAGTCCAGTTTTACCCGAAGCAACTCACTGCATTCTGTGTAAGCTAGGATCTCTACTTTTTACTATTGCTACCTTCACTTCACCTATCAGGGATATATGCAGTGTCCTGATACCCATTCTAAATATGAATTAATTTGCCTCTTGTTTTTTAGAATTTATGCACAAATCATTGCAGACAGTTCTTTCAAGTGTTTGCCAGATATGTTTATGCTAATTGATGAAAACATCCAAGGGTTTCTCATTTTCCAGCTGTGTTTATTTCACTACTATGCCGATTATTAAAGGAAATCTATGTTAATCACTACAGTTTGACAGTTTCTGTTCTAAACTATAGAGAAACCAATGTGTAATGCATTAAAGAACGTGCAATAAAGCAAACATGAACATTTGCTACATCTTTTCATATGATTCAAACCTTAAAGCAAAATTCAAACAATGATCAATTCTCCATTAATTTAAACCAAGCAACCTTGAGGATCTGCCAGATAAATTATTTTGTTTAGCCATTATTATTATTTGCTAGTAAATTAAGAATACTTAGATTGATTTTGCAAAGTTGCAAAAGGATGTATCGAGGAATTTGTTTCTTCTACTGATTTTGTGTGTGTGTGTGTATAAAATCATATATATCACACATGTATCCACGCACAGTAGTTTATATTACTTAAAGTGAGATGATGTGCTAAATATATCATTTATGCTTCCATATAGGATTATTTCTGTAAAATGTAAACATTTTATATTCTAGTATCTTAAAAGTTTGTTTCCGGCTATATAAAAAATACTTTTTTCAGCCCTTTCCTCTCTTTTTTCCTTTATTATGCCAATTCTGACTTTCTAAATTAAAATTATGTAGGATGGAACCAAAAATACACGTAGAAAGCTGGCTAGAAGGAAGTAAATGACTGTATAAATCCTTATTGGAGGTAACCAATAAGAGCTAACAGTGTTTATATGTGGGAATCGTATATAGTAGATCTACCATGTTTGACTGGTAGGCAGGCGTCAGTATGAACAGTGTGATGAGACTGCATTTGTGGGTGGTCAGCAAGGATTTTTTCTTGCATATATTTAAGTGGAATGTTGTTGGGATTTATTGTGTATCCCAGCTTTCATTTCTGAAAATATACAAATTTATATAGGGCCTTTGGTTCCCCTTTTAATCCTATATTTATATTCATGTGAGGCTTTGAATATTTTTTTCATGGAAACTAAGGGTTATTGACCTTGTGCAATTTTGCTCTTTTTTTGTTTTTTGTTTCTTCTTGCTCTGCCTTCATAGTAGGCCCTTTTACACTCAGTTCTTTCTGACATATTTTCTTTAAGGGTTTTTTTCCCCTTGCTTTTTCATTATGCCAGAAGAACTGGACACATAAGATTACTTAAGATTTAAAGCAGGGGTGGGATATTCCATTTTTATATATAAAATTTTTATTTGGGTTTCACAAAACATAATGCAAGTACAATTTCTTTTTTTGAGAAAAGTGTGGTCCCAGTTTATCACTTCTCTATACAGACACAAATTCAATTTCATATTCATCTCTGTGTTCTATTCCATATCTTACTACTATTTTAACATTTTCTCAATAATTTTTCCCTTTCTTTAGTTTTCTCAACCTTGCTTTTAATTATCTCATTCCTTTCTGAATTCAATTTATATGTATGTATGTATGTATGTATGTATGTATGTTTTTTTAGGCTTTCGCGGGTACTTACATGTGTGCTGTTCAGCTTCCTTCGGGTATTATCCCACGTCATTTAACAGAACTACAATGACGTGGGATAATACCCGAAGGAAGCTGAACAGCATATAAAAACACACCAAGACATAACAGAGACCTAGAAGATCAACAGATCTATGGAACAGCTGTCCTGCCCTACATAAGAGGTACTACAGATAAAATCAGTAAGATACTACACAGGCATCACATCAAGACTGCCTTCAAAACAGACAAAAAAATAGCAGCCATCCTGAGGAACCCCAAAGACAAAATTGACCTGGAAAACCAAGGCATATACGAAATTCCCTGTACATCATGCCCGGCCACATACATTGGACAGACCAATAGAAGAATAAGTACCCACCTAGATGAACACAAAAATGCAGTAAAAAAGCTGGAACACACCTCCTCACTAGTCCAACACATGAAAACCACAGGTCACAACATCAACTTCAATGGCACTAAAACCCTGGCTACTATAGAAAACCCCAACCACAGAATCATCAGAGAAGCCATAGAGAT
>BLBF01000002.1:46248188-46284837 GCA_015471245.1 Laticauda colubrina
AGAAAGAAAGAAAGAAAGAAAGAAAGAAAGAAAGAAAGAAAGAAAGAAAGAAAGAAAGAAAGAAAGAAAGAAGTGAATGAGATATATGGACAGATACATGGAAGGAGTGAGGGAGGGTGAGAGAAAAAAAAGGACAGAAACCCTGGCTTCAGAAGACTCTGAAACAGCACAGCAATTTATGGCTGGCCTGCAAGGGATCTCGGAGGTCATCTTGTAGTCCAATCCCCTGCTCTAGAAGGGCTAGAAGGAAGAGAGAGAGAGAGAGAGAGATTGCATGGCTGCCAAAACACCCAAAACAGGTCAAGTAGCTCTGGGGAAATCAGTCATAAATTAGAACACTTGCGAAGCAACCGGCCATTAAGCGAGGACCACTTGTAATTTGATTTGCAGCCACATGGCCACACCCACCCTGTCACATGACCAAGCCACAACCGGCTGGTTATGTGACCACCAACCAAACCATGCCCAGTAGGTCATGTGACCAAGCCACACGTGACCAGCAAGCCACACCCAGCCAGCAAGCCACGTCCAGCCAGTCACATGACCACCAAGCCACACCCACAAATTAAGTCAGGCAGACAGAACCAGTTGTTAAAAAATTTGAATCCCACCCTTGATTTAAAGGTAAAGCTTTCTTTAATATAAAAAAAAAAACCTATTACTCTATATTTTAAAAGGTGGTTTGATGGATTCTTTCTACTTTTTGTCATTGTAAACTTTTTTAAAAAAAAAATTAGAATCAGATGTAAATTTATTAAATGAAACTTAAGTTTTTAATTGAAGACCCAGTGCAGATATAATAGCAAGAAGCAACTTAGAAACAAATTGTCCTTGCTTATGTTATTGTGAATGACTTTGATATCACACAGAGCTCAGTACATCAGGTCGTTTCCTTGAAAATGGAATTCCATGCCCACACAAAATTTGCTGCACAAAGTTCACATCTGTAACAACATCAATCTTGGCTGAGTCACAGCTAGAACTAGCTGATCTCAGTACATGTGAATTTGAATGTGCATGTTTATTTAATCCATGTCCTTGGTTAAGGTAGCAGGAAGGTAGGGTTATGTACCTCAGGAAATATTTGTTATCATCAGATAAGACACTCCAGAGAATGGTTCAAATGCTTTACCATATGCCTTCTTTCAGGCCTTCATAATTTGTTCTCAGGAATATTAGCTGCAACAGTTCAGCTCAATAGCAACACCTCATTATTTTATCCCTCAGTATTTATTCCTATGTTTGACGCTTCATGAAATTACTGTTAATGTGTTTATATAAGGGCAGATCTGACACAAGTGGGAAGGATTTAATTTCCCATTCAGTCTTTCCTGCTGATACATCCTCTTTCGCCTGGTAGAAGTGGCAAGTGTAAATAGTTAATTTGCTTCAATTATGAGCCTGTCCTGCTAAATTAGAAGCAGCAGGGATATGAAGAGCTAGAATTATACTTCTGAGGCAGCTGACAAATCCTCTGAGCCCACAAAATCAAATCATTTACTCCTCACTGGTGTTCATAAACCCACTAGATAAATGCTGCAGCTTATTTGGTATCAGTGGATGATACTCACAATATGTCTTATGCTTTAGGAAATGTAAATCTTTTGAGCACACAACCAATGTTTGTACTTAAAATACCTTTTTCTTTATCAAACAACAGCTTCATAATACTTTAAATATTAAATATGTTTTGAACTGTTTACAATTTTCTGTTAATTTATTGGGCCTTGCTCCAAGATGTGTGAATCATAAAGAACATATTTTTATGATATCCAGTATAAAGTTAAATATACCACATTTTCCTTTCATGTAGCCACAGAAAATTATTTTCTTTTTTTTTTTAATTTTCCCTTGTTTTACAAAGATATAAAAATGGGAAATAAATGCATTTACTAAACAGAAATATGTCATATATTCATATAACCCATGTCATACAATCTATATTTATTTACTTTATAACATATTTATACTGAGATCAAATATATGTCAGATATGATATTTATCAAGTAAAAGAAAATTTTGTCATTTTAGAAAGCTGTCAGAGTTTCAGTAGACCCATAGAAGATCAGCATGGCTCATGTTCTCCTTGCAATTATAAAAATAACAAACTCCAATTAGAACCATCTGATTAAGCAGTTATATTTGGAGAAACAGCTAGTAATTTCCTACTTCCAAGAAATGAGCAAAAACAAAGGTACCAGGCTGTGCCTTTTGTCTAGAAAATCTTCCCGGTCAAAATCAAACTACTCTCCTCTCTGTATTGACTTCAGGAAAATTTTGAAACCAGAGGCTTTTGTCCAACATTTAGAGTTTAAATTGATGTCATTGATATGTGTATGTTAAAATTTACAGAACTGAAGCTTTTATTTGATAAGATTAGTTACTTTTTTCCTCTCTTTATTAGTTTTAGTTATTTGATTGTGCATGTTTTTGTTTATAATGTAGCATTGTTGTTTATATCAATCATTGTTGTTTATACTGTGTATATCTTCTGCAATGTCAAGGAAGGAAGGTCTGACATAATGTTGAAGATCTAAGTAGATCTCTATAGTTATACTTGATTTCTCCTATGTTTCAGATGAAGAATCTGAAATGAACGATCTAGTAATTTTTTTGCAGATGGTTTCTTATTGATACTAGACATTATGTGATACAGGAGAAAAAAAATTCAAATATTTATATAAAGGTAAAGGTTCCCCTTGCACATACATGCTAATTGTTTCGGCTTTCGGGATGGTGCTCATCTTCATTACAAAGCCAAAGTGCCAGTGCTGTCCAAAAACATTTCTGTAGTCATGTGGCTGGCATGACTAAATGCCAAAGGCGCATGGAACATTGTTACCTACCCACCAAAGTGGTCCCTATTTTTCTACTTGCATTTTTACGTGCTTTCAAACTGCTAGGTTGGCAGAAGCTGGGACAAGTAACGGGAGCTCACTCCATTATGCGGTGCTAGGGATTCAAATTGCCGACCTTTCTGATCGACAAGCTCAGCATCTTAGCCACTTGAGCCACCCCATCCCTTAAATATTTATATATAAAACACATAAAAATGTGTTCTGTCTCGCCTTTCCTCTTTCCGAAAAGATGAAAGAGTACACACATACACACACACACACAGGCAAGCTGGCTCAGATTTCACAGAGTTAATTCTTTGGAACTGATAATATTCTTAGCATTTCACCACATCCTGCCTGCCAAGTCTCAATTGATAGCAAATAAAATTTTACTCACAGAAAATTTTGTCAGTCCACAAAGAAAATCTGAAGTAAGGTTAAACTTTGTCCTGTACAAGTTTCAGGAGAAAACACACCCACTTTTATCCCCTGTGGGGTGTGGCTCAATGACTCAGCTCACTCTCTGACCCTCCCACGCCTCCTACGTTGCTGCTCACGTTTCTCCCTACGACGCTGCTTAGGATTGAGCCAACATTCTTCCTTTTTACTCCCAGTCAGGGGCTGCTCCGATATGACTTCCTCCTGATTAATCTCAGGTTGTTCCTCTCAGTTGTCTGATGGAACCTGAGGCATACCAGGGAGGAAGGTCCTGGAGAGGAAGGTATTCCTCATCTTCCAGGTCCTCTTCCTCTGACAGCATAGGCTCGGGAATCAGGGCCACAATAAAAATGAATGTTTTTATATGTTACAAATGTACTAACAGAATTTTAGTATGACTGATTAGATAAGTATGCAAATTGTCAAATAATATATTTGCAAATAATTTAGAGGGGAAGGATCACTTCAGCTTCACTAAAAATAATATCATAGAAACAAATTAGGTTTTTCTACAAGGTCTTTAGGGACTTAACTTCCTATCAGATAAATCTAGCATTACTTCCTTCTCTTAACCCAGTTTCCACCTCATTATCTTTCAACTGATTAAAAATATTAATACTCCATGTAGGTAAGTATCAAGTATGAGAGATAATCCAGTATTTTCTATAATTTAAAAATATTTTGTTATTTTAATTTTCCTTACTTGGAACAGAATGGATGGCAGCAGTCAGACTATGATAGGACGAAAATCTTAAACCCACACAGCAGAGGTATTACATGGCTATATAATGGCATGTTCATAATTGCACATGCTGCTGCATTCTGGACCTGCTGCAACTTTCTGAATGATCTTCAGGATTGAATTTTAAATCATTCCACAGTTATGGATCTCTGACTCAGTTCCTTCTTCCCTGCCAATACCAACTATCTCTGATTATAGAAAAAGGAGAAAAGTCATTGGAGTACAGTGTGTCCCACTTCTAATTCCTATACCCCCTCTACCAGGCCACAGAGCACATCCAAGCATCTTCATCCTCAACCTCATCCCTATGAAAATCAAAATAACTATCATGCATTCTGTTACACTCAGACCTTCAATAGGCTCTGGATAAAACTTCGCTGGAATCACCAACCATCTACCAATATGAATTCCTACCCATCTGTAACAGTCAATAATACATGCCAAGTCATTTTTTTATAATCAAGTCATGATGGGTTATGTTTGTTGTAAACTAATCAGCATTATCACTAATGAAGAAGGAAGCCATGTCCCAAAATCAAATAGAGAGAAGAGGAACTAGAAAAGTTGGTGATCACATTGTTTTGCTTCTGATATGTAGATATCCAAATCCTTTTCTATCTGTGAATGATAATCTGACTTAGAAGTGTTCCACATTTTTCTTCCTAACATATACTCTGTATATGTCTTACCCTCCTTATACAAACATCAAAAAACAAAAGGAAAGATAAACTCTGTACAGAAAACTGTGGACATTGCAACTTCTTATCATTGCGCATCTGAGAAAATATTTCCTAGGTATTGGCAGTCTTCAGGAATGGTCAATTTCTCTGGGTTGCAGAGAAAGATGAAAATACGGCAACTGCCTTCCCCTTCAAAAAAAAATCCATTTCCAGTAGCACATTTTTCTTGGCATAATTTTATAGTAAAATTACTTTTGTTGTGTTTTTAAAATGATGAATTCCAGTTGTAAACACTCGTCTTTATGTGTTTTAAACAGATCATTTGTGTCTTTCTACTCTTTGGACTACAACTGTGCTTAATAGACTGTAAGCCAAGCTGTTGATAAAATATGTCTGTCGCCTTGCAAACAAAATACAGTAAATATAGTTTCCACTGTAGATTTGGAGACAATCCAGAGATTAAGAATTATTTGCAGTTTTGCACAAATTATCCTACATTTATTTCAGATGTTTTTATCAAACTTGTTCTGTCTTTCATGGGAATCACCCACTGATGATAATACACTGGTTAATTTGTAGCAACATCTAGTAGTATAGTATATCTATTAATATAGTAATTGTTAATTGATTTCAAATGGTTTGTTCCTACCACATTGACACAAGATTGCATTTCTTTTATGCCATGGCTATTATTCAACTTGCTGCTCTCTAACTTTGATGGTCCAGAATGTAGACAGTTTTTGATCATTAGAATTTCATTCAACAATAGAATAAAATTATCTTTCTAATGCTGACTTAAATTACTCAGCCAATTTTAAGTGTAATCCACAACTTATTCTCTAGTATTGTGTTAATGAAAGAGAGTATGCCATTTCAAAATAATTGGAAGTCTTAATACCACCATATATGGTTGGGCTGACTTTCCAATTCTTTGATTTCTTTTCCTCCTTTCCTCCAGTAACAAAAATTATAAGTACTTATTAGGTTGTGCACATTTGGTGAACATCTTGTCCTCTTTTCCCAAGACTAGGACAATTTGGACTCCAGTTTGAAGTCTTAAGGGCCTGTCACATAGGCCGATGGATGCAAAAAGTATGTAAAAAGGACACAGCGGACGAGAAAATTTTCCATCCATTGTTATCCGCTCTCAAAAGTGCCCCAAATACTGCATAAATGCCTCTGCATAAACAGAGCGGACAACAACGGAAAGGAACGGACGGAGAGAGGACGTAGCGAGGATGTAAAGCGGATGCTCCATGGAAGCCTAGCAGATGGAAATGGATGGCACATCCGCAGGACTTCTGGGGGAGCACAGCGAAGCGGACGCACAGAGGAAGGAATGGATACACAGCGGATGCCTAGCGGATGACGCGGATGCAGAGCGGAAGCCGAGCGGAAGCCGAGCGGATGCAAAGCGTTCACTGTGCATGCGGGGAGGATGCACTGCATCAGCCCTGCTGATATAAAAGGATGCAGCTCGCAAGCAGGTCACCATTCAGACGAAAGACCTGCTGCCAGAAACATCTCCAGCCAACAATCATGGGGAAGAAGAGGAAGTCTGTGCCATCTTCTGCCAGCCCTGGCAAGGACAGGGCCACCATCCCACCCCCTGGCCCTGACTCTGCTTCTGCTGGGGTTTCTGCTGCTTGGGCTGACTCTGCTGGTGCTGGGGCTTCTTCTGGTGCTGCTCCTGGTGCTGGGGTTTCTGCTGGCGCTGCTCCTGGTGCTGGGGCTTCTGCTGGTGCTTACTCTGCTGGTGCTGCTCCTGGTGCTGGTGCTTCTGGTGGTGCTGCTCCTGGTCCTGCTGGTGCTGCTGGTCCTGCTGGTGCTGCTGCTGCTCCTGGTCCTGCTGGTGCTGCTGGTTCTTACTTTGCTGATGATGATCCTGGTGCTGCTGGTGCTCCTGGTGCTGCTGGTGCTGCTGGTGCTGCTTTTGCTGCTGCTGTTGTTGTTGCTGCTGCTGGTGGTGGTGGTGGTGTGGTGGAGCAGCCCCTAGAACCTCTGATGAGGGCCCAGAAGGCCCTGCCAGAAGAAGGAAGAGGCATATGCGAGATAGGGAGAGGAGGCAGTACTCCATCGAAGAGGAACATAAGGATGAGGTGCTCGAATGGCTGAGGGAGAATGAGTACCTATGGCAGAAGGGACACAGGCTCTATTGAGACACCAAGAGGAAGCAGGCGGCTTGGAGAGAGAAGGCGGAGAGCCTGGGCTACACTTCGGAGGTCCTCCTCAGGTGGTGGAAGCACATGCACACCTGGTACGGGAAGCTGCTCCTCAAGAAGTCTGGCCAGGCCGCGGTCAACCTCACCAACCGGGAGACCTACGTGATGGCCAAGTGCAGCTTCTTGGAGGGTGAGGTCTGCCACCGAGGAGCAGCCCCTCTGTCTACCCTCTCTCTCAGGCAGCCCACAGAGAGCCAGTCCTCTTCTGGCCAAGAGTCAGCTCCTGTGTCCAGGCAGGTATCTGTGGAGCGTCCCAAGACAGAGACCCCCCCCCCGACAGCTGCACTCCCCATGGCGGAGCGCGTAGAGGACCCCCGACACAGTGGGAGCAAGGAGAGGGCACTGCCACCAGAGACCAACCCACAGCCACACCCAGCTCCACCTCCACAGAAAGCAGGCAGAGAGGCAGACCGGAGGGACAGAGCCACACTATCCTGATGGAGATCAGGGACACCATCAAAAGCAGCGTAGATCTCCTCTCTCAGCTGGTACACACCGACATACCATCCTCAAACCGAAAGCCCTTCCTCACCTACGTCAACCAGACCCTCATGGACATGTCCGAATCACAGTATCAGGTGATAAAGGAGAGGATCACAGGTCTTCTGCACAACCCTCCAGGCCCAGCTGAATCTGCTCCGACCCAGTCCAGGTCTGCTCCTCCACCACAGGTGATGTCACAGCCCTTCCAGCCTTTCCACATGCTCTCACCTACCAAGGCTATGGCTACCAGGAGTCCCAGCAGCATAGGCAGCCCTTCCCAGTCCAGGAACAGGTACATCGAATGCCACCGACACCACAGATGCCACCCACGCCACAGATGCCACTCACACCACAGATGCCACCCATGCCACAGATGCCACCCACGCCTCACCTCGCTCAGCTGCAGACCAGACAGCCCCACTACACTCCTCCTTCCTCCACCCCACAGCCAAGCCCGGCCTCAGAACATCTGTCATCGGTCTTGGTACTGACACCCCATGTCATGGAGGAAGGGGCTCTCAACATCACGGAACTGAGCCAGCTCTCTGAGAGCTTCCTCCACACACCATCCCCTGTTGTCCTCTCGGGGCCAGGCACCCCAATGGTGCCTCAGATCAGCACTCCAGCAGCAGCCACCTCCACAGCACCTGGACCCTTCACCCCTGAGACTATGGGCACGCCTCAGAGTGACTGAGAAGAGTGCCAGAGACTGGGTTGCTACCTGTTGACTTTATCTTTGCTTGGGATACTTTACTTGGGTCATTTTGCTTTTACAGTTTGTTATTAATAAAGAGTATCTTTGCTTCACACACTTCCTTCAGTTCTTTTAGTAAATAAAGTCTTGGTGGAAACTTTTAGAAATGGTTTAAGCCTTTGCATGCTTGTGGGATGGGTAAGGATAGCAGTGGGATGGGCAGGGATACCTGTGGGATGGGTAATAGCTGTGGGATGGGTTAGGATAGCAGTGGGATAGATAAACCTCCAGTGCAAGCATAGTGGGACTGTATGGTCCACCCTCTCAGGTGCCACACCTATGGCCCTTTATTATCAATAACAATTTAATCATTCATCAACACATTTCAACATAAACACAACTCTTTATTAAATGCCCTGTTCATTGTAGGGCCACTCAACATACATGGCACAATCTCATCAGTGTGATGAGACAGGCTAAAGAAGCATCCATTAAGCATCTATCATCCTGTCTTGCCACTCCACTGCTCCAGCTGGGGAGTTGCACCAGTGTTTCAGGAGGTTGTGCTGCTTCTTCCCTTCACGTAAAGCTCTGTTGGGGCCTTGCACAACCACAGTATCTATCAGGTTTTGCCCTTGCCTCCATTCACCAGGCTCCATGTCCCCATTGCCTTGTTAGAGGTCCACGAGCCAGTTCTGCAACACTGGGTAGCGGGTGCGCTTGAGATTATGCAGGATGCAGCAAACTTTCACGATGTTCCTCACAGTCTCTGGGTGATGCTGCATGGTGGTGAGTAGTACCTGGAACCTGTTGGCCAGGATGCCAAAGGCGTTCTCCACCACCCGTGTTGCTCAGGACAGCCTGAAGTTGAAGATCCTCTCTTCACGGGTGAGGCATCTGAAAGTGTAGGGCTTCATGAGGTAGGTTCTCAGGGAGAAGGCATCATCCCTCACGATGAAGTAGGGCACATCTTGTGTGTCGTTGGGCAAGGGGTCTGGATCTGGCAAGCCCATGATGAGGTTGCATTCCAGCCCATCCTTGAGGTCACTGGCATTGTATACCTGGGCATCTGAAGATGAGCCGTTGTCTGAAGCATCGATGTACATGAACTTGTAGTCAGCATCGACCATGGCGAAAAGGATGATGCTGAAGAAGCCCTTGTAGTTGTGATAAATGGACCCTGAGTTGGCTGGAGCTTTGCAGGCCACGTGCTTCCCATCTATGGCTCCAACGGTGTGGGGGAAGTTCCACTTCTGATACCACTGTTCTGCAACTTTCTTCCAGCCTTCTTCAGTGGAGGGGCACTGGAGGAGCTCCTCCTTGTATTCTTCGATGATGGCCTGCACCACTTCTCTGACCACAATGCTGATGGTGTTGTGTGGCACCCTCCAGGCATACTGCATGTTCCTGAATGTGGTCCCTGAGACCAGGTGGTGCAGAGTCAGTGCCACCTTCAGTCCAGGGTCCAGGCTGGGCCGGAAGTTGGTGTTTGCCTTGGTCAACCTGGGTCTCAGCCACTCCACAACTTCATCAAACATGGCTGGCGGCATCCTCATGAAGTTCTGGAATGCAAGAGAGTCTTCGTTCCTCAGCTCCACCATCAGCTTGTTATACAGTCTGTACTCGGCTCTTCTCACGATCCATCTTCGGACCCAGACACTTCTTGGACGCCTGCTTTTCTTTGCGTACTACAGGTGAAAGAGCCTGTAGAGGCCTTCGCACTGTTGTAGAATGATGGCGGCTACCAAAAGGAGTGTGCGACGATCCATGGTGGAGATGACTGGATGCTGTGGAAGAGCAAGAGCAAGATGAAGGCTGCAGAGGTCTGCACAGCAGGGCTGCTGGACTGAAAGTGAGATCCAGGTGATTTCTCCCCCTTTTTATAGAAAATATAGGGTTTCCACTAGGTGTCCTTTTGCATCCTCTAGGCATCCTGCAGACATCCTAAATATCCGAGATACGTCCCCTATACGAACGTTTTTTCCATTTTAATGCTTTGTATGCAAGCTGCATCCGCTTTCATCCTTTCTACATCCGTGCTACTAACGCTGTGTGTCCGTTCCGTGTCCGTTTCACTTCCTCCCTGTGTCCGTTTTCTGCTCGAGCGGATGCAAGTTGCGCGGATGCGCAGTGGATGCCTAGCAGATATAGCGGATGCGTAACAGATGACAACAGATGTATAACGGATGTTCCCTGTATGAGTAGCGGATGTAGAACAGACGCGTTGGATACTTTATCCACTCAAAAAGTTTTGTGCAGCTCAAAACTTTTTGAGCAGATGAAATATCAGTAGACGGATGCTGGACAGATAGAGAGTATGAAAAACGGACGCAGTGAGTACAGAACGGATGCATTGTGTTAACCAAGGGATGGCAAGTGTTTCTCTCCATTTTACATCCTCTTTCCATCCATTGGGCCCTCATCAGAAGGGCTTTGAGGTTCTTTGAGGTTTGGGGCTGCTCTACCACACCACCAGCAGCAGCAGCAGCAACAACAGCAGCAGCAAAAGAAGCACCAGCAGCACCAGCAGGACCAGCAGGACCAGGATCATCAGCAGCAGAGTAAGCACCAGCAGCACCAGGAGCATCAGCAGCACCAGCAGGACCAGGAGCAGCACCAGCAGAAGCACCAGCACCAGGAACAGCGCCAGCAGAGTAAGCACCAGCAGAAGCACCAGCACCAGGAGCAGCGCCAGCAGAGTAAGCACCAGCAGAAGTACCAGCACCAGGAGCAGCACCAGCAGAAGCCCCAGCACCAGCAGAGTCAGCCCCAGCAGCAGAAGTCCCAGCAGAAGCAGAGTCAACGCCAGGGTTGGGATGGTGGCCCTGTCCTTCTTGCCAGGGCTGGCAGAAGATGGCATAGTCTTCCTCTTCTTCCCCATGATTGTTGGCTGGACATGTGTCTGGCAGCAGGTCTTTCCTTTGAATGGTGACCTGCTTGCAAGCTGCATCCTTTTATATCCGCGGGGCTGACGCAATGCATCCCCCCCACATGCACAGTGAACGCTTTGCATCCACTACGCATCTGTTAGGCGTCCGTGATGCATCCGCTTCATCCGCTAGGCATCTGCTCTGCATCCGTTCCTTCCACTGTGCGTCCACCTCGCTGTGCTCCCCCGGAAGCCTTGCAGATGTGCCATCCGCTTCCATCCGCTTCCATCCGCTAGGCTTCCATGGAGCATCCGCTTTACATCCTGGCTACGTCCTCTCCCCGTCCGTTCCTTTCTGTTGTTGTCCACTCTGTTTATGCAAATTTGGGGCACTTTTGAGAGTGGATAAAAACGGATGGAAAATTTTCTGGTCCGCTGTGTCCTTTTTACATATTTTTTGCATCCGTCGGCCTATGTGTGACAGGCCCTTAAACAACACCAGAATGTTTCCTTCTTGCTTTCCTTACAGGATTAGGCCAATAGTTTCTTCTAACAACTGGTTCTATGAACTGCTTAGAATGTTAACGAATAGGTGCAAATTGGTAGAATCCCAACCCTGGTTAGCTCTTAATTAAATCACAACTATGATTTTTAATTAAATCACAACTGTACATGTTTAAATCATGGTACATGATGGGGCTGAAGAATTATTTCATGTAATGTGTGAATATTAATTTCTGGTATTAAGTCCAATAAATTTCTCCTACATTATATTTGTTTTTATATTCTTTATTATTCCTAATAAAGGAAAATATTTATAGCTCAGGGTTGACATGACAGATCTTTGGTGCTCTATCAGCTGGATTCTTTTCTTGCAGACATTACATTACCCAAGCTAAGGTAACATCATCACTGTACTGATGATGTTACCTAGTTTGGTTAATGAAATGTCTGCAAGAAAATAATCTAGCTCAGAGAGCACCATGGACCCCTCATACATTTTCCTGATTTAACTTCAAAGCTCCACCATGATGTTAATAAACCGTTGTTAATAGAGGCACTATTTGTAGTGGTTTGGGTTTTTACAGAACATTTGACTTCTGGGTCTTGTAGCTGAGCTATGTTTATTACTCTAACAGTGCGTTTTCCATCTTAGAATATTTTTGTTATATTTCAATAATATAAAATATTATTAATTACTCTCTATCAAAACCTTAACTTTGAGGATCAAGTATTAAATAGTCTATAAGTAGATGGGAAATGGTATCTATATGATAAACTGCCATAATAGTACCTATGTATAAAGTTCAATAGAACTACCATTAATTGGATACATGGAATGAGAAATGTCAGAAATAAATCTGTGATCTATTATTCTTATATTTTTAGTATTTGTTTTGAATATGAAATAACAAAATTATGCAGATGTATTCAAAGAGAGTGCAATTTACATTCTTGCCTGTTTCTTCAGGTCAGGCAAATTTAATTTTAGCTGTCAGAGAGGAAAATCTGTCAAGTAATGGGTGTTTCATTTCCATGAAACAAACAATACATGTTAACATAGATCCCAAATTTTATAAAATTGTTTATCATCTTGTTCTTTAATTTCAAATGTCAATCTACTCATTTCAGCACATTCCAATATTTTCTTAATTTCTCCTATGATATTATTTTCTCATTTTTCCAGTTTTTAGCAAATACAATCCTAGCCACTGTTAATACATTTACAATCAGGTATTTAAAGTCTTTACTATATATTTCAGGTAAAATTCACAATAAAAATATCTCTGGTTTCAAATCTATATGGTTTTTTTGTCATTTTTTCCAACCACGTGTGGATTTTAGTCCAGTATTTTTTAGCATCTGCACAAGTCCACCACATATGGTATTATGAGCCAGGTTTCTGATGACATTTCCAACATTTTTTGGATTTATTCTTGAGCATTCTTGCTATTCTTGTCGGAGGAAAATGCCACCTGTAAAACATCTTATACAAATTTTCTTTATATGCTGTTGACATTGTCATTTTATAATTTTGAGACCACAATTTTTGCCATTTCTCCAGGTCAATCCCATATCCAAAATTCTTCCCCCAAGTAATCATAGTTTCTTTAACTTGTTCTTCTTCTAGTTTAATTTCTAATAAATATCCATACAATTTTTAAATCACCTTTTCATCAGTACCTGTCAAAATCTTATCTAAGTCAATCATTTTATCCTAGAAACCTTCTGTTTTGGAATCTTGATCATACCTTGAATGTATTTGCGCGTATGAAAACCAATTCATCTTTATACTTTTTCCTCTAATTTTTATATAGATTTAAGTTCACTCTTTTCATTCAATATTTCACCATATCTAACTGTTTATTCCTTTTTGTATATTATAGGATAAGAAAATGCTTCAATAGTCACTAGCCAGAGTGGAATTTTCAAATAACATTGTCTTTTAATCTTTTCCCATTGTCTTTTAATCTTCTATCAATGGTTAGACAATAAAATATAGTAATAAAATATGTAGACTTTTAGAAAATACTAAATATATGAAGATGTATTCTTTCCTTATTATATCTACAAAATGATTTTCAGATAGATTTGGGATGATAATATGAACTGTCACAAAACAAATTAAGAAAAATATGATTATTTCCTAAAGCATGAATGAATAAAAGTATAGTCAAATGATTGATTAATAATGATACTGATGTATTTAATATTGGATTGAAAATATGAGATCATATACAATGTAATTGTAATTGAAGACTACAAAATGGAAGCATAAAACAATTTGTAAACCAACCAGCACACTGTATGTATATATATGGAAGATGGCCTGATGTTTTTATGCTTTGTTTGTTTATGTTTGTTTTAAAAACCAATAAAAATTAAAAAAAAACAATACAGGTTAGCAATAACTACAACCAATCAACTCAGAAAGATAACTTACTATAAATGCTTCTGGAAAAAAATGTGAAAAGGTTTGCAATCTGAAAAAAATTGCAAAAGAATGTACACATGGCAGCACACAGTTAAAATCAACATATTCTTATTCTTATATTTATAATCTTGAATCATAGGATGCCTATTTCTTAATTATGATCTTACATTTTCCTGGTATGCAAAATTTTTAATCCTTTTAAGAAATCTTAGGATTTTTCCAGCAAAGACAAGAGAAACTTGCATGCTGTCAAAACCATCACTTTGATGGAATAAAAAAGCACATAACAATTCAGTTTTTTCATAAATAATTTTATAGTTTTGAAATGCATTACCTGGAAGTATATATCTGTGCTTTGTATTAAAATAATGGGTCATAAGTTTGAAATATAGCACTGCAAACTTACAAAAATAGATCCTTTTTCTGAGGATCATCTATAATGGAGACAACAGGCACATAGTAAAATAAATTAAAAAGTTCCATTATGCCCCCACAAAAAACAGCAGTCATCTACAATATACAGTGTAAAGACTGCAACAGCCACTATTTAGGATTAAAGGCTAAAAACGAAACAAAAACACCAGAACATCACCAGCAGTCAATAGGTCAGCAGGAATTAACACCAAGAGCATGCATTAAACAATAGCCTAATCAACTACCAATTCAGACATAATTACCATTTAATTATTTTAATTGTTTTTGTAATATGTTTTAATGGTTATATTTTGTTGTACACTTCCCAAAGTCACTTTGTGTGAGATGTGTATCCATATAAATTTGATAAACAAAAAAAATTATATCCATGGTTTATATCCATGGTATAAAGAAGCAAAAATGACTTTGTGTTTGTACCTATTTGTGAATGTTATTTTATGCAGTGCTACAGAATATCTCCCTACTGAATTTTCTTATATATTAGATCATGACATTTACACATGATATAGATGTTTGTTAATTGATGTTATCAGAATGATGTATTCATATTTCCTTCTTAGTTTGTTGCTGATGACTATTGCTATTATTACTATTATGACAGGTTCATGATGTTGAATAGCCATTACAATAATGGCTTTGTTATTATTTCAATGTACTATCTGTCAGACATGCATCATTATTTTGGAGTCGGCAAGTATCTCAGGTGAAAATTGTATTGCTAACCAGTATTTCAGTTGATTGTGAAATTGTCCCTGAAAGTAGGCAGTATGGTATCATCTGGGACTTCCTGGTGAGCAGAGAAAGGTAGCGAAACATGCTAAGCCTTGTTCCAAAGCCTTTGTCTTACCATATCAAACTCAGTTCAGATTTAATTTCATTGAATCCGGATTGTGTATGATAAATTGCTATCAAAATGAACCTAACTTGACTGAGATTTTATCCAGTGAACATTTTTATGCTATGATCATCACAGATAAATTGCTAAAAAGGCTTCATTCAAAGTAACTGAAAATTTTTGGAGTTGTAATTCAACATATCTGGAAGAGGTATTAGTGAGGGTAATGTAATAATGTGTGTAGTAGGATGATAGTTTTGGTCAAAGTAACTGTTTGAAGCCCCTCTTTCTTTTAATGATTAGTTCTCAGGTTAATGTTTCACATTATTTTGGCAGCTAAATAACCTGTACTTTCACTTTTTAACTCTTGTCATTATTCCTTGTGAGAAAAGGGTATAGGAAGCACATAATTAAAAGCACAAGCTTGTTGTTTTAATAAATGTATTTTTGAGGATGGAATTTTATTTGAAAGCAAGTTTAACATTGTTACTGACTTTTTCCTCTTGGTTTTTTTTAAGGTATATAAAAAGAAAACTGAAGCTGCTAAGAAAGAATATCTGAAGCAGTTAGCTGCATATAGAGCAAGCCTTGTATCAAAGGTAACATGGGTTTCAGTTGTCATAGAATTTTGCAGGCTGAAACCATGAGCAGGACTGGGGGGGAAATTGTCACTACAAAGTTGGCTTCTTCAACCTCTTGTGGTGTAATGTTGAACTTCAGATTCTAGTCTAGTGGTTGTCACAACTGCTAAGCAGCAGCTTTATTGGCTGACTGTTCTCACATATTTTCCTAACACGTCTAGCATTTTTTTTGTGTTTGGATTACTTTAAAAATGGTCATGTTCATTTTAAAATGATGTTAGAAATATATGTTGATATAATATTGGAAAATGTGCCAGAATATTCTCAGATCTTTTTGCCATTTTGAAATTTGCCACTGGTAAGTGAACAGTGCTACTGAAATTAATCCTGAATGCTTTGTTTGAATCTTGAATATTTTATTGGCCAAATGTGATTAGACACACAAGGAATTTGTCACTGGTGCAGAAGCTCTCAGTGTACATGAAAAGCAACAGAATCATCATCATTATTGTACAAACGTGGTTTGTAGTCCACTTGCTTGATATGGAGTGAAAAAATAAAATATCAGATCACAAAACATTCTATATAATGTTATTCAGATTATGAACTTATTTAAAATACTTAATATTTTTAAAAAATGAAATTTTACCATTGTTCTAAGTTGCAACTTCTATTAGTTTTGCATGTAGTTTAACAAATTATACAGCATTTTTAAGATATTGTGAGCTGCAACTTTGTTTCTAAAAAAAAAAAAAAAGCACTTTTCATTACTTAACCATGGCTTTGCTGTTGTTATTGTTGAGCTGGCTAGATTTGTCACTTCATAAATACTTTGTTTCCAGTTCCAACAGAATACAACATAAAAATCTATCCCAAACAATTTTAAAGACAGGAAACCATTTCCACTTCAATGTAGAGCAAAATATAGAAATTTCCTTTGCTGTCTGTCTGTCTGTCTGTCCGTCCGTCCATCCATCCATCCATCCATCCATCCATCCATCTATCTATCTATCTATCTATCTATCTATCTATCATCTATTTTTTGTTGCCTATCTCTTCATAAGAAAATTCTTACAGTGACTGATAATTTCAAGCAGAATTTTCTTCAAATGCTAGGAATTTAATTTGGACCTCCAACATGGAAACCAGGCATTATACGATTGGTTTATGATAATTTCAGTACCTCTGATATGTCATAACAAATAATTTATAATCTTTCAGCCTCTGCAGAATAGCTTCATTTTAAGATGGATGCTTACTCTCAAGTTTCTGAAAATCATATATAATGTTTTGTATTCATGTTTAGTTCAAGGATTTTTACATTGCATTCAAGATGGCTGGTTGAGTTCTGATTGCGTAGGATGGTTAGTTAATGCCCTATTATACATTATCAGATCCAACTAAGATCAGACTGCCATGGTTTTATGCTTTTTTTTCTAACTGTATGTAATTCTTATATCCTGAAACACATACATTTTATACAATTTATAAAGATTAGATTATCTTTAAAATTCACACAGAAAAATAATCTTCCTCAGATGTTTAAAATATATTAGCTTTTGAATTAATATACATAAACTTTTTTTGCTAAATCCTAAAAATAATAGTTTTCAGATTTTTGTTTATCTTTGTAATAGTTTTGTGGTTTTCCTTGTACCCCTTATGTCTTCACTCTTCAGCATAAATTCTTACGATTCTTACCCTTTGGGAAATTATAAACATTATGAACTGTGTGGAAATTATACACACACCCACACAGAGACATCCCTCCCCCTTTTCAAATTATTGCCAGAAGTATTCACAGATTCCATTCAATATCCACTCTTTCTTAAAGTAATGGGAGGTTTTTTTTCCTTTTTTTATTTGGGTATCACTTGGATCAGTTGTACTTTTGACTCCGAATCACGGAGGCAGGATTCTAAAACATTCAATGTTCTCTGTATTGAATATTTCAGTGGAACAATTGTTACAAAATGAACTTTATAAATAATTAAATTCTATAACCATCTTTATTAGTATAAGATGAAACACCATTGACATCTACTTTTTTTGGTGTAACTTTTGCCTTAGAAGTTTTTAAAAAGCAGCATTTCATATTTTTTGTCTTTTCAAATATATTTTTCTGTGTGCATAAATATGTACATGTACCACTTTACAGAAATGAAAGACATACTCTTATCTATACACAGAAAATTGAATTCCTTTTATCATTTCCATTTAATTTTGTACAGTTTACTGGAGAAAATACATTTTTGTTGCTATCATTATTAAAGCTTGATGGGGAAAATGAAGTTATCATTTTTTCACTGTACATTATTACAGATAATGAAGCAATTTCTGTAATGTGCATATATGCTGATTGGTGGTGATGGTGCATATATCAGAAAGAATACAAATGGCTCTCACAGGCTCCAATAACCCTAGAAAGCTTAGACTAACATTAAACTTATTTTGACTTGAAAATGGAGCAAATGTGACACTGAGGCTATAGAATAAGAGCATATAGGAATCTTCCAATGTTTCTTTTGACATAGAACCATTTGCGGAAGATTTTATCATTTTTTTCCTGGCATATTTCAATAGTTATTCCTTTAACTTCTTCTTAAGATATAAATTATTATTCAGATACATATCTGCTGGCAAGCTGTTGGGAATTAATACTGTACTCTTTACTGCCTTTATGTGAGCACATCAAGTTTATAATACAGGTATTAGAAAAGAACAATGTAGCAAACTGAGGAAAAAAATATACAAGCTTTTTTAATATTAACATTATCGATGTCTTGTCTCTCAGGACAACTGCACATCTCAGACTTTGAATAATTGATGGTGGGTTTTTTTCTTTTTTAAACAGAGCTACAATGAGCCCATGGATGTTAAGGTTTCTCAGCAACCTCAGATGATGAGTCCAAAGCAGCCAGTATTCCATGCATCCACACAGCCTCATTCAGCAATGTACTTAGGTTCTCATTACCATCAACAAACAGGAATAAATCCTCATATAACAGCCATACATCCCAATATTCCAAGGAATATAGCACCTAAACCTAACAACCAAATGCCAGTGACTGTTTCAATAGCCAACCTGGCTGTAACTCCTCCACCAACCCTTCAGATGAGTCCTCCAATTCATCCACATCTCAGTATACAACAACATCAGACACTTACAATGCAGCAATCCATTGGAAATCAGCTGCCGATGCAAGTGCAGTCTGCTATACATTCACCAACAATGCAACAAGTAAGTCCTTGCTAAATTTTAAACTGTTACCTCCCAATATATGTCATGAATAATTTCTTTTGTTTACTTAATCAGCTTACCATATTTTTGGACTATAAGACGTACTTCCCCCCCAAAAAGTGGGTGGAAATGTCTGTGCATCTTATAGAGTCAATATTGCGGAGGGCAAGGGAGGTTGGTGCATTGCTGATCAGGCAGCAGGGATCATGGGGATCAGTGGCAAATGGGTTATATGGTAAATGGTTAATAGGTGTCAGCAGTGGCAAATGGGCCATGGCAAAAGGGCTGCCATGATCAACAGGTGGCGAACAGGCCGCTGCGGGGGTGAATGGGCTGTGATGAATGGGCTGCAGCAATGGCAAATGGGCAGTAGTTATGAATGGGCAGCAGAGGCAGAGGCAGAGGCAGATAATTTTGTTTTGCTTTTTTCTTGTAAAGCTAATGTGCATCTTACAGTCCAAAAAATACAGTATGTAATTAAATTAGGAAACTTGGCACATGCACACTCCCTTTTGATCTTTGTTAAATGACATCTGAAATAAAGTATTAAATATAGCTATAGGAAAAGAATTGTTCTGATCTATAACTTTAGATGTATGGACTATTCCACAAGCAATGTCCCTAATTGTAGAGAATACAGGTTTGTTTGCAAGAAAACATTATAACATACATCATTTGAGAAATATTAGTGAAGGGAATTTATTGGGAATGTTCATATTGTGATGATTCTCAATTCTCAGCAAGTTATAATCCTTTGGAGAACATTTTTCTCAAAGTGAAAGAATAACTAGATCCTCAGGTCCTTTACCATATAAAACATTCCATTTTCAATATATTGTGTGGAAACTGGCATAGCCATACCATAATTCTGTTGCTGATTATATCTCAATTTAACCTACTTGTTATACTTCTGAACCTAAATTTCAGTTGGACATTCTGATTTAAATCAGAATCTAAAGCAGAGCACATTTCCTCCTGCTTCAGAACATATACCTCAACTCTATTCAATTCTCATGTAATGTTTCCAAGCTAAGAAGTGTGTAATAGCACAGAAGTAGGAATATTATAGAAAATTCTGAGCTTTCACTTTATTGTAATGAAGAAACTGTGGGTTGCACTATTAGTTCTATTAGAACAGGGATGTCAAACTCAACAGCATCATGGCAGCATCACATGATGTATCATGACTTTTTCTCCCTTTAGTAAATTGTGTGTGGGACATGATACATGCAGCCTTTGGGCCATTAGTTTGACACGCCTTTATTAAGAGTATGATATTAAATAAAATTATTTAATTTGACAGAGTATAATAGGAGTGGCATCATTTTATATCATACATGTGTTGTATCCTGTTTTGTAAGTTTGATCCTTGTACTATGTGATGTTTTAAGTTAGCACATGCCAAAATTACTTAACATTTGTCATAAGCGCAAACATTTAGATTTTTTCCCACTATGCTTTAACTTACATATGGTTAAAATGAATCCATTTTACCTAGAGAGTTTGCCTCTGCCTAAAGTTTCTCATTGGTCATATTTTCTTCTAAATTCATTAGCAAAAAAAATCACAACAGGCTAGCTAGTTAAGTAAATTTCCTTATAATATTCATAAGCAAAAACAGCTATGCATTTTCTTTATGGTTATCATAAATTTAAGTATATCTTAAACATTTTATTTTCAAGTAAAACTATTTGATAATGAGTTCTAGGAAATAGATCACATATGTATGGATGTCTTCATTTGCACTGCTAATGACTTTTTGTAACATAGATTTTCCTACCTTCCCATAAAATGTAAATACAATTTTCATTAAAACAGAATAAAAATATACTGTGGTTGAAAAACTACCTCATTTTGATTTCTTGCATTGCAATATTCAATAGGCTAACTTACTGCACTCAGAATAACATATTTGGAAGGGATCTTGGAGGTCTTCTAGTAGTCCAACCCCCATACTTTGTTTTTTAAGCAGTATATGAATATTTTGGGATAGCTTTCTTCAGACCATATTGATGTTCTGGCTAGGATTCAGCTTGTTTTCTTAACTGTGTTCCTAAGTCAAATTGCCTATTTTCAACATTGGATTTGTACCATTTATATATTCTAATATGTCATGTGTATATTTGTAATTACAAAAAGCTAATTAAAACAGTCTGCCTCTTCCAAGCAACTAGACTAGGGGTTCCATAATTCCTAGTCAGGTTTACCAATGCAGACTAAAAAATGTTGTGGCTTCACATCTCCACATATCTCCACATATCCAAGAGAATGATCATTTCCCACTGACTGGGGCATAGTTAATTGTACCATCATATGTAACCTGTTTCTTTGCTCATGTAATTGACAAGATATAAGATGTAAACATTGAAAAGCACCGTTCTTAGTGGAGAACATCATATTGAAAAAACAAACTTTTCTCATCTCTGTAATCTCTGTGTGAGACAGATACCTACACAAACATAAACAAAGGCAAACACGCACAGATGAATTATATTATTCTTGTATAGCTCAACTATGGCAGGGACTTTGTATTTAATTCCCATGGGAAAGGTCATGGCTTTCAAATATATTCATTTCTACTCCTTTTACAACATTTTTTTTCTTTAGCACTATGATTATGTGCTAGCTTTTGAAGAAAATATTGGCTTGTTTTGTCTTCAGTTTTAAAATTCAGTAAGTATTTGGTTGTATTTAATTCCTTTTAGCCACTTTCACTACTCATTCCCCCACCCATTGTTTTTCTGAATGTGGTTTAGGAGGAGAAAAATCATTAATATCTGTCAAGTGTCCTTAAACCCTTAAGGGAGAATCTTTGTGTGATATCACACAGACAGATTTTCAATTTCCTTGTGTAATAAATAGATGCTTTAGAATTTGGGTGTAATTTAAGAGTTTAAAAAAACATCACATTGAGATTGATGAATAAATCAGTTGTGAAGACAAAACATAGATGCCTGTTGAAAATACCTCTCTAGACAGGCAGGAAATGAAATTAGTTCCCGGTAAGGTGGGAAGATGAGGGCCAATGTTTATGTTTCGCTGGAAGCTTTTTTGTACTTGCTATAGGCCCACACAAAACCCCCAAGTAGGGATACAGAAAACTGAAGAGCAAATGTGCCATCTGATGTCAAATTAATCTTTATCAAGTGCCCTATTTCTGTTTCAGCATGGAGCTAGGAAATGAACCTTAAAATTCAAGGCATGCCACAAAATGGTTGTTGATCTTATCTTGAGTGACACACCGCATAACATTTACCACTGTGTTTTAATTCATAGAGTTTCAGTTTTATGATTTTAGAAACAATTGTGTGCAAAGTTCTTCTACTGATAACAGTTTCTGTGTCTGAATAGTTTACCTGACCTCTCATGAGCTGCTCTTGAGAGTAAGTAAAAGAATAATATGAAACCCTATTTTCTCACTTTGCATTTCTGATATTCTTCCATTAATTTTGTGATATAATTTTAATAAGCATTATTACACCAACAAAATTGTCAAATTAAGTCTAGGAAACTGAAATTTATCCTCCTATTTAGCAATTAACAGTAGAAAAGAAAACTCTTCATTAATAAGGAAATCTGCTTAAAATTTAAATTATAGCTTATTTATTCTTGAGCAGAAGTGGAATAAGCTATTAATTCAATAACACTTTGCTTATTGTTCTCAGCATTAGTAAATCTAGCTTTGTTCTGAAAACAAAATATAAAAGTAAAAGCAATAATAGAAAGTAAAGAAGAACAAAAATAGAAAGTAACTAAACTAATCAGAGTTGTCCGTTCCGAGACAGACAGATAAACATAGAAAATTTCAAACCAAATATTTCAAACACATTTATGCAGTTGATTCCTGCAGGAGCTCCAGTAAAATAAATCATCAGGCGGCTCACCTTGTTTCTTTTTCAGAAGATGATTCATGAATTTGAATCTTTGATTCATGAATTACTGTGAATTAATTCAGTGGGTCTGTTGACTAATATAGAAGTTGACAACTCAAAGGTTGCAGATCAATTTTTGTGGATCCCAGATCTTTTTAAAAATATAATTAAAGTTGGACAGCAAGCTATTTTAGGATTATTTAGGAAGGAGTTATAGCAATATAATTTACATGTAAATTAAATTAATTTACATGGAAATTAAAAAAAACCCAACTTTTAACTTTTTAAAAAGTTGGGTGTTTTGTCCCTGTTCTATTGGGTTCCTCAGGTTTAACCAGAAATGCAGTTGAACTTTTGATCCAGTGTTAGGAAGGTACAATAAGAATGGAGGAAACAAAACTTCCATTTTGCAGGGCTTCGGTGACAGGAAGGAATCCACAACCGTGCGCGGTTTCTGTCTGGGCTCACCGTGGAGCGCCCCGAGCCAGTTGGCTAAGCCACCCTGTAGAGATTGGTGAAGACGGGAGAGACTCCAGCAGGGTTGAGGAAAGCCGCATCTTCCTCCCCAGCTGGCTAAACTCACTTTCCCAAAGGCGGCAGAGCAGCAGTCAGAAATGGCTGCCTCAAAGAAGCCCTCATTCAGAAAAGAATGTGCAGGAGGAAGAAAATGCTGAAGTGAAAGTTTTGGCTGACCAGGATAAGAAGAAACAATTAAGGTATCCTGGAACTTAAACCCTAAAAAAAAAACAAAGATACATTGCTCCCAAAGAAGACTTGGAAGCAGCAAATGAAAGTGAAAAGGGAAAGGTTTTTTTTTTTTTTCACTCTCCTTCCTTATGTTGACAGCGAAGAGATGAATGAGAAATCGGAAAAATCTGCTTTGGCATCAACAGGTATTTAAACTGGAAAATTTAATGCCAAGGGGATAAAAAGATTTCTGAATATAAAAGGCAAAAAAAAAGAGAAATAAAATTTTCTTTTGCTGTAAGTGGGAAGGGAGAAGAAGAGAATAAGAACAGGATTTGGAAGGAGGAGATAGCCTGGAATCTAAAGAATCTAAAGTTAAATTTTAACAGGATTGCTAAAAGATACATTTTAACTGGAACTTTGTAACTAAATATTAACCCCAGGAAGAGAAAGTAAAAAAAGGAAAAAAGTGTAAAAGGAAACAGCTTGTGTGTAATTGGATTGTTTGGTGACTTTGGGACTCTTGGAATTATATCAGAAGGATTAAAAATACTCAAGTGGTTGTTTTAAAAGAAGAAGAAAAAAAACCAATTGCATCACTTGTGGATGAGTTGAAAATAGAATTTAAAAAATATAAAGAAGAAGAAAAAGAAGGGAATGGCTCTCTTGGTTCTGTTTTTCAATTCTTAGAAATGGTGATTGTTACCTATGAGAAACAACAAGAAAAGACTATGCAACAAGAAGATTGGGACAAAGAAGAAGCCATTTTAAATGAACAAGTAACTCTACTTGGGGAAGAAAGGGGAAAGAGGGGAAAGAGAATGGAGAATTTGAGACCTAAAAAAACAACCAAAAAAGGGGAAAATAAGGTGAAAAGGGGATATAACGTGAGAAAGCAACAGAAAAGGGAACACAGAAAAGGGAAATTGAGGTGGAGAGACGGGGTAAAAAGAGCAGAGAGAAGGACAAAAGGAGAAGGGAATAGAAGAGAAGCGGTAAGAGGTGTGAAGCAAGATGTAAAGAAACAGAACTTATTTAGAGATAATGGGTAAAAAATTAATTGAAAAAGGGATTCTGCAGGTACATATGATTGTATTGTTATATTTGTATTTAGAAATAATATTAGAAGATTGGAAAAAATGTATGATCCAGTGAAACATTTCTGAAAAATGTTTTCAGAAATTCTGAAAATGTAATAATTAAATGAGAGAATTAATTTAGAAAGTAATGGGAACATTTTAATGTCATAAATGTTTTAAAATGTAAGTGAAGTGCTGGGGAAGTAACCATAGAAAGTTTATAAGCGTTCCCACAGAAGCATGATACCAATTTGAAAAGTAATGTGTTAAAATTTGAATGAATATTAATATTAACGATAGAATTGAATGGGTATGGATCATTGTTCTAATTATATATTTATACTTTTTTTCTTTTTCTTTTTAAAATGTAATGTGTAGCTTTAATGTACTACACAGAATCCGAATAGAAATTATGTTTTATAATAAGTGTTATAATTTTAGGGGAAAGGTGTAAAGGCGTCATACTCCAATTAGTGACTACAGGAGGAATTTTGTTTAAGGAGAAAAGATAATAGATAGCAGAAATAGGACAGACAAAGAATATAAATATAATGATCTGATTTGAGATGAAACAAATAAAAATAAAATTAAGAAAGTTAAAAGAGGGGAAAAGCCATATAGAAAATGTAGAATGGTAATAAGATATGGAATGGTATATAAAAGTGAGCATGAATTTGAATTGGTATCTGTACAAAGAGATGTAACCTGGGATCAGGCTGCTTTCAGAAAAGAGGTTTTATGTTTTTATGTTTTGTGTTGTGTTTGTCAATGTTTGTTTTTAAAAATCAATTAATTTTTTTTCAAAAAAAATGTATTAAAATTGGTTAAAAAAAAAAGAATGGAGGAAACATGTTAAATTTTAACCTTTGCAAAATGCAAATACGGTTTGTGTATAAATAATACAACTCCATTAGACTCAAATATTTGCTATGGATATTGACACATTTATTCTGAAGAGCTTTATGATTGAAGCATGCGTGGAATTCAAATTTCTGAACAACCGTTTCTGTGGGTATGGCCAAATTTGTGGGTGTGGCTTTGTGGTCATGTGACTGGCTGGGCGTGGCTTGCTGACTGGGCATTGCTTGGTATTCATGTGACTGGCTAGGGATGGCTTGTAAATGTAAATATTATAAATATTTATGTAAACATTGAATTTTTTCTAAAAAAAGCAACTTTTACACAAAATCAGGCAAAGCAGACAGGCAGATTGAGTTGTTCACAGAATCACAGTTTCATTCAGAGATCTATCTTTCTGCCATTGGCTACCTGAGTCTGTCAGATAAAATTTGCTTGCAAGCAAATTCATAAAATTAACTCACAACATACTATATATGTAAATATTGAATTTTTTATTTTTAACCTTTTTACCCAAAATCAGGCAAAGCAGGCAGGCAGATTAAGTTGCTCACTGAATCCCAGATTCACTTAGAGATCTATCTATCTGCAATCGGCTATCCGGAGTCTCACCTGAAAAATAGAAGCTTCAAGGAGGGTTCAGTTCTGCTTTTAGATTAGCTAGAAAGCAAGAAATCCAATGATTTCCTGTTTTCTAGCTAATCTAAATCTCTCAGCACAGCAGAATAGTTGATGGTCGTGGAAAAAAAGGAAAAATAGCAACTTAGCAGGCAAGTTTGATGCAATGGTGTAATTTACCAGTTCTCTGGCAGGTAGAATCCCACCACTGGTGAGAGTGCATTTTGCGCATGTGTGTAAACCATTTCCAAAAAAACCTCAGGTGTGCTGCCCACACAGCTGACAAGAGCTGCACTACATAGCATTTCAAACTCCTCTTCTTTCCTGCTTTTTCAACCTCAGCTGTAACGCACAAAGCAACTTGGGTTGAAAAAGCAGGAAATAATGGACAACCAAGTGCCCAGGCAGGCTGCTGGGCCAAACAGAGCAGCAGACACCGAACTGGTAGCATCCCACCCCTGGATTGAAGGTCCTGTGCTCTTACTTTCAGATTCATAGCTGCCTCTTAAGATGAATTAATTATTCGGAACTGTTTTTATGTTTTTTTTTTCTTATTTTAACTTTGAATTTGATGAAGCCCATTGAATTCTGGAATTGACATGGATTGCTTGCCTTTACTTGCTTTTAATTACTATTAAAATGCAATTAATCATGGCTGAATTATAATTTCAAGAAAAGAAAATGAATATGCATGTATGAAGAGACTCAAAAATTATGAAGGTCACAAGTTGAAGATTTGATATCTTATGTGAAAAAATACAGTCATGGATATGTTGATTGAAAATATACTTACAAATAATCTTACAATTTTTTAAATTTATATTCTGTTCATAACAGTTTTATGAATATAGGAGTTATTGGTTATTGAAATTATTTTATTTCAAAGTAATCAGTTAATTTATTGGATGGACTTGATTTCTTGATTTATTTAGTTCTTTTGAATTTTTAAAGCTGGCATTTAATTGTATATCTTAAATAAATTAATTTTATGTACAAAACACATTTCTGCTTTATACACAAAACAGAAATGTCAGGATAAATTATGATATATGGATAATCAGTTAAATTTGATATTCTTTAAGCAAACTATTAGCCTTAGTTTGATAGATAGCTTTTTTTTAAAGGTATTAATCATTTGTTGGTGCATACAATGAAAGGACAGAAACTGTGGTTTGCTGTATAAGAATACTTCAGATGATCTTTAATATTTGCCTGGAGAAAACTATATTACTGTTTTGTTTCAAATGCATACCTTGCATTTTAGAGTATTCCCAAGACAACTCATAAATTACATGGGCATTATTACAGTTTCAGTTAAAAATATAAGAAATCTTCTCTGTTAAAATCTCCAGTACAGATTTATAGATTTAAAACAATATGCATTCTTAAGAATTGAAACATACAACAAATGCAGTTAAATGTTAACTCTGCAGTTAAGGAAATAGGTATCATGTGGAAAAGTTTAAAAAGTACCCTGAGGAAAAAGCAGCATAGGAGATTAGGAAAGAATTATGTGTTATACAATTTAACAAGACATCACAAAACTAGGATAAAAATTAGCACATATGACTTATTTATATTAAAAAGAAATGTCATGGAATAAAATTTTAAAAAGACTGTTTCAGAGAAATCTGACACCCCAAATTACATTCAGATGTTCTCAAATATGCTATGTACAACAGTAAAATAAATACATTGTTTTTGCTTACTCATATTGCAGACACTCCTAATATTAGAAGCATATTAGTAGCATATTTTTAACTCTGTTATTTTCCACTGGAACAGAAAATATCAAGATATTTCATGAGCTATTTGTTTGTCAAAAAAAAAACTATTTAGACAAATCTGCTTTGGAAATCTGGGATTCATTTAGAAGGGTGACTACTCTTCTTTTCTCACTTCCCTCTTCCATTCCCAATCTTAATATAGGCTGTGTATTTTTTATTTTAGTTGCCATATAGAAAAAATAATTAGAAAGTGGATGAATTTAAATATTGTCCCCATCATAATATTAAGCCATTCTGAGATTAATAGATAGGAACCATTGACTGGCCAAGTGAATTGAATATGATTTCAGTTTATATTCCAGCAATGGCCTGCAACTTTCTTCATCCTTCATAAATTCTGTATCTTGGCCTATCTGAAAATAAGTAATGCTGAAAAGTTTACTCTTGTTAAATGAACCCCACCTCATGAGTTATTCATGAAATAGTAACATGAATGGTCAGTTAGAAACCTGTTGGTTTAAGTTAGGTATTTGTTCTATTTGCCAAATATAAACTAGTGAAAAGAGTGCAATTTCTGACAAATGTGTTCTGCTCAGTTAAATGGAACATTTACTTAATGTATCATCCTCTGATGTCCTTGGAAGTTTCTTTTTAGGCTGGTTTGTTCTGTTTTCTCTGCTGTACATTAGTTGGTCTATTATGATATACAATAAAGCAGATCTCCTGACCTTTTGCAGTAAAGCATTCTTGAAAATCTGATCAGCTTTCTGATTTGGAAAACATTTAAACATGTTGCAAGTGGGGGGTGGGTAGAGGGTGGGCTGTTGGGTTTTTTTTGCTACATTAGTCTAACAACGGTTAAAAAGCTTTAGTTGATTTTTTGTGTAGTTGAGAAAGAAGTGCAAATAAAGAAAGCAGCAGATGGTCCTTTTGTGGCTGAACCAAATAAAAGGGGTTTGAGAACAATAATTGTGAATAGGTGTAGTCTAATAAACACTCAGCCACCTGCTGCCTGCCTCCTTCAAAAAAGATTCTGTTGCATATTCTTGGAATTAACTAATAGAATATCCTTGGACTGAACTGAAATATGAGCTTCAAGAAACACACAGACCTTTCTTTTATTTTCTCATGTTGAATGAACTTTTTTTTTTTGCAAAGCTTTAAAATGTCTTTGTTCTTTGCCTCAACATTTCTCTCTACATGATTGCAATTTGTTGTCTGGCATTTGTCTTAACCAATTAAAATTATTGTCTGAAAATAAGTGCCTATCTATTTTCTTTTTGCTGCAAGTTTCAGAATGGCGAAGAACAACTCGGTACTTTATCAAGCCTTTCAATTGAGAGGTTAGCCTGAATAATTAAACCTTGTTTTATTTCGTTTTTGTTTTTAGGGTTTTACTCTCCAGCCTGATTACCAGAATATTATCAATCCAGCATCTACAGCTGCACAAGTTGTTACCCAAGCAATGGAATATGTTCGTTCAGGGTGCAGAAATCCCCCAGCACAGACTGTGGAATGGAATAATGATTACTGCAGTAATGGGTGAGCAGACAGTGCATGCCACCTGGCATTCAATAGCATTTAAAACAAAAACTAGGCTCAGACATGGTTTTCATTTTTATACAACTAATATATCCAAGAGGCCAGCAGAAATCTTGTATAGCTAACAGAAGGATCATTTTCATATGCCGTAATTAAGGAAAGAGGTTTTGGGAGATCTTGCACTACAACTAAGGCTCACATTTCAAAGGGACAATTAATTTGTGATTGTCTTTGTTAAATGACTCTGGTCAACCTTGAGTCTTGGCTGGCATTGCTCTGTGCCCAAATCTGGGGGACTTGTCAGGCAGATTCAGGAGATAGTATAACTTACATGTAAGGCTGCTGTTTTCTGAACTTTTTACAGCTTATGACTGCTTCATTTGACAGGTACATTGTTCACTGATCCAGAGGGCCTTATGCATGAGCACAAGGCACTTATTCGTACACGTTTTCCCATTTTCATTTGTTTATCCTTTGCAGTATAGCATGTACTTCACATCCTTCTAGCAAATTTCTTGGCTCGCAGGAATAAGCTTTAGAGCAGGGCTGTCAAACTGATGGGCTTTGGGCCAAATAGGCAACATGCTGGCCATGCCCACACCCAGTTTAGCGAAGTAGGGAAAAGTTGTGATACATCACATGACAATGGTGTGATGTGAGTTTGACACCTCTGCTTTAGAGCATGAGATGGGAAGTGCAATGTCTTATTACATAGGCAGAGTTCCTTGGCTATATCTTTGCTCCTCTAATTGTAGTTCACTTATGATGTCACTTACCATCCAACTGGGCTTTTTGACTCCCATAGGTACACCTCACATTCATTTTCAGGGCATCTGACTTGAAAGTTGCAAAGATTATATTTTAATTCAACCATAATACTTTCTAATCATAAGAACTATTAATTTTCAACCTCCTACCACAAAGTGGGAGGTTTATAAAAGAGATTTTAAAATCCTTGGCCAGAATAAATATCAATTTGAGAGAATAAAATTTCTGGAGTTTCCCCACATAGGTTTTTTTCTAGTATCAAAAGAATATGGTTTCCTTTCAATAATGAGCTATCTATGAAAATAAAGCTTCACCTAAGTTTAATGAGAATATGAAATATAGTTTGACTGTTTCAACAGCTTTGAAAAATCACAGCATGGATTCAGAGATTAACAGTATCCCATCCATTATGTCTGCTTACATTTGATTTTTAATGTGACTCCTAACTTCTTTTTTCTTCCTTCTTTCTTCAACAGGGCCATGCAGAGGGACAAAGCGCTGTATCTTACCTGAAAATATTTGGAAATGCATCTCTTCTTTTCACTGAGGAATGCAGGAAAGTCTTTTCGTCATGGATTGCTTTATGCAGTCGAGGCAGTTCTGCATATATTTAGAACATATAAGTCGCTAAGCACTTAGGACTATTTTTGCTGGTGGGTCATTCACTCTGGGAAAAAAATGTCTTGTTCCTCCATCCCTCCTTTCTTTTTCTTTCTCCTTCCTTAAATGGACATTGTTTTTCTTCCTTCCTTGCAGAAGGAGGATTGGACCATTTGAATTTTGTTGGTTTTTATTTTTGCTGTGAAGTGCTGCGCTAGTAACTGCCTTAGCAACTGTAGATGTCTTGGATAAAACTCCTGGATTTTCCATTGGTTTTCATAATGGGTGTTTATATGAAACTACTAAAGACTTTTTAAATGGCTTTATGTAGCAATCATAGCAAGTTGTAAATAGCATCTATGTTTCACTCTCCTAGAGTATAAAATGTGAATGTTTTTTGTAGCTAATTGTACTTTGAAACTGGCTCACTCCAGTTTATTGATTTCACAAAGGGGGTTACATTGGCAAACATTCATATTTTTACTTCATTTTTAAGCAACTAATAGTTCTATATTTTCAAACTCTGAAAAGAAAGATGAAAATTATTCCCAAATGATTTTAATTAAACAGAAATTGGATTTGTGTCATTAATTATCAAAGAAAAAAGTGATATTGGGAAAAGAGCAAACACATTTATTTTGTACTGCCTAAAACTGCTTTTTTTATCACTTTATGTGTAACAGTAAATGTCATTTACGTCCTCTTATGTATAAAACTGCCAAATGCTTTCTTGATATTTTATTAGATGCAGAAACAGATTGGAAACAGCTAAATTATAATCTTTACATATGGCTCTGTATTATTGTTTCTTCATCCTGTGTCTGTATTTAATCATTTTTTTATGGAAACTGTTGCGCCTATTTATGAAATAATAAATATAGGTGTTTGTAAGTAAATTTGTTAGCATCTTAAAAAAGATTTTTTTTTAAAGAATTACTTTTGTGGGCATCAGTGTATTTGCTGCTGAGATGATTTTTTTTTCCTGTGAGATAAATAAAACCAATCAGCTTTTGTGGCAGAAAATGGAAATAATAAGAAATTATTCTGTACTTCATATGTTGAACTGAGAGACCATACTGGGAAAAATAATTCCACTCTATTAAATCAAAACTTTTTTGAAAATCTTTCTTGCTAAGTTTAGTCAGTCTTGAGCTAGCATGATGATGTTTAAATACAAAGAAACAGTGCAGCCAAAGACTGGTGGCAGAAATTCTTCCCCCTATTCTCTTCTGTGAAAGGAGGATTTCTGCATATTCATAGGGATTGTGCTGGTTTTAGAAGCCATTCAACTGCTCATAAAGTAGAAAAAGAACAACGTATAGCTGTGCAGGCCCTATAATCTACTTGAATTGCTAGACCAGTGCTATAAAGCAAACCTTTACATATTCAAAGAATATCTCACCTGCTTTCAAAAAAAAAATGATCAGGAGAAAGGGATAATTATAATGGAGAGAACATCCACAAAATTTATTACTGTTATGAAAGCACAAAGTAGAGTTCCATTATCCTTTGGGGTATATGAAGTAGCAGAAAAAAAATGATTCATTGCTTCTTTTCTTGCTGGCCCAATAGGAGAACAGAAAATTAGAGGCCAAAATTGAAGATGTGTAAGGTCTATTGTCATGGATAGTGAAGAATAAAACAGCTTTGATAAATCTATCTTGGATTTTAAGTGTGAAAATGAGTGCAGGCAAGAGGAAAAATGAATTATTGATCTATACTGGTATTTCTCAACCTTAGCAACTTTAACTTGTGTGGAATTCCAAGTCCTAGAATTCTCCAGCCATCATAGCATAGTCACTGGCTTAGACAGATATTAAAAAGTGCATTTGATTTTCCATCTGTATACTGAATATATACAGTATGAAACTATTCTAGATGAACATTTTTCTTTTTTGATAGCTGACTTTTCCCTTTATAAACTATACAGTATTCATGCCTACTTACTCTTAATTATAATCTCTGACATAGAAGGGATTTCTCAAAATTTGGAAAAAAATAGGCTTCTTTTTATAAAGATGAACAATATCTGACAATGTCAATGTCTCTCTTCACTATTAGAAGATTCTCAGATAATAATACACTGTTATTTCATGGTAAAAAACCACAACCAAACCCCTTGGTAGGAAATAAATCTATCAACTATCATCCTAATATTCCTCCAAAAAATCTAGTTTGATTCTGCTTCATGTATAAAATAGAGACATAATAATTAGTAAAAGAATGTTATTCAAATGCCCAAGAAATACAGTATCTTTGGTTTGAAATAAACCTAAGAACGTACAACCTTGAAACATTTCAGTATGTAAGAACTAAGAGAAATGTTATTATTCAAACAGCTATAGATGAGGCCTAATTTTATTATTTTTAGTTCATAGAGCAGGGATGTCAAACTGGATTTCTTCAAGAGCTGGATAAGCATTGTAGTTCTCTGTGGGTCGGCTGGGGTGGAGGAAGAGATGGGACAGAAGCCTAGTACAGCACACCCTGTTGGCCAAAACAGGACTCAGGGGAGTCATGTGTGCCCCCCCCCATGCCTCGTTTTTGGCCTGGATGGCCTCCTGCAGCACTTTGCTGAAAAAACAGGCCACAGGGGTTTTGGCTGGCAGAGTGCTGTAGGAGGCCATCTAAGCCAAAAATGGGGTGTGTGGGGGCCAAGCATGGCCCCACACACCCCATTTTGGCTGCCAGAAGCACCACGGACCAGGCCAGCCCTGCAGGGCAGATTTAAACATCCAGTAGGCCGGATCCAGCCCACAGGCCTGGAGTTTGACATTCCTACCATAGAGAAATTCATGATTGAACTCAGTTTATTTGTCTTTATATTGAGTTGTTTATCAGCACTAATAACTGCTAATGTTTTCTATTAACTTTATTCTAATAAAAGATCAAGTCCCATTGAAATTAATGTGAAAGATGCTCGATAAGTAACCATGTGAATCATCCTTGACAGGATTTGACAGGAAAGTTTGTATTCTGTTGGCATCTTTTTTAGAGAAGATTTAGAGACATATCTTAATATTTAATTGCAATCTGAAGCATAGTCCAAAATAGAAACACATGGTGTTTTTTTTTGTTAAGTTATATTGATTTTTAAAGACAAAAACAAACAAAACATAAAAACATCAACTCTCTTCCATAAGTATACAAACATTGTATAGGTTGGTTTACAAATTTTTTGTGCATCGATTTCATCGTCTCAATTACAGTTACATTACATAATAACTCATATCAAAAATTGAATATCCTAGTATTATTATTAATCAATCATTTGACTATAATTTTGTTCATTCATATTTTGCAAAACTCATGTTAATGACAATTAAATAATATCTGCATGGAAATATTGCTTCCTGAAACTACTAGAGTAACAAGCTTACATGGAACATTATGAAAATGCAAGAATTGCTGTTATATTCCAGAAAACTGGGGGAGTTTTATGTCCAGGAAACAATAGGATATATTGTTTAATTATGTATTTGAATCCTAAGAATTAAAATCATTGCATATAAAATGATTAAAAACTCCACTGGAAAGTACAACTTTACAAGTAAAAATCTTGTGCAAAATACAAATGGAAGTAATTGAAATATATGAAATGCACACAAAGCACTATCTACGTTAATTCTGTTGCTATTTGGAGAACATCTCAAATATTCTAATACATATAATCTCATATTAACCTGTGCAGATAAAGTGGCAAAGATAAACCTTGATTTGTGCGTGTTTCAAAAATTATTTAGACCAGCATCCTTTACCTTTCCAGCTTGGCAGCCTGGCCCAGAGCAGGCAGTGCATGTGAGTGGCAGGCACATGTATACATGCATGCACAGCTCCACTTGCATGAGCGGAGAATGCTTATGCTTGCATGTGAAGCTTAACTCGAATGAACAGAGGGCACTTGTGCTTGCGCGCAAAGTTCTGCTCACACAAGAGTTTGGCATTTGCGCTTCTGTGTGAAACTTCAGTTACACAAGCGGCAGGCACTTACGCTCACACACAGAGCTCGACCCATGCAAGTAGAGAGTGCTTGTCCAGTGCTCACGCACGTGGAGCTTCATGCGTGTGTGCTTGCCCATCTCTCCCCTGGCCTGGTTTTGAACAGGCTGTAGCCCGGTAGTGGCCCAGGGATTGGGGACCCTGATTTAGGTGAAGTGCTTCAGATCTTATATGAGCACAGCAGCTCTGTGCTCTTCATTTAAACAACTCTTCTTTCAGGCTTCTGGGTGTACCTGAAAAATGATGCAGTTGCTTTATGAGCTAGTTTAACATTAATAAATCTTGTCTTTAATGCAGGTATTCCTTTTGAAGGCTTGTGTGGAAGCCTGTTGGAGGAAGGGTGGTAATAGCAGAATAATGCTTGTGTCTACGTGCAGTTTGAGGCCCAACTTTTTAATAATTTTTAAAGTGCTCATATCTCTAAAACACAGAAAATAGAACTGGGTAATTCCATCTTAATTTCTCTGGATAGGATTGATTGAGTTTGAACTTCATTTCTGAAAACCTGAAAAGAGTGAAAAGAGTATAATAATATTTATAATCCTTCCAAAGTCTTGGTCATTTTCAGGACTATCCCCCTGAAAGAAGATAAGAAATCACATGCCACAATTATTTTAGCTATTGAATGAATCCATTTGGGGATTTAAACATCATAGTAGGCCATTTAAAAATGAAACAAAACTTAATAATCAAATCTAAAGGTTCACATATTTTGCATCTATAAGCACCAAGTCTTTTGCTGATCTGGTCTAGCATCATACACAAACTCAATTTATTTGCTCTAGCTTTCTCACCAATAGTTTTACTAAAGTAGGCAAATATTAATTCAAATATGCACAAGAGTCATTAAAAGTTATCAGCCAGTCATGAGAAAAACAAGGGAGCAAAAATAATGCATTTTCTTTCAAGAGTTCTGTAAAATATAATTAGCACCATTCAGAAACAAAGTACTAAGACTGCAATTATATGCACATTTACCTGAGAATAAACTTAAAGACCTTAAAATAGATGTTACACATTCCTCATCAAATCTGCATGATTCCCACTTACATTTTTCAAAAGGAAACAATTAGTTTTAATTTAATCAGTGAAGGAAGACATTATAGTCTATTAGCTGGCATACCATTAACTGCAAGATTATATAGCTAGTAATCAATTACTTGAGATATTTATCCATTTCATACATTCCAATACACTGTTGTATGCCAAACTTTCCAAATCAATAATGCTAGAGGAAAACATCTATAAAGCAGCTAGTACAATAAAGTTAATGATACATATTTAAGCACTGACAATACAGTGTTTGGAGATTGTTTATGAATATCCTGCCAGATGGATAGCAATAGACATTGGTAAAATCTCCAGGGATAAAAATAAATATAAAGCAGTCAAACATTGTGCAATTCTACCAAAATATTTCTTAAGCATTCATAATTTACCAGTCCCCATACCACTAGTATAACAGTAATAGCTTTCTGACAAAAGAAAATAAAACAATCCATTTATCATTGTGCATCACACATAATATTCTTCTTGATAAAACAATTTTAATCCCAAAAACATATTTTAGGTTATGCATCCATAGAAATAAAGTTTCCAGAGTTGTGATTATATTTTTATTCTATCAATTTATTATAAAATTATGGAAACCTTACATACATTGACAGATATTAATATAAACCACAGTTGTGTTCTGTTGTACATTTCAGTTACATGCTAATTATTTCACAATGTACAATATTTTATTAAATTACATAGCACATCAGGGACATATGTGAAGCCACTGCCTATTTATCACAGTTTTCTTAAATGCCATAGGTATAACATATGCCCATAAATCATTGCTAATTCTACTTGTTAGGGATAACATTGTTCACCCTAACTGTTTTAGGTGAAATACTAACTAT
>BLBF01000002.1:46289837-46303777 GCA_015471245.1 Laticauda colubrina
TGTGTGTGTGTGTGTGTATGATTATACACACACATATACACATACATACAAGCATTGATATATATAAATAAGACATACTGAAAGCTCTGGTATTTCCTTGTAAATAAATAAAACTACTGCTTCTTAGGTTTTTAAAACAGATTAACAGAACACAAATGCATCACACATGTTTAATACTCTCTTGTTTTTAGGGAATTAGTTATACTGTTGTTTGAATCTTTGTCCTAAACAGCATTTATGAACAAAACACACTTTTTGTCCATCTGTTTTGTATTTCAGCAACTAGGAACAATCTTAGAATCAAACATTAGGAATAAAGATCATAATGTGCCATTGTGCTTAATAACAATGTGCTACAATTTAAGCTGATTTGGCCTTTTCTACAGGACTCACGGTTCTTTGTTTTTAGATTAACACTGACCTTTTCAAGTTGCATCAGGCTTAAGTAATTTGTCAAAACAGATATGAATTGCATTTGCAAAGAATAATTGTGATGTATCTTGCCCATAAATTTCACCTAATTCTGGCTAAATAAATTATCATATTTTTATATGATATTTTTGCAGCCTAACTCCAAAACCGATGCACTTATCTTTCTGAAATTAGTGTTTTCATTGCCTTAGGTATCAGATATTCCAATATTCCTAGAAATTTTACCCCATTCTTATCAAGATTTAAAAGATATCTGTGGTTTCTTGCTAGACCAGAGTCAAAGTTATAAATATAGCTTTTAAACACCAATTTAATTGCAGGGTAATTAATATTCAGCCAATATTCAGCTATTTGACAAGGATGTCAAATAGCCCAAGGAAGTGACATCATTACTGGAAAATTTATAAGAATATAAGAAAATTCCCTTGAGTCAGGCCTTAAACAATAAACAACATTAAATCAGAAGGCAGATGAAAAAAAAAATATCATAAAGTTTGAAAAAATTGTCCGATATATTTTGATACCTAAGGCTGCAACTCTATCCCTTCATCCTACAGTATATTCACTAAACACAGGACTGCATTTTCCAAGTGACAAATTATGGAAGTAATTAACTTTGCCTCAGGGCTGTTTGTAGTTAAGTTTCAAAACTTTGAGAAAACTATTTATTTGATAGAAATTATGCTAGAAAATTCATTAAAATTAAAACATTAATAGAAAAATAGGAAACAATTTTATGTCATTATTATCATCTATATCTCAGGCTCAGCCATGTGGATAGTTTTCATATTACTTAGCTTCATTTTGTAATATGCAAAGGAATACATTTGAAAGCTTTTTAAATTAGAAATGTAAGATTATAAGTAACTGCTAATTTATTCTGTCATTTATACAGTAATATCCATTACTAATCTAGTGATTTCAATATCTTCTAACCTATGCTAGATTCCAAACAGGAAAAAATATTCTTACTTTATTTAAAATAAATAAAGTGACAAGTTGGTTCACTATTCTATTCAAAATAGGCCTTATCAGGCCTTCAAAGCTGATAAAATTCTGACAAAAATAGAAATAGATAAAATCTTAGTCCTCTCAAAAAAATTAAAATGAAGACATTTGCCCTCTTAGGAGAATCTATGAACTTGATGTCAATAAACAAGCAAATAAACAGATAAATGTTAGTTGCAAAACATGGTACTCCAACATAAGATTATTCCAGCATATTCAAATGCCTGCTAACTCCAGTTGCATTTGCATTTATATCTTTCCTTGTTTTTGCTGTTATTATTAACACCAGCTGTCATTTTTGGGAAAGTTAATCCATGGTAACTTCAGTGTCCAAACCAGATACAATAACTTCATGAACTAGATCAAGGGTACTGTGTTAGTCTTATCCAAAATATCTTGGAACAAATTAATAAAAATAATAATAATAACCTAATCATCATCATCATCAAAAGATCAGCTGCTCATTGACAAAATGGTCCTAAAAAAATGCAAAACAAAGAACAAATTTAAATATGGCATGAATAGATTACAAGAAGGCATTTGACACATTACCCTGCAGCTGGATTAACGCCTGTATGAAAACTTTGGAATCAGCGAAAATATTTGTACATTTTTGAAAGCAAATATGCCAAAATAGAAACAGTTCTAAAGCAAATGGGGAGAACATTGGTGGAGTCAACATTGGATGAGGAATCTTCCAAGGGGACTCACTTTTGCCACTACTGTTCAACATCATATTAATTCCACTGACATCCTACGAAACACAAAAATGGGCTACCAAATCTCAAGCCAACATGGCAAGATAAACCATCTACTATACATGGATAACTTAAAACTATATGCAAAAAGCCCCATTGAACTTGAATCAATACTCAGTAAAATTCAAGTGTTCAGCAATGACATCAGAATGATTTGAAAAATGTGCTATACTATCCATGCAGCGAAGAAAAATGGACAAAAATGGAATAGAACTGGGAAATGGAAGCATCGTGAAAGCATTAGCAAAGGATGACGGTTACAAATACCTAGGCATATTGGAAGTAGATAATATATTGAATGGAAAAGTCAAAGAGTCAATGCAAAAGAAAGACATCAGGAGAGTCCACAAAATATTAAAACCAAAACTGAATTCTGGAAAAAGAGTTAAAGCTATTAATACATGGGCAGTTCCAGTGATATGGTACCCAGCTGGAATCATCAACTGGACTGTGGCTGAACTGGACAACCTGGACTGGAAAACATATAAACTTTTGAATATGTATCATGCTTTAAATCAACAAAGTAACATTGACAGGTTTTACCTGCCAAGAAGAATAGGGGGCAGAGGACTATTGCAAATTCATCAAACTGTAGAAGAAGAAAAACAAAGTTTGAATGATTATGTGAACCAAAGTATAGAAAAATTGCTGCAGGTTGTGAAAACGGAGAACATTATAAAAACAGAAACAAAGGCAGAATATAAGGAAAAACAGCTGGATGACATTAAATGGATGAAAAACCAAAGCTCTGAAAAACATTGAAGGAAAATGTGATAACAACTTGATATGGGCCTGCCTTAACAGACGAACCATCAAGAAAGAAACAGAAGGTTTAGTATGCTCCTCAAGAACAAGCACTACAAACTAATGCCATGAAAGCGAAGATACAAAAATCCACTGACAATCCAAACTGATGACTTTGCAATGACAAAGTTGAAACTGTTTCACACTTAATATGTATGCAGCAAAACCATGCAAACTGATCACAGAGCTAGACATTCTTGAGTTGCTAAATTAATCCACTGATCATTGTGTAAAAAATATGCCCTACCTGTATCCGAAAATGGTGAACATCTTGTGGGACTTTTGATGGTGAACATCTTGTGGGACTTTTGAATATGGACGGATAATCATTTGGAACAGAACACGCCAGATATTATGGTTGTCGAGGACCAAAGCGTACAATGTATTGATATCGCTGTACCAGCAGACGCCAGATTCAAAGAAAAAGAACTGGAAAAAAGTCATGAAATATCACAACCTGTCCATCGAAACTACACGGTTATGGATGAAACATGTAACAGTGATACTCATTGTCATTGGGGCACTTGGTACCATGTCCAAGAATTTTACAAAACACGTCAAGAAATTGCAGCTTCCTGCAATAAATCACTGCAGAACTGCAAAAAACTATGTTACTTCGAACATTGTATGTTTTAAGAAGATACTTGGTTGATACCTAGGACGCTGGCAGCAACCCATATCAAGCATTAGCACCAGTCACTGGTATTTGTGATACATTTTTAAATGTTCAGTTGACTTGAGTTTCATGTTTAATGAATAAAAGAGATAATAATAAGTTATAATAAGCTATATAATAAGTTTTGTTCAGGAAGGGAATGGATGATGAATGAGCCCTATTGTATCTAGGTGAAGCCCAACTTATTCTAGAACAATGATTCTGAACCTCAACTTTGTGTAACAAATGTGTAAACTTCAACTCACAGAAGACCACAGCCAACTCAGCAACTAATCAGTTTCAAGCAGTGAGAAGTAATCTTAGTTCACTAAATCTTTGCATTCAATGGCTGTAGAGTTTAAGTCAGCTATGATTTGACTGAAAATATTCTCTACTAACTCTAGATGCTTGACCTATACTGTCCTGACCACATTTTTTATTTGGTGAAGACAAAAGGAACTTAAAATACCACTAATGCATGATTAAGAATTAATATGAACTAAAATATACAAAGTTCAAATAATAAATAAGTTAGATGCATTAAAAATAGTATATTTCTATATGTATCAATAATCACAGGACATTCAGCAAATCAGGATCACAATTATAAAGCCAGCAAAGATGTATTTCCATATTTTCCTGAACTGAAGTTCATTCAGTTCCATCCAAGTTGTAATATTACAACTTGAAAAGGGATTTGTCTGTCCATTTAGAGATTCCCTTGAGTCAACCCTGAATTTTGTTAACTATATCTGTTCTGTATGAAAATAGTTTACTCCAAATTTGCTAATCTGATTGGCTAAGAAAGCCAGCATAGGGATTGATTCACTAGGAACCAATCCAAAAGAATTGCCAAAAGGTGGTTAAATCAAACCAATGTCATTGGCTACAAGCCGGCAGGCAAGCCATATATAAAGGCTGCCACGGCTAGAGCCAAACTGTTCTGTTTATCTCTACTGTTGCAAATAAAGACTTTTACTGTTGGAACCCGGTCTACCTCACGTTTTTCCGGATGGAACACTGGCGACGAGGATGGGATCATCCTAAAATGTGAGACTGTGCATGCGGCGAATTGAAACCCAGGCTGAAAGCGATGGCCAGAAATAATGTACCGCCCACACCTTTCAACCCCAATGAAGAGGATTGGGAATCCTACGTAGACCGTTTCCAAATGTACTTGGAAAGTAACGAGATGGAAGAAATCTCAGACCAGCATAAGAGAGCTGTCTTCTTAAAGCATTGCGGACCAACGATTTTCAAAATGGCCAAGGCATTAGCGAAGCCCAGAGACATAAAGCAAATGACTTGGCCCGAACTCCAATGAATGTTGAAGGCTCATTACGCACTAGTGGTGTCAAATCTCATCAAACGGCACGAATTCTACCTAAGGGACCAAAAAGAAGGCAAGACCATAGCTGATTTTGTGGCAGCCCTCCGACAACTGGGGGGAGCATGTGAGTTCCTGAACTTAGACAAAGCGATGCGAGATCGAATAATATTGGGTTTAAGAGACTCCAATTTACAAAGTAAGTTGCTAAATAAACCCAACATAACCGTAGCCAAATCACAGAAGCCACAGCCGCAGAAACCACAAAAAAGTCAGCGGCCACAATGCAACAAATGAACGTGAACAACGACGAAGCGAGCCTAACCAGAGGGAAGAAACAAATTCCTGCCACCACACACCATGAAGACTTTGACGAGACATTAGAATCTGGAGAGGAAGATGATGAGGTCCACCGCCTATACGCCAACAGAAAAAGGCGCGAAAAAAGAAACTGGCAGGAATGCGCCGGTTGCGGAGGAAACCACCCTCGAGACGACTGCAGATTCCTTGATGCCATCTGCAGAGCTTGGAAGAAAAGGGGACATATCGAGAAGGTCTGTAGGAATCGAAAAAATTACAGCCCTAACAGACGCAGTAACTCTCCCCCACAAGCTGATTTGAAACAAACCGAGAGAAAGTGGTAGCGAAACAAACGAGCCAGTAACCGAGAAAAGACCCATCAAACTTTCACTATCGGAAGCGTTCAGACGGAAAGCGGGGAAAAAGTTAAAATAATCGTAAAAATCGAAGGCAGCCCCTGCAAGATGGAGGTCGATTCAGGGTCTTTCCTGTCAATGGTGTCATGGGACACAATCAAACAACTGGTCCCAAATATTAAGCTAAAAGAGCTCCAGAAACAAAAATTAACCCTGAAGGACTACCAAGGAAATCGAATCCCTGTGGTAGGTCTAGGACATTTCAGAGTCGCCTACAAGCAGCATGTTGAAGTCCTGCCTCTGACAATAGTCGACCGAGACCGACACAGCCTCCTGGGCATCGAATGGTTCGCACCATTGGGCATTGGAATGGCCGGAGTAGACCAGGTGGCCGCAACCGACTGGGAAGAAAACCTGATCCACGAGTTCCAGGACGTTTTCGATGGCTCCTTAGGCAGGTATCGGGGGACCCCAATTTCCTTTAGTTTAGACCCTCAGGTGGCCCCTAGAAGATTAAAGGCCAGACGAGTTCCTTTTGCATTAAAGGCAAAAATAGAGGAACAATTAAACAAATTAATTGACCAAGGGGTTTTGGAACCTGTTGACCATGCTAAATGGGAGACGCCAATAGTAACACCGGTTAAACCTGATGGGTTGGTACGCATCTGCGGAGATTACAAGGCTACACTGAACCATGCGCTGCAACAAAGCGCATACCCGGTGCCAGTCATACAACATTTGCTACACTCGGGGGAGGAAAATTTTTTGCAAAACTACATCTAGCACAAGCTTACCAACAGCTTCCAGTAGACCCCTTAACGGCCGAGGCACAGACAATAGTGACTCACAAAGGGGCATTCAAGTGCAACAGACTCCAGTTTGGAGTAAGTGTGGCCCCAGGTGTGTTCCAAAGCCTCATGGAACGCCTATTAAATGGAATAAAAGGGGTCGTACCATATTTTGACGACGTCCTGATTTCGACTAAAGATAAGACCCAACTAGAAAAAAGACTAAGAAATGTACTAACAAAATTCAGCGAATCTGGCCTGAAAGTTAAAAAAGAAAATGCTGTTTAATGACTGATCGCGTCGAATTTCTGGGCTATTTAATAGACGGAGAGGGTATACACCCTACTGAAAAAAAAGTCAAAGCCATTAAAGATGCACCACAGCCAAGAAACAAAACAGAATTGCAGGCATTTTGGGGACTAATAAATTTCTATAACATATTCCTCCCCCACAAAGCGACAATAGCGGAACCATTACACCATTTGCTGGATAAAAAAACTAATTGGACTTGGGGTCATAGAGAGCAAAAAGCTTTCCAGAAAATAAAAAATGTATTAACATCAAACACCGTTCTTATCCAGTTTAGTAACACACTTCCATTGATGGTAACCTGCGACGCCTCACCGTTTGGAGTCGGTGCCATCCTGAGCCACCAATTGCCAGATGGGAGAGAGGCACCCGTCGCTTATTACTCAAAGACTCTGTCTAAAACAGAACGTAACTATAGTCAACTAGACAGAGAAGCCCTGGCAATCATCGCCAGAGTGAAACGCTTTCACGAATATCTCTATGGAAGAACATTTTTTATTGTAACGGACCAAAAGCCGTTACTAGGAATTCTGGTGGGAAACAAGCCTACACCGAACATTTTATCCCCGCGAATGACTAGATGGTCAGAATTCCTAGCAGCATACTCTTACACGTTAACGCATCGACCCGGGAAACAAATCTCCCATGCAGACGCATTAAGCAGAACACCGTTGCCAACGACGGAGGAAGACCTGGCGCCAACAATGATCACCCTGCAGATAGAGACATGCCCCGAACTACCAATATCTGCAAACGATGTCGCCAGAGCCACTGCAAAGGACCCAGTGACTGCCCGCATATTTAACTGGGTAGGTAAAGGCTGGCTGGAAAACCAAAAAACTGAAAACTTTAAACCTTTCCAGACCAGACAAACTGAACTTTCAATTCAAAAAGGTTGTTTATTGTGGGGTGATCAGGTAGTAATCCCTCCTAAATTACAAACTAGAGTGCTGGGTATGCTTCACGAAGGCCACCCTGGGATTGTAAAAATGAAAAGCCTAGCTAGAAGCTATGTCTGGTGGCCTGGTATAGATAAAGACATCGAATCCTGGGTTACTACTTGTAATAAATTTCAAAAAACCAGGCCTTCCCCACCACAAGCACCCATAAGGGATTGGGAGACCCCATGAGGCCCCTGGTCTTGGATCCACATTGACTTCGCGGGTCCTACTAGGGGACATACCTTTTTAATTGTCGTAGATGCATACTCAAATTGGCTGGAAGTTGTAGTAATGTCATCTACGACAACCGAGGCAGTCATTAAACAACTTAACAAACTCTTCGCAACCCATGGATTGCCGGACGTCCTAGTGTCCGACAATGGGCCACAATTAACAACCATCCAATTTGAACAATACCTAGCCTCCCTAAGTATACGCCATGCACTAACCGCGCCGGCCCACCCGGCTGCAAATGGTAGGGCGGAGAGAATGGTCAGGTTTACCAGAGAGAGTTTGGAGAGAATGGACATTGGGGATGTCCAGGATAAAATTAACCGCCTACTCACCCTCCAACATATCACACCCAGTACTGTAACCAACAAAAGCCCAGCGGAATTATTAATGGGAAGAAAACTTAGCTCGCAATTAGACAGGTTGCACCCAAATTACATGTGGGAAAGACCCCCCGACTCCTCCAGCCATTTCCGAACATTTATAATCGGCAACCTAGTCTATGCAAAAAATTTCACCGGAGACCCCTTATGGCTTCCAGGCACAATCACACAAATTACAGGCCCCCGGTCCTACCGACTAACCGTAGACGATGGCAGGGAATGGAAATGGCACATAGACCAGCTTCGTTCCCTAAACATTGAAAGAAATACAAACTCACAACCACAAATAATAAAAAACGACGAAAATCAAACCAAAGGGGGGGGGTAATACAAAAAAATAATAAAGAACCTTTTAAAATAAACCCAGAACATCTTAACAAACAAAAAAGAGCAAAAAAGAAACTTACGGTTAGATGAAACTTGTGGGAAAAATCCAGACGAAGGGGTCAGCCAAGCCAGCTCAACCTGCCCGGAGAAACCAGGAAGGAGCGGCGAAACCACCGGCCTGAGAAACTCAAGCGGTAGCAAAATGGCTGACTCACCCTTCCAGGCGGTTCGATGGAGAAGAGCCGGAGAGACAGCAACCCCACCCAAACCGGTTGAAGTCTCCAGCGAAAATGAACCGCGCAAGTCCAGTAGAGTCAGAAGAAGCCCCACCTACCTGCGCGACTACGTCACCATGTAGGACTAAACCAAGAGGGGAGGGGTGTTCTGTATGAAAATTGTTTACTCCAAATTCGCTAATCTGATTGGCTAAGAAAGCCAGCATAGGGATTGGTTCACTAGGAACCTATCCAAAAGAACCGCCAAAAGGCGGTTAAATCAAACCAATGTCATTGGCTACAAGCCGGCAGGCAAGCCGTATATAAAGGCTGCCGCGGCTAGAGCCAAACTGTTCCGTTTATCTCTACTGTTGCAAATAAAGACTTTTACTGTTGGAACCCGGTCTACCTCGCGTTTTTCCGGACGGAACAATATCCATGCAATTTTCTTGCAGTTTTCTTCTTGTGAGATGTTTTTTATTTCCCAATCTAGCCAACATCACTTAAATTCCCAGATGGTCCTTCATCCAAATATTTTGAATGATATGCATTCTAATTAAATTTTTGTTAACATGTTTCTCACCTAACATATTCATTTCCATTGTCTGTCACTTTCTAGTTTTCAGATAATAATTTGAGGTTGGGAGAAGAACTGCAAACACTAGTCCAAACATGGCTAAATACCACTTTATATCAGGGATGGATTTTCTACCAAGAACTGCATTTTATTTGTGAATTAATTTTACCTTGCTAAAGCCACAGGATGCATGATTAATTGTATCACTGTGAGACATTATGGTTAAGTATTCTGACCTTTTTTTCTAATTTGAAATGTGTAGCAAAACTGGTAAATATATTTGTTTAGCATTGCAAAGGCCTAGTGCAGTGGTGGCTAACCCTTTTTGGGTTCCCGGCCAATAATTGCACACATGCTCGATAGCTCACATTCACATGCCAGCATCCAGAAGGCAATGCAGCTGCCCCCCATGCCCCCTGCGCATATGCGCGTGATACTCCCTTGCCTGCCATGCATCTGTATGCATGCATGCATGATTTCCCCCTTGTGCCACACACCTCTGTGCATGCACACGTGATCCCCTCACACACTGTGCATCTCTGCACATGCACATGCATCTCCCATGCACCCCACCCCCTGCACATGCATGCCAAATATCCGACAATCAGCTATTGGGTGGCGGCACAAGTGCGCATGCACAATGAGGCTCTTTGGGGCGACCACTTGCATACTCGGGGAAATGGATCTGTGGGCCACTTTCAATACGCGTGCCATAGGATCGCCATCACGGGCCTAGTGTATATGTGGTGTGGAGATTTTTTTTGTTTGTGAGTGCAGGCTTCCAGATAATTGACAGTCTGGTGGAGTCATCTGTTCTATCATATGTCAATTATCTGGAAGCCTGCACTCACAAACAAAAAACCTCCACACCACAAGCCAAGCAAACACCTGGACACAAACAGACCCTCTCTGATACCTCCAGCCCAAACACATCCAACCATCCACCCAAATGAAACCTAGCTTCCTAAAAAATGATAGCCGGCCATTCACCTGAAGCCAAGCCATGCTAAAAGCCTCCAATACAGGAAGCACAATATTGCCAGCCAATCAAGACAAAAAAAACGCTACAAAATTAACAGAAGATATTAGAAACACCAATCAAGCAGAACATAGCAAACTCCAAGACCAATAAACACAGAACAAGACTCCCAACCAATCAGGATGAAGAAAAAACCATTCTGGCACAGCAGTAGAGTAGCACCAAATTTAAAACAGAAACGGCTGTGAAAGTCTGGTTCACAGACAAATACTATACAGAAGCCTGATGATGGCTGATGAGATTCTGCCGAAACACTGTGATAACTTTAAAAGCACAACTATAATGACATGGGAAAATACCCAAACAAAGCTGAATACCATATACATATACACATATTCACATATACATATACATATAATCTTTATCATATATCTCTACTTATCAACCTTGAGAACAGTAATTATAAATAGCACCTTATGGTAGTCTACCAGACATACCGCATATATTTTTGCAAGTCCTTTTTTAAAAAATGAAACTTGATTGTACATTTTTCTTGAGAAATTTATTTATGTTCCAAATTACATCCCTTAATACTATAAGGCAGAACAATTTGATTTCTTTCCTAATTTTAATTTTCCAAAAAGTCAAAAAGAGATGTACCTTTTCTTTGGTTTAGAAAAGATGTCATGTGACCCCAATGGCCTGAAAGGTAACAGCTTCAGTACTATGTACAGCTAGAATGGCATAACAAGCAAAGTGGGGATGAGTATGCAGACTTAGTGAACTTCTGGAAGAGAAGATTTGAAAACTCAATCATTCTCTCTACAGGTCCTGCTATGTCACTGGAGTGATGAAACAGTACCATGGCTGACCTCAGACAAATCATGCTATTGTTTTCTGCATTGCCTGAAGTCATTAGTTTTGCTTCAATAGAAGCCTGAAAATACATTTTTATGTCTGTACTTCTCAGAATAATCCCTAAATTGTTCATTACATATGTTTTTCAAAAGTACTACACATTCTTTGGGTGTATTTTAAATTGCTACTGTTCTGCTATTGGGTACTTTATTACTTCTCTAGCACCATTAAATATAATAAGGTGAAAAGAAGCAACAGAGAATAAACTGTGAAGTACAGTTCATGAACAAATCACCAAAGCAGCAAACAATTGGATATTTCCTGGGAGTAATGAAGATGAAAGATATAGGTAGCTCAAGTAATAAAATGAGCCATTGCAATTGTCAAATAAATATGATCTGCTGAAGTGGGACTTACAAACTAAATTCAAGAGCCAAGGGAAACCCAGCTTACAGTGAATTACAATAATCCAACTTGGAGATAACCAGGGCACATGATAGCTATATTTAGACCAGAATCTGAAAGAAAAGGACAGACCTGATCGAATTCTCAGGTAACAGGAGCAACCCCAAACCACAGCACTAACCTGAGATGACGTGGTGAAAGATGATCGAATTCTCAAGGAAAGGGAGCAACCCCAAACCACAGCACTAACCTGAGATGATGTGGTCTAAAATGCCCAATCTCAAGCCTTGGACACAATCTGTAATTGCTCAGTTTCCAAGAATGATCAGGCCAACATTCTGTTTACATTCTGTCAAATACTTCTCCCTACCTAACACTGATATTTTTGTTGTGTCAAAGCAGAACTTCAGGTGGCTCATGAGCACTCACTGGGACAGCACATTGGAAGCCCAACCATTTCCAAACCCATTGAAATATAAAGCTGGATTTCATCTACACATAGTCCTCAACTTAAAACCAGTCACTTACCAACTGTTCAACCCACAAAAGCTACTTACAACCTGATTCCAAAGTTACAACATCTCCCGCCCCCAACTGTCCCCGATAGCATTTTGGGTCTTGGCAATCAGTCCACATTCATAGCCATTAGCAGCACCTTGCAGTGATATAAATGTGATTCATAAACCAGCATTTACTTTCTGGAGAAAAAGATCTGATACTGAATGAGTTTAATTAATTGCCATAGAATCTTCCTAATGAATGAGGCATTGACTTTAACAGTTGCTTCAAAAAGGTCATAAATTTAGGTCTGGTCACATAACAACCTGCTTTAGGACCATCACAAGTTGTAACCATCATTTCCAGGCTACATTATGATGGTAAGTCAAGGACTACCTATGACTCTATACTGATGACATAAAAACACATTTGGATTAGTAAATTTTACCAATGCCTACAAACACACACACACACACACACACACACACACACACTGGTTATGAAAGGTGATAGAAAAAAGGTCTTGTGGAACACTACAAAGGCCGGGCACAGGAGCTGAAGAAAATATGCCCACTATTGATAGTTGAGTCAAGTCCTCCATACGGAAGTGGAACCAAGCAAGAAAGTGGTCCTCCAACCAAACCAGAGGCTGGAGTCCTTTAATAACCACATTCAGTGCAATCAAATGCTCTCAATCAATCAACCAACAGCAAAAATAGATAGATTGCCCTCATCCATCACTAAAAAGAGAGCTATTTCTCTAGAATACCAGTTCTACATATGAACATTGCGCCAAAATCATTCTGAAATGCTACAGAGCATCCTGATTGTTTTCCATTCCTGCTTTTCAGTTATCCTCTTCACCCACTCACTGCACTGCACTGCACTTTTCTGCATTGCACTGTGCTGCAGTTGCTCCTACCTTATTAGTCCACATATCTTATTTTGAAGATCCTCTCAGAACATAGCATTGAGACCAGGATTGGCAGCTGAAGGAAACCAATTTGTATACCTATAAGTTGGCTAACTAGCAAGTAAATCTATCAGGCACAGAATGGACAGGGGAGATGTGGAAGGCAAAACCAAGCAATCTCCATCTTCCCGTCTCCACTGACATTGCCATTTCACACTGCCCCCATATTTTATTTTTATTTGATTTGATTTGTCAGTTGCTGACAAGATAATAGGTATCAGTATAAACATAGTTATGAATACATGGATACATATAAGAAAAATAAAAAAAACAATAGGACAGGGATGATAGGCACGTTGGTGAGCTTATACACACCCCTTACAGACCTCTTAAGAAAGGGGTGAGGTCAATAGTAGACAGTCTAAGGTTATAGTTTTTGGGGTTTGGGGAAGAAACCACAGACTCAGGAGAAACCACATAATCAGTTTCTCTGAGTATAAAAATGGGTAAGTTGGGTAATGGGTAACAAGGAAAAAGAACGGTCCACCATTCAGTCTAATGCTGGTGTAAAGACATTACAGGATTTGTTACAAACACTGGATACTGAGAATCTCAACTCTACCACATTCTAAGTGACTTAAGTGTCTACACTATGATATTTTGGTATTTTAATTCTTGTTGAACTTGTTTTGCTTATTTTTTCCTTTTATGAACACATATAAACACACACACACACACACACACACACACACACACACATATATAATATTTGTTTTTTTAAGTTTTCGCGGGTACTTACATGTGTGCTGTTCAGCTTCCTTCGGGTATTATCCCACGTCATTGTAGTGCTTTTAAAGTTGTAGCAACGTTTCAGCG
>BLBF01000002.1:46313777-46431975 GCA_015471245.1 Laticauda colubrina
GTTTAGCTTGTCTACCTAACCCTGGTTGGGGAACCCAGGCTTAACAAAATCAGACCAGTAAGAAGACTCTGGAAAGTCTAGCTTTTTTGGTTAGAAGAAGATGTGAGGGATTTGTGAAAAGTATGGCAACATAGTGACAGATAGACTGATTAATAAGATAATGAAACCTAATCATAGCAGTCATGATGTCAACCCTGGTAGGCTCTCTAAGAATTTGCAAACTGGTAGTACCTGAACATTCAGAGTATTGACATGGAACCTGTCTAGATGACTACATAATATTGATATAAATATGTCCATGGATGCATTTCTGTTTCCAAATGGGCTGCTTGTAAGAATGTTTGCTGCTGCATATAACCTTCTTTGCTGCAATAGGTCAAAGGTCTGTAGGTCACTATTGAGCTAACCCATCCATGTGACTTAATCAAATAGTAGTGGATGTCTAATGATGTCGTTCCCTTTTATAGATACAGCTGGGACAGTGCTTGCATAAACAGACAGCTAGTATAAAATGACAATTTGTCAGAAGGGTGACATAAGCCTTGGTGTTGCAGAGCTACAGGAAATTTTGAACAGTACAATTTTCTGAATTATACAGCTCTTTGTTTTAAAAAAGGCTACATGGAAAAGATTAAGATTACCGCATAATGACCTTTCAAACAGGCTACAGCTCTGTTTACATGTGATACAGGCAGAGGATTACAGGTCTAGTCTCCAGTAGCCACAGAATGCATTGGCAAAACTCTGTCTAGAAGTTATATAGTTTAAGGATCTGATTCAGCAGGCAGCTGTTTTTTGCATTCCTAGCAAGATGTAAAAGGCAACACCTTAAAGTATCTAAAAGCCTTCTGCAAAAGTATAATCACTATAGACAGACAACTAATAAGTATTTTACCATAAATTAAAAATAAAATTGTGTAGCATTTTAGATACAAAAGCAAAATGGTAGCTCAGAGTGCAGAGGGGCAATCTGTACCTGCAACTCCCTAAATAATTTTTATTTTTTTCTGTGATTGCACTGCTGCACTCCCCCTCCCATAACTACAACACCATCTTTAAAAAAGATATGTCGGCTTTGCAGAGTTGCTTACAGATGCTATGCCTTGCCTTTTGCAGGCTCCAAAAGTCCTTTTTAATCTTTCAACCCAAACTGTTGCACAGCTGTTGTTACTAAAGGTTTCTGCATCAGATCTATTTTGTTAGCTGCAGATTAAAGGTCTGCCATTCTACAAAATAGTTGAATGACAAACAGAGTGAAAAACTTCTATTTCTTCATGCTATAAAATTATTACCTTTCAAACATCTTAGGCTTCATTTTGTTTTTAGAACAACAGCGTCATCAAATTGCTAGGTGTCACATGGCTTTACCTGTTTTATTTGTTTGTTTCCTCAAAAAACAATCAAGAATTTATCATTATGGAAAGCAGAATGAATGAATGAAAATAACGTACTACTGCAATGGGGAAAGCAGCGCTCAATTTCAATGATAATAACTAGATTTAGATTAGAATGCTTTATCATGCAGAGTCAATTTATGAAAATTGTATTTCAATATTTATAGAATATTCCATATTTTCAAGTCACCATGATAGTAATTATTCTTGGAAATATGCCAGAAATGTTATCTGCAATTTTGTCTCTGGTCTCCTCTTTTCTTTCCCCCCTTTTCCCTCCTCAAATCCATCTGTTTCAGTGACAGTTTGACCCTTGCAACCAGAAGTATTTCCATTAAACCTATTTTGTGGAAGCAACAGAGGAGATAAAGACAAACAAAGTTAGGTTTTAAATTTGTGTGAAATGAGATATATTAATTTTTTAAAAAAGAAAACCTTATATTCCTTCGTTAATTTAACCTCTTTTGGAAAAAACCACGTTCAACTATTTTCTTTAATATGCTAGCTCATTAAAGAAATTGTTTAGCAAGGAACAATATGGATTGGGAATGTACTGAGTCTACCTAATCTCAATCATTCTAGAGTCTATGAATGTTTTTATGCCTGTATCTGGACTGAAATTCAGCATAGTTTTGTTTTCACATGGAAACAGTAAATACAAAATGGTGAATTGACGCAATACAAAATAATTGATTGATAGTTGCAATACACTACAGTGGGTTGACAGTTGCAAACAAGATAGAAAGTAAAAGGAAGTAATTCATACCTAATTTTGCAAAAAGTGGTGCAAGATGTTTTGGAGTTGATATATTTTATTTTCTAAGAAGGATTACTTGCTTCTTTGACATGGAATGTACTGGAATCTGCTATGAGGAACAAAAGATTCTGAATGGAGCTAGTGCAGGACATTACAGAAATTAAATTTATTAGTCAATAAATTATAAAATTAATAGTCAATTACTTCATACTTCAGCATTTGGATTCCACCTAATCCAACGTTGATTAATCCTAATATATAGTTAATTTTCCTCTCAGCCCCAACACAGAGCTAAGTGAATATTTTTTGCTGAACAGACCCTGGCAAGAATGATAAAGCAAAACAAGAATGTCAGAAATACGGCAAGAGTAGAACCTGGGCTCATCTGAGTTTTTCTTCAGGAAACAAAAGTTTACAGGAATGTTGAAAATCATATTGTAAAATCTGCTTTTTTCCTCTTTCAGAATCTCAAGGATGACCAAGTAGACTTACTATATAAAAGCCATACTACTAATACTTAAGATATGATGTACAGTAACTAATATGCTGTCACCCAATCCAAGTAGAAAAAATGGGGTATGCAATGTATCATAAACTCAAATACAGGCACCCTGTTTTTATTCATAACACATAATTAGCTGGTGGACTTTGAAATTCAAAGATACAAGAACAGAAATATAAGCACATACCAAATGAAAATACTAAATTTATACCAATTTGTGCTTTAGAAAGAAGATCAGACATATTATTGAGATAATTACTAGTCATAAATATTTAAATCTGACATTAGTTATTACTTAGGAATACAAATTCTTGGTGGAAAGATGGAGTATAATATTCTCTAGTACTGGATGCAGAATATCAGAAATAGTGCTTTTGCATTCAAAAACTGAATGTCTGTTTCAATGGACATTTAAATGCTTAGTTTGTGGACATAGATTTCTAAATTTTATGGTTTGATTCAGCAAAGATATTTTTAAGTAATGATTCTCCCAAGTAATGATTGATTACCTTTAGCACAATACATCACAGCTATTTTGATCCAGGACATGCCTCTAAATGTTATCTGAAATTATAATCCAGAATAGGACTGTAATGTTGTTGCTTTACCACCAAATAAGCCACAGAGACCCTTTTGTACCCAGGAACCTCTCTTATTTTTTAAAAATGAAACTCTGCAGATGTATAAACATTCCATACCACCCTTGCCAGATTCTACTTCTTGACAGAAGTCCAAGTTACAAGAAAATAGCACTTCTCAAGAGAGAAATCATACTGATGCTTTCTTTATTTTTTATTTTAATTTTGCTGAGCTGCCTCAGCTAAAGCTTACCAGTAAGGGTCAGTTCATATTGGTTATATATTTAAGTTACTTTCCCAAACTTCACTACATCAGACTTATGAATAAGCCTTTATGATAAGACACAAATCTCTTTGGTGTAAAGCTGAAACTTGGCTAACCGTAGAAAAATGTCTACCACATCGTGGAAATTAAACACTACAACAAATTGTCAAAAGAATCAGAAACAACATATATTACTTGCAAAACATAACAGGACATTAATTATGATTCATGTCCATAGGAGGCAATCAATACATTCATATTTTTTTTCTATATCATTAGTTGGGAGTAGTCAGTATTTTTGGCTATGTTCTGCAAAGGTAAGAGAATTCATTTTTAGGTTGTTAAACAGCCTTCCTTAACTTATATCCTTCTATGTATCTGGAGGATGGTAAGAATTCAAACACATTTGGCTAACTGGCTGGCTATGAATATGAATAGAATTCAGGCATTTCTCTGACAGAATTGTGTTTTCATTGATCGCTTATTAATTTATGATTTCCAGTTAGAACTGAGGATCTGGTTCTTTAAAAAAAGGAAACATAACGAGCAATTATTTTAGTTATTAAACATTGAAGTTTGTTTTAAAAGTTGTTCTCTCCATTGGTTTTTAAGATGTGCAATAGTATTTAATTTTACTTTTCTTTTTTAAATATTTGTTATGAACTACAATGAGCTCCTTACAGATACATTTTCCTTTCAGAAAGCAAAATAAATAATTTTAGCTCAATACTGAGGCCATAATCATTTTGATAAAATATTAATAAACTCTGTTTCATTGAAAACAAAAACACAAAGACACATCTGTATGCATTTTTTCAGAAGTCCATTGAGTGCAGTGGGTTTACCTTCAAGTATAATTATAGAGTTGTAATTGAACTGCTTTTTCATTTTGAAAATTGTGAACCAATGAGAAGCAAACTGAATATTTTGTATCTATGTTAGTCACTAATGAACAGATTTTATTATGCTTTTTTCTATCCTGAGTTGTATTTCTTGAAGAACTGTAAACAACCACTATTCCAATTCTTTATTCTAATTCATATTATTCAAATTCCTGCCCTTTCCCTAAAACCACTGGGGGAAGATGCGTAATGTACAGTTAGAAAAGTATACATAGCATTGCTTTTTAGCTTTCTTTTAAGAGTTAGATTTTGATGTTGGCAGAAAAATATTTAATTTACTGAGATGAGTTGGAATATATTGAGCAAGTAAAACTATCACAGATCACACAGACTAATGACACCATTAGATTAAAATGTTGCCAGATACAGCAGTTTGTCTGGATATGTCTCACAAACAGTCTGTTACCAAAACAAAACACTGATGGAAACCATTGCTTCTTCCCAGAAAAGATAGAGAAGAAAAAGACAAGTAAAAGTTGATTTCATTATAAATAGGTTTTTCATTTTATACACGAATCACTGGAATATTTTTTATAATTGTTTCTTTAGCTTTTTTTTGCAATAAGCACGCTTATTAAAATTTCTTGCACCTTTTGAGTGTCTGTTCATCTGTTTTTCAGCTTCTTCTGCAATGAAATTATAAACGAGTGCAGTATTTTTGTGCTAATATATTAACATTAGTTACCAGAATGTCTAAGGAATTAAAATATCCTGATTAATAGTGCAAACCAAATAGAGGGAATAATTCAGAGGGGCAAATCACCTACTACTTTAGAATCTTGATTTTCCCCACTCCCATTTGCCATTCAGTATCTTTTCCTCTTTTATTTTGCCCAACTCGTTCAAGACTGAGAAAATATTTATTGCAAGTTACAAAAGTAACTAATGAACCCAAGACCTCCTTCTGTCTCATCAATCTTGAAGCAAGACAATAGCAAGCCTGTCCACACTAAACCTCCCAAAGAATAGGTAAGACTTATACTCAAGGTTATAAATTCAAGAAGAAAGAATATAAAGAACTCAATGATTCTCCCTAAGGGCAGTGGAGAACAAAGAGATCTATAGTATGACCCTGGGGAATGGGGCAGGGGAAGGTCTAAAGGGCATTCTTTGTAGTTTGAGTTTAAGCTAGGTAACTGAGTGAGCATTCCAATAACCAGAACTTTGGAAAGACTTAGAACCAAAAAAAATAAACATGCATGAGCAGATTGTACTCTTACAAGTTTCTGGTGGACATTCAACCATATTTCCTGCTACAGTTACAGACTAAATGGTGTTTATTTGTTTATTTGCTGGTTTATTTATTTATTAGACTTTTATGCAGCCCATATTGCCAAGGCAATATTTAAATGGTATCCTCATGAGTTGCTAAAGGTAATTTAAAAGGCAGGAAGTTTTCTGCATTTATTGATTGCTGCACCTGTCTTTACGGAGGTTAGGATCAACAGAGGTTAAGATCATCCATTTACTTTAATTACTCAGTTTAAATAATTACATTCTAACCATTATCCTTTCAACTATTTGGGGACATGATATTCTGGATTGCTCCAGGTTTCTTGCCTCTTCTATCTTTGCCAGAACAAAATGGATTCTTAAGTCAACATGGCATCATTATACTAATAAAGATGCATGACAGGTTGATAGAAATATGCTTGAACAAAGTTTTAGAGTACTGCTTTTTGCTTAGCACTTTAACTACTAAATTACACCAGTTTTCCTTGTCTAGAAAGTTTAACTCTGGATTGTGCTTATATGAAGCTTTAAAAAGAAGTAATGTTACTTATAAGAGATTTGGTGATTTTAAACATATATTTAAAATTAAAGAAAAATTCAATATCAACAATATTGAAGAAATAAGATGAGGCAAATATGAACTTCTGGTTTTGAGCCTCTTCGGCGACAGACAGAAATCCGTGATCATACACAGTTTCGGTCTGGGCTCGTTGCTGGAGCGCGCCAGGGGGGGAGACTGCCAACGGGGTTGAGGAGAGCTGCATCTGTCTTCCTCAGCTGACCATTACTCTCTTTCCTAAAGGCAATTGCAGTGGTGGTCAGAAATGGCCTCAAAGAAGAATTCAACTGGAAATGAATGTGCAGGAGGAAGATAAGAAGTGAAAATTCTGGCTGACGGGGTTAAATTGCAAAAGCAACAAGTAAGGTACCCGGGAATTTAAACTGAAAAAAAAGTAATATTGTTCCCAAAGAAGATTTGGAAGCAGCGAAGGAAAGTGAAAAGGGTAAGGTTTGACCTTTTTCCTTCTTGTCTCCCTTTCCCGATATTGACAACCAAGAGACTTAAATAAGAAATCGGAAAAAAAATCTGCTTTGACATCAACAGGCAATTAAGCTGAAAATAAAATAAAATGTCAAAGGGATAATAAAGATTTCTGGACATTAAAAAGTTTTTTATAAACAGGGAAGGAGAGAAAAATAAAGGGCAGGATCTGGAAAAAGGGAGGACACTGCCTGGAATTAAAAAGAATCTATAGTAAAACTTTAACAAGACTGTTAAAAGATACATTTTAACTGAAACTTGGTAACTAAATTGTAGAACCCCAGGAAGAGAAAGTGAAAAAAAGCAAAAAGAAACAGCTTGCGTGTATTTGGATTATTTGGTGATCATTGGACTCTTGGTTATTGCATTTGAATGACTAAAATTAATCGGGTGGTTGTTTAAAAATTTATATAATGGCACTACTTCTGGATGAATTGAAAATAGAACTTAAAAAGTACAAAGAAGATGCACAAGAAGGGAGAGGCTTTTTCGGCTTCGTTTTTCAATTCTTAGAAATAGAGATTTGGAACTATGAGAAACAACAAGAAATGTCTGCAAAATAAGAAGACTGGAACAAAGAAGAAGCCATCTTTAATGAACAAGTAATTCTATGTGGGGAAGAAAAAGGAAAGAGGGGAAAGAAAATGGAGAATTTAAGACTTAAAAAAACAACCAAAGAAAAGAAAAATAGTTCAAAAAATAAGTATAATATTGGAAAGCAACAGAAGAGAGAAATACAGAAGAGAGAAATAGAGGTAGAGAGACAAGGGGGTAAAAAGGGGAGAGAGAAGAAGAGAGGGAAGAAGGAAAGGAAAAGAAGTTATAAAGGACAGAAACAAGATATAGAGGAACATTATCTCTATTTAGAGATAATGGGTGAAAATTTAACTGAAAAAAGGATTCTGTAAAGGTACATAAGATTGTATTGTTATATTAGTATTAGAAATAATTTTAGAAAATTGGAAATGTATGTATGATTAAAATGAGGGATAAAATAGCTGTTGTAATCTTGTGAAATGTTTGTTAATAAAATAAATGAAATAAAATAAATGAGAGAATTGAATTAGGAAGGGACGGGAACATTTTAATTAGTTAATGTTTTATAAAATATAAGTGAAGGGGGGGAGTTAATTATGGAAAACTTATAACTGTTCCCAAAGAACTATGATATTTAACTGAAAACTAATGTTAAAAAAGTTAAGATTTTAATGAATATTAATATTAATGATAGAATTGAATTGGAAAGGAATGTGTTGTTTTAACTACATATATTTATAAACCTTTTTTAAAAAAGAATATAGTGTGTATTTTAAGAATGTACCAAGCAGAATTCGAATTGAAGTTATGTATTATATTGAAAGTTAAACTTTAAGGTATATATTGGAGCTTAAATAAGAGTTAAATGGATAAAATTAAAATATATAAAGGTCATACTCCAATCAGCAACTATAGGAGAAACTTTGTTTAATGAGAAAAGATAACATGAAATTGAAACAGGACAGACAAAAAGTATAAATATAAGGATTTGAATCGAGATGAGATAATTGAAATAAAATTAAGAAAATTAAAAGAGGGGAGAAGCTATGTAGAAAATATAAAACAATAATAAGATATGGAATTGAACATAAAAATGAGCATGAAATTGAATTTGTGTCTGTATGAAGAAATGTAACCCAGGATCACGTTACTTTAAAAAAAGATGTTTTATTTGTATTTCTTTGTGAAAACTCAAATAAAATTTACAAAAAAAAAGATTAGGCAAATATCCAAAGAAATAGTAGCTATAGTGTTCATTTATTATTTAGGAATATGTCACTTGTATTCAGACAGACTTTTAAGGAGTTTTATTATTGTTGAAATCTAGCCAGAAAGAACATAAACATGACCAGTCAGTGTTCAGCATAAACCTTTTAATGTACTGAATTAATGAGTATCATGTTGGTTTACTGCCACCAAGTGACCAAAAACGTGAAGCACTGAAATTTTGCTTTGTTTTTTGAACCATAAGGTGGGCAGGAATTGAGAGTTATTCCCACCCTTCTAAAAAGCATCAAGTTGAAGAAGCTGTTTTACATTTGTGGAGATTAGTGGACTGATAAATGATACATATGGAAGATGTTATTACTGTGTAGCCAATCCCAGAAACCATTATTTGCATCTTTAACATCATTAGGCCTGAATCATACAATATTTCCTTATTTCAACTGAAACTGAGATTTTGGGCAAAACTGAAACCAAGGATGGTGCAGTCTGAAATTTTGTGGGATTCGAGAGAGAGCTGATGGTTGGTAAATAAGAAAGTTGAATATCCCTCTGCTGATTTAATATCTCCTCTTCCTATCTCCAGTGCAGCCTTTTGAATCTCAACGGCACAATATCAAATTGACTGGACTACAACTGGGAGGAAATGAATAACATTTAACAACTTACCTTTTTCTATAATTGATTATGATATGCAAATGCAAAACAAGCTAAAGAGGTTTTTGATGCTTGCTGTACTTTCTGTAGCCAAGAAATATATTTTTAGAACACATCTTAGAATTAACAATTTAAAAAATCATTCTATTCTCTGAAAATTATTCCTAATTGCAACAATTTTATTTAAAATATCATACATATCATGCTGCCATCCTTTGTGGCAAAGCAATAAGCATGCTCTCTATTTATTTTCACTATTCTGCTGATATGCCATGGAGGAGGGAGTAATTGTATCAAGATTAATGATGAGTTACATAGTTGAGTACTGGGAATTGTACTGCGATGACCCTGGGCATGGCACAAAGGCAACACAGTCAGATAATCAGTAGGAATCCCATTATTAGCTGCAACTTTGCCCCAGTGTCCTGGTTACCTTTGGCTGGAGAAAAACTCTCCAAGGAACAGCCTTTGGATGAGATAATTAGTCTGGCAGGGCAGGAGAAGGAATTCCAGATGTGAAGGAACGATAGTAATTCAACACAGTTGAATCCTGGGAGGATGCCAGGAACACAGATAACCAAAGTCAACACAAGATAAACTCATATTTATTCACAGCAGATGCCGCACTCAGCATGCATATCTTTTAAACTCCCAGGTGTGGCTAATGAAAGGAATCAGGGCCTTTTCCTCCCCCATAAGCCACACAACTCATCATGCTCCCTTCTCCGTTCCTCCCTGCATGCCCTAGGATGAAGAAGGGGTGGGTCTGAGTCTTCCTCTGAACTCCTTCTCCCTTGTTCTACCTCTTCCCTGCTCTGCCCAGCCAGACTTTGCCCTTCCCCAGTTTCCTCCACAGCCAATGGAGCCACACTCCCACTCTCTGTCAGCTGTTCATCTTCCTCCTTGGATTCAGACTCCGACAGGGTCCCAGAAATTGGGACTTTTCTGTGACTAAACAAATAGTCTATCAAGTAGACTACAATAGTGGTAATACTACAATATCTAATAAAGACTCTGCATTGCAAATGCAAATAACATGTCATGTTTGAAAAAGAAGCCATAAATCCAGTTAACAAATGAAAATGTGTTTTCCAAAGCCAAATGTGGATTGGAAACACCAATCTTAAAATTCTATGCACAAGATAGTTTTTTTTTTAAATTAAGATCTATGGCAGATCCTGGCATACTGGAAGAAAGGAACAATTTTTCAAAACTTCCATATATGTATACTTTTTGCCTTGTGATTATTTAGTATTTACCTACTAAAGTAAATTTCATTAAACTGATACCTGCTGAGAATTATTTCCCAAAGCCTGAGCTGGGTTAAGCTATTTTTAAAAAATATTTGTTGATAAAATTACCATTTGATTAAGCCATTAAAATTAGATTCATACTAACACATAAGTAAGATAGAATTTATGCCTTCAATCATTAATTTTATGTGGGAGTATACATCAAGTGGCATAAATATATAAACAAATAATGGGTATAAAACTCTTTAGACTGCCAGAGCTGAAATTCTGTCTCAATTCTAATGTTTAATTCTCATTTTTCAAAGAATTACCATTATTAGGGATGTCTTGGACTTATTTGAGATATCAAAGGTTATGTGAGCTCTGCTTTCTTGATCTATAACTTAAGCTATAACTATGTTTTGAAACTATAATACAGTAATGGAATTCACAAACCATACTGGAACAAAATACTGTGATTTAAATAAGGAGTTAACTGAAATGTGAGTAGGCACTGTATAGGACAGTGGGAGGTTGCAGGTGTTTCTAAAAAGGCAGAAGAAAATGGGATTACAGATTACACTGAGGCGTAACATGGCTTCACTTTATTTACACATGTATCATTTTGCCTTTTACCTTATACTAAGGCTGTCAATAAAACATTAAAATTAATAAATAAATTAGCATGTAACATAAGATTTACCACTATAATTTATAAAATATTATTTATGATTTAAGGGGAATTCAACTGTGACTTATTCAACAAACTATATTAGCATATCTATAATCCACCAGAGTATGGTTTGTCTTTAGTCCTAGTCGTAAACCTCATAGTCTTTCAGGAAAAGCTGTACTCATTCTAGAAGATTATTCACATAATTGCCTTTAGAAAGAGAATATGTATAACTAATTTTGAGTTGAATTATCTACATATTGTTTATAACATAGTTTTAAAACTGTGATGACTAAATCTTACACTGATATAGAAGGCATTTCCAACTACTTTCTCATTGCAATAGATTAGGATTGCAGAAAGAAAAACAAATAATATGTTTTCAAGAATTTATTTCACTTCAATTAGCTATTGAGCTAACCAATTTCAATTGCTCAAAAGAACTAGTTTCTGCAGCAGTCAGTGCCTAATAGAGTAATTTTATTGAATTCACTTTCTAATTAACTAACTTTAAGGCCCGGTCTCACTGGCTGATGGATGCAAAATGTATGCATAAAGGACACAGCGGACGAGCAAAATTTCGGGGGTGGCTCCATCCGTTGTCATCCGCTCCAAAAAGTGATGAAAATTTGCATAAACAGAACGGAAAAGAACGGAAAAGAACGGACGTGGGTAGAATGTAGTGGGGATGTTAAACGGATGTTCATAGGAAGCCTAGTGGATGAAAGCGGATGGAAGTGGATGACACCTCCGAAGGGGTTCTGGGTGAGAATTTTGAAGTGGATGCATAGCGGAAGGGGCGGATGCATAGCGGATGAAGCAGATGCATCATGGATGCCTATAGGAAACAAAGGGGTTGCTGCACGAATGTATATCGGATGCAAAGCGTTCACTGCGCATGTGGGAGTCTGAATTGCATCAGCTCCACAGATATAAAAGGATGCAGCATGCACGCAGTCAACATACAGGGGAAAGATGTGCTGCCAGATACATCTTGCAGGAACACCATGGTTCGTCAGTCAGGCAAGAAGAGGAAGTCTGTGCCTACTCGTTCAAGCCCTGGCAAGGTGAAGAAGGACAGAACCAGCATCCCACCCCCTGGCACTGACTCTGAAGCTGCTGCTGCTGCTGCTGCTGTGGTGGACCAGCCCCAAGGCCCTCAAAGTCCTGCTACTGAAGCCCCTGCTGCTCAAGCCCCTGAAGGCCCTGCTGCTCAAGCCCCTGAAAGCCCTGCTGCTCAAGCCCCTGAAGGCCTGCTGCTCAAGCCCCTGAAGGTCCTGCTGAAGCCCCTGCCAGAGGGAGGAAGAGGCAAGGGAAGGAGAAGGGAGAGAGGAAACAGTACACCATTTCCAAGGAGCATGAGGATGAGGTGCTGGAATGGCTGAAGGAGAACGAGTATCTTTGGAGAAAGGGCCACAGACTGTATCAGGACACCAAGAAGAAGCAGGCAGCTTGGAGAGACATGGCAGAGAGCCTGGGGTACACTGCAGAAGTACTCCTTGGATGGTGGAAGCACATGCACATCTGGTTTGGCAAGCTACACCTCAAGAAATCTGGGCAGGCCGCTGTCAAGCTCACTGACCGGAGATGTATGTCATGGCCAAGTGCAGTTTCCTGGAGGGTGAGATCTGCCACCAAGGAGCAGCCTCTCTGAGACCCCTCTCTCTCAGACAGCCCACAGACAGCCAGTCCTTTTCCAGCCAGGAGCCAGCTACCCTGTCCAGGCAGGTGTCTTCAAAGGGCCCCACAGCAGAGACCTCCCCGACAGCTGCACTCCCCATGCTGGCGAACTTGTAGGATCCCATGGGGGATGATGCCCTGCTGTCACAAATGGAGGAAGAAGCAGCAGCCACCAGAGGCCAATCCACCCCCACCCCCACCCCCAGCTCCAGAGGATGCAGGCAGAGAGGCAGACTGGAGGACCAGGACCACAGTGTGCTGTTGGAGATCAGGGACACAATGAAGACCAGCATAGAACTTCTCTCTCAGCTGGTCCACAGCGACATACCATCCTCAGACCGGAAGCCCTCCATCACCTACGTGAGCCAGACCCTCAGGGACCTGCCCAAGGCCCAGTACCAGGTGATGAAGCAGAAGATCACAGCATTTCTGCACAACCCTCAAGGCCCAGCTGAAGCTGCTCCTACCCAGTCCAGGTCTGCTCCTCCACCCCAGGCGATATCACAGCCCTTCCACGACTTTCAACAGCCCCTCACCTACCAAGGCTACGACTACCAGGCCTTCCCACAGCACAAGCAGAACTTCCCAGTCCAGGCCCAGGTTCATCGCACGCCACAGACACCACTCCTCACCCAGCTGCAGACCAGACAGCCCCACTACACTCTTCCTTCCTCCACCCCACAGCCAAGCCCGTCAACGGACAATCTGTCATCAGTCTTGGGCCAGATATCTCAAGTCCTTGATGAAGGGCCTCTCAACCTCACGGGACTGAGTCAGCTCTCAGACAGCTTCCTGAACACACCATCCCCTGTTGTACCCTCGGGGCCAAGCACCCCAATGGTGCCTCAGACCAGCACTCAAGCCACAGCCACCTCCACAGTCCCTGCCCGCTTAACAGCTGAGACCATGGACATGACTCAGAGTGACTGAGAATAGTGTCAAAGACTGAGTTGTACTTGTTAAGTTTATCTTTGCTTAAGACACTTTACTTGGTTCATTTTGCTTATTTAATAGTCATAAAGTTTACCTAAGAAAGTTAATGAAGGTTATCTTTGCTTAACACACTTAATACAGTTTACTTGGTTCATTTTGCTTATTTAATAAAGTCATAAAGTTTACCTAAGAAAGTTAATAAAGGTTATCTTTGCTTAAGACATTTAGTTTACTTGGTTCATTTTGTTTACTTAATAAAGTGTTGGTGAAAACTTTGAAAAAATGGTTAAGCCTTTGCATGCTTGTGGAATAGATAAGGATAGTTGTGGGATAGATAAACCTCCAGTGCAAGCATAGTGGGACTGTATGGTCCACCATCCCAGCTACCACACATATGTACCTTTATTATCAATAACAATTTATTCATTGATCAACACATTTTAAAATAAACAAAGCTCTTTATTAATGCCCTATTCATTGTAGGACCACTCAACATACATGGCACAATCTCATCAGTGTGATGAGACAGGCTGAAGGAAGCATCCATTAATCATCTATCATCCTGTCTTGCCACTCCACTGCTCCAGCTGGGGAGTTGCACCAGTGTCTCAGGAGGTTGCGCTACTTCTTCCCTTCACATGAAGCTCTGTTGGGGCCTTGTACATCCACAGTGTCTATGAGGTTATGTCCTTGCCTCCATTCACCAGGCTCCATGTCCCCATTCCCTTGTTGACGGTCGACAAGTCTGTTCTGCAACACTGAGTAGCGGGTGCGCATGAGATTGTGCAGGATGCAGCAAGCTTCCACGATGCTCCTCACAGTCTCTGGGTCATGCTGCATGGTGGTGAGAAGTATCTGGAACCTGTTGGCCAGGATGCCAAAGGCATTCTCCACCACCCGTCTTGCCCTGGACAGCCTGTAGTTGAAAATGGTCTCTTCACGGGTGAGGTCTCTTGAACTGTACGGCTTCATGAGGTAGATTCTAAGAGAGAACGCATCATCACCAACGATGAAGTAGGGCACATCTTGTGTGTCATTAGGTAGGGGGTCTGGACCTGGAAAACCCATGATGAGGTTGCATTCCAGCCCATCCTTGAGGTCACTTGCGTTATATACCTGGCCATCTGAGGCTGACCCCTTGCCTGAAGCATCGATGTAGATGAACTTGTAGTCAGCATCAACCATGGCAAAGAGGATGATGCTGAAGAAGCCCTTGTAGTTTTGATAAGTGGACCCTGAGTTGGCTGGAGCTTTGCAGGCCACGTGCTTCCCATCTATGGCTCCAACGGTGTGGGGAAAGTTCCACCTCTGATACCACTGTTCTGCAAGTTTTCTCCAGCCTTGTTCAGTGGTGGGGCACCTGAAGAGCTCCTCCACGTATTCTTCAATGATGGCCTTCACCACTTCTCTGACCACTTTGCTGATGCTGTTGTGTGGCACCCTCCATGCATACTGCATGTTTCTGTATGTGGTTCCAGAGGCCAGGTGCCGCAGTCAGTGCCACCTTCAGTCCACCTTCAGTCCAGGGTCCAGGTTGGGATGGAAGTTGGTGCTAGGCTTGGTCAACCTGGGTCTCAGATGCTCTACAAGTTCGTCAAACATGGCTGGTGGCATCCTCATTAAGTGATGGAATGCACGAAGGTCTTCATTCCTCAGCTCCACCATCAACTGGTCATACAATCCAAGCTCCATTCTTCTCACGATCCATCCTCAGACCCATGCAGCTCTTGGACGTCTCCTTCTTCTCCTTCTGTGTGAAACTTGAAACAGTCTGAACAGATTTTAGTTCTGGTGATGAATGAGCGCAGCTATCATACGGACTGTGTCATCATCCATGGTGGAGAACAATTGAAGATGTTGAAGACCAAGACCAAGGGTGAAGAGGTCTGTACACCACAGCTGCTGGACTCATACTGTGATCCAGATGATTTTCTCCCCCTTTTTAAAGAAAATATTGATTGTCCGCTAGGTGTCCTTCCACATACTCTAGACATACTGCAGACATCCTAAATATATGAGATACATCCCAGATACAAACATTTTGTCTGTTTTGAATACTTTATATATGAGATGCATATGCTTATATCCTTTCTATTTCTGTGCTAGTAACGCTGTGTAGATATTCCGTGTACCTTTTGTTTCCTCCCTCTTTCCGTTTTCAGCTGCAGCAGATGTGAGTTGAGGGGATGGCCAGAGGATGCAGAGAGGATACAGCGGACATTTAATGGATGATAAATGGACATAGAACGTTTGTTGCCCATATATGTTGCGGATGTACATCGTATGCAGCAGAAAGTTCATCCGTTCACAAACTTTTGTGCAGCTCAAAACTTCTTGCGTGGATGAAATCGCAGTGGACGAATGCTCGACGGATAGAGCGTATGAAACACATATGCAGTGAGTACACAATGGATGCATAGCATTTTCCAATGGATGGCAAGCTTTTTTTAATGTGTTACATCCTCTTTGCATCCGTAAGTGCAGTGGGACCGGGCCTTTAACTGTTTAAGCGATGTGTTGTAACCACATATGACCACAAGAAGGAACTCCAAATCCAGATATTTTATTGTTAAAGCAGATTACTGAGAAAAAAAGAGCAAAGAAACTATAAACCCAAAATATAACAAAATTGGGGAGCATAATAACTAATTATAATCTTATCAACACAAGTAGCATTATCTTGAATATGATTTTAGTGTGTGTATGTTTTGCTGCAGAATTTTATTTGAAAAGAAGGTGGTATGTGAACTGATTTTAATTTTGATGAAACAGTTTAATATGCAAGTTGCAAAACACTATCTTTAGCATACCAGATTTTCTACCTCCAGGATAATAATCTGAAAAGAAATTGAGGAGCTAGAGATGAAATACCCCTTCCTTTGCTTTTCATATTACTTGACTGAAATTGAAATTTGGAACAATTAAAGATGATATCACTTTTCTTAAAATATTAGCAATCAACATTTCTGAAGAGTGAATTAGGCCAGGCTGTTGTGCTAGTCTTTCTCTCTTAAAGTTGTATTTCTCTTTCAAACATATGTTGTAAATAAAAAGTAGTATTTCTATTATTATTATTATAATCCAGACAAGCCAAATTCCTTTGGCTCAACTCATAGTGATGACATGAATATAGCAATGTTGTTGTTGTTTTGGGCAACTGCATGACATTGGTTATCTTTGCCTGATTCTGAATCTTCTTTTTTAATTTCCCTTCTTCATTTTCAATACCACAATTTGCAGGAAGTATGAAGCATGATCATATCTCACTATTTGTAACTGGAAACTGACCATGACTTTACCACACATACAAATGATTGGCTAAGACACATTACAAAAGTATAGTTATAATTTCCAAGATAGTTTATCTCCTGGGGTTGGGAGAAAATTGGTGATTCTTTCCTTGAGATATGCTATCTTTTAGGTTTGGCTTTTGTTTTTTATTATGTTTTTGCAAACTATCATGTTTTCATGGGACATTACTCTGGTAGCATATTTAAAGGAGAAATACTTCCAATGTAGGCAAAGTTCCCCTTACCATCACCAATAAGGAAAGCCCCAGAGACATACTTAGTTTCCAGGATAGCTTCAGATAGAGATTTGTAATACTGTAGTTAGTATTTGGACTCACTAGTGACAGAAAATCAGCTCAAAGTTTCAAAGCATTACTCAAAATTCACAACTATCATAAAGATTGCTACCTGGATGTAAAATAATTACTCTGCTAATGACCAGTCCAGGAAGTTACCGGGAGTCAATGCTGACTTGCAGGCATTACAAAAACACAAAAACACAATAAAAAACAAAAGCCAAACCTAAAAGATAGCATATCTCAAGGAAAGAATTTTCTCCCAACCCCAGGAGATAAAAATAGAACTTCCCAATGGGAGTTTCCTCTTCCCTGATGATAGGGAAAATACCTTCAGACTTGCAACACCTGTCCCAGCAGTAATGCAGACAGGCAGCACACCGGGATGAATTAACTGCATCTTTATGGTAATGTTGCATTAACAGAATCTGTTATGTCTGAAAGTACATTTCTCATCTTTCATCCTTTGTCCAAAATATTAGGAGGGCTCCCATCTGAGATGTTTGCTGCTGTCAGCTAAGCTGCAGTAAGAAATAGCAACTAGCAGCATTAGAAAAAAGATCTTTATTGGCCTTCTTTGATAAAGTGACTAAATTAGTAGAACAAGGATATGCTGCGGATGTACTGTAGTATACTTAGTATATTTAAAATATGGCATTTGATAAAGTAGACCACAGCCTATTTCTTCATAAGACAGAACAATGTAGAATGCACAGTACCAAGACCAGACAGATTTGCAGTTGGCTGACTAACTGCACTCAGTGTATGATCCTTAGTGGAATTACATATACATAAAGTGAAGCATGCAAAGAATATTTCAAGGTTCTGTCTTGGACCAACAGTTCTTCAACATCTTCCTAATTAGCAATAGCACTTACACTTATATACACTTACACTTTATAGTGCTTTATAGAGCTTTAGGGCTCTCTCTAAGCTGACTGGTTTAGACAGTCAGCATATTGCCAACAATTTGGGTCTTCGTTTTACCCACCTTGGAAGAACGGAAGGCTGAGTCAACCTTGAACATGGTGAGATTTGATATGCCAAATTGCAGGCAGATGGCTGTCAGCAGAGGTAGCTGCAGTACTGCACTCTAACCAGTGTGCCACCAAGCCTTTTTGACCTAGATGAGGGGGACTGAAGGGGCATTTAAATTTACAGATGTCACCAGACTGGGGAAAATTGCTAACACTTAGAAAATAGATTCATGATTCAAAGGATCTGGACAACTTAAGTTCTAAGCCTTATTAAATTATGATGCAAAGCCACAATGCAATCCATGCAACACTTTCACCATTCTGCTGCAACTCCCTGTGGCCCTGTAGCGGCAGAGGGATAAAAGAGCTGTCCTTGTTGCAGCGGTGGTGATGGCTGAGGCCTTAGTGTGGGAGCAAAGTGCCTCAAACTTGCTTTGCATGGCAATAGGATTCTACCTTCATCGTGGAATTTGCTGTTGCCACCAGCAGAGGGCTGGGAGAGAATGGTGGGAACAATTCTTGTGGGATGAGGGCCATCCCCCAAGCCTGGCCTTCCTCCTCTCATTGCGTGGCCAAGAGAAAGAAGATGGCAGCATGGGAAGAAATGATGATTACTTAGGGGAAAAATTTTGGATATGGGATTGATCTAGAGAAATGGCAAAAATTGTGGTCACAAAATTATAAAACAACAATGTCAACTTCTTATAAAGAAAATTTGTATGTTTTACAGGTGGCATCTACGAGAATTGCAAGAATGTTTAAGAACAAATGGGATAAATGTTGGAAATGTCATCAGATACCTGGTTCATATTACCATATGTGGTGTACATGTTCGGACGCAAAAATATATTGGACTAAAATCCACGCATGATTGGAAAAAATGATAAAACAACACATAAGACTTTAAACCAGAGATATTTTTATTGGGAATTATACCAGAAATATACAATAAAGAATTGAAATATTTGATTGTAAATGTTTTAACAGTGGCTAGAATTGTATTTGCTAAGAATTGGAAAAATGAAAAAACACTTATGCAGGAGGAAGCAATTAAGAAAATTATGGACTATGTTGAAATGAGTAAATTGACATTTGACATTAGAGAACAAGAAGATCAACAATTTCATATGATATGGGACTTATTTTATCAATGGTTAGATAAAAAAACATGGTAATGAAATAGACTAGGAAGCTTTGTAATAGAAGATTAATATATATATAGAATATAATACAAAATATAACAATTAGATGAATGTATAATATAAATTTATAATAAAATCTAGAATATCTTGTATGAAATGATGGAATAATAGTAGTAATAATAGACAAATGAATAATTAATAACTGGTAGATATATAAGCATTTGTTAGATTGACAATTTGAGAACCTTTACAACTTGTGAGTAAGGACTATGAAAGGATAGCACAAAAGATTTGTAACCAACTGACACGCTGTATGCATATAATTGAAAGATGGTTTTATGTTTTTATTTTTTGTCTGTATGTTTGTCTTAAAAAATAAACATATATATATATAAAAACAAAAGAGGGCAGCATGGGGAAACACTCACCTCCCCACCGAGCACCAAACATAAAAGCCCAGTGAGTGGGGCTGGTCCAGAAGTGCCCCCAATGGAGAGTCAGAGGATGGAGAAGCCTGGCCCAGCTCTCATAGCAAGACACTTTTCAGCACCTCCAGATGTGAGCTGCCTCCTCTGTAATGTGGCGCACCTTTCACCACATTTGAGGAAGCCTGGTAGCGATGGCTGGGGTGGGGGGCAGTCGAGATGTCAGGGCTGCTCCTCCCCCTTCTTAGCAATCTGGGCCTGAAGGAGCAGAGAGTTGCGGGCAGAACACTGGAGTATCAGAAGGGTTGCTCCGACGGCACCCCAACAGGAAGGGGATAGGAAGAAGGGTAGGGGGCTTCTTGGAGGAAAAGCCCGGCTGGCTTTCCTTTTGGCGTGGGGAGTGGGGAAGACCCAATAAAAATCCAATTTTCCCCAATCAATGGAAAAAATAAAGGTCCAGCGGTCCAGAGTCCAAAAAGGGGGGTGGATTCTGTTCATCCGTTAATCAGAGAGGAAATCAGTTGAAATCTGGGTGGCAGACTATTCAGAGATGGATCTGCCTGGGTCTCTTCTTCCTCCCCCTTAGATTTCCCCCTCCCAGCTTTCTTCTCTAGCCTCGTTTTAAGGAGAGGGGGAAGCAAGGTGGGAAAATAGTAGCTAAAAGGCGGCAGGGGGGGGGTTAGTGTTGGGTTTATTAAAGATGGGGATGTGGAAAAGTTGCCATTCATTTCCCAAGGTCCCAGGGAAAGTGAAATAAATCTCTCTCTCTCTTTCTCTCTCTCTCTTGTGTGTGTGTGTGTGTGTGTGTGTGTGTAAATAATAGCCCAAGATAGCTTCAGCCAAAATAACTCCTGTTATAAAAGACAGCTGTCTTTTTAATAGTTGAAGTCATGTGTGGAAGAGGGGAGGTTGATTTAATCTCCAAAGATCAGAGGACAAGACAAGAAGTAATGTGTGGAAGCAAGTCACAGGAAGTGCCAACATGGAACCAAAGGAGAAACTTCACAAAAGTGAGAATAATTAATCAGTAGAATTGCTTGCCTCCAGAAGTTGTAAGGCTTTATTGCTGGAAATTTTCAAGAAAAAATTGGATAATCATTTGTCCAGGATGAAATAAAGACCCTGTTTTGTCCGGGGATGAGACTAGCAAACCTTCAAAGTCCCTTTCAGCCCTATGATTGTAAAAGACTGGCATCCAACGCACCTTACCTCTATGATTGTGTGAAAGCTTTAAGTTAGTAAACATAAATATACTGTACATTACAAATGAGTCAGAGATAACAATATTTGGCTGTTTCTCTTCCTTGAAACAAACACTTTTCAGAGGTCAGGTAGCAAAATTGATACTGCTCCTTCTACAGCAGCCTGCAGAGATTCTTCTAGAGCAGACTGTATAGATCAAATGGATCAAATCTTCTTGGGGTGCAAATATCTGATATAGCGCCAACTGGAAGAACTACTATCTCCTCCCTCCCCCCATCAGATTTATAACCTGTTTTTCTTCCAGCTCAACCACAAACTCACCTCTTATGGCTAATGATGGGCTCGACCTGGGTCTCCTCGCTGCCAGATTTTAATTTTTAGCCACTATGCCTCATTTGCCTATATGATATCCTTTCCGATGTGTGCTAAGATGTCCATGGCTCAATTCCAGGCGCTCTGCACCAGTCCAAGAACAGAGCAGGTGGGAGGGAGGGAAAAGGCAGGGAAAGTCACAGCAACGGTTTTTTGGTTGTTGTTGTTGTTGTTTTTTTGCCCTTTCCTGAGTTTTGCCTTTTTCAAGATTATTTTCCTCCAGATGTATCGGGTGACAACTTCCAGGAATACTGAGAGTTGTAATTCAAGCCTTTCGAAAGCTGCCTGGGGGAGGCGGCTACAACTACAACTTAAATTATTGTTCTAGTGCACTCGGGTGCGCAGGCACACTGAACCGAGATGGCTCTTGATCCTGCACCTTCTTTACACCCCAGAAAATCTACTCGAGTTCCCAGGGAAAGAGGGCTAGAAGAAGCCGCCCAAGGAAGGTGGCCATAAGCGGCAGGGAATTCCCAATTTCCCCGGCCTTCGAAGAGCATATGCAAAAGAACATATGTCTGTCACAAGGCAAGTTTGCCGAAACGAAAGCCGGCCCGGAAGGGTGAGCGGAAAAAAAAAGTAGATCTGGGACGCCGCAAAGCGATCCCAACCAGCCGAGGGACCACAGCCGACGCTCCTGCTGCCGTATAAAATGGCCGGCGAGGGCTGCCTGCTGCTGGGCCCCTAGCGGCCAGTGAAGTTTCTGCCTCTCGGCAAGTTCCTGGTGCAAAATAGAGACGCTGCGGAAGCAGGGTCGGGTCAGCTCCATGGCCTTCATTCGGAAGAGACGGCAGGAGCAGGAGCTCTACTCCAAAGAGAGGTGGGTGAAATGCCCTGGGCTGCGGCAATGCCAGCGAACGGGCAAACGCTCAGGAGTTGGGCCGCTCTGAACGCCGCCCCTCCGCCCGCGGAAGCGTCTCTCGTTTGGGGAAATGCGCCGCGATCCAGAGAAAACCCAAAGAATTCCAGCTGCTCTCAAGCGGTTGGGGAGTAGGGAGGGGAACCCGTCTCCAGCAGCCACCGGAATCGGCTTCTTGTTCATTGGGGGCAAAGAAGCGACAGAACCAGGAACGTTTGGGGGGGGGGGGGGGGATATGGAAGAAGGGACTCCTAATCTTTGTGTGTGTACGCGTAGTTGTTGTTGTTGCTTTTGCTTAAAACTAGCATATCGTCAACCTTCCTTGCGCCGTCCCGTTGCGCCCTATTGCGAGTCATAGTCTTGCAATACGGAAGTGGCGTGGGGACTATTGTCTCGGGACACTGCGGTGTTTGCGCCGTATTGTCCGTCCTTTTAAAGCTACAGAGGCTCTAATTCTAAAATACGGCAATTGGGGCGGAGGGAGATTTACCATGAATTTCACGAGATGTTGAACATTCGTTTGATAATATCCCCTTGAAGCGATCCTGTTTCCCTCCGGATAAAATAGCATAGAATCATAGGCTGACAAGAGTTGGAAGTAAAAATATGCTTCGTGTAGCCTTTGCATTGCCTACCTACCACATTGTGATAAAAATGCTCCTTTAATTAAACAAATTACGGTTTATCAAAACAATTTGCTGGATTGTTCTGAAAGCGATAGTCCTTGGTGGGGGTCTTAATGTTTGTAGGTAGTACAGTTGAACCAATGAATAGAAAACAGTATAACTCTGCAACTTCAGTTTGTATATATCAATCTCCTCAGTTTTGTCCTGGAACTGATTTTGGAATAATGAAGAATTATGTATGAATATTCTCATTATAAACAGGAGTGCATTTCTATACACTCAAACCCTTCCAGACAGGAATTTTGGAACAGAGGCAAGGAAAACAAACATAAATTAACCACATACTGTAAATTCTGAGCAAGTTAGAAACCTTTTAAAAATAAATGCTTTTTAAAAATTTAATAATTTGGCTATCCACAGCTCATATTGACCTACATTCTTGAAATTGATAAAATTTCACAAACAAATATGTATCCGTGAAGATTTAGATGCAATTAAAATAAGTTTACAAGAGGCATAAAAGTGGTTTCATTTGAAGATGATCCAAATAACATATTCCTCTTGGGGATATTTGTCATGTTTATTCAGTCACTACTTCTGGTTCTTACTGTTCTGCATTAAGGTGAAAAAGGCTAAATTAACAATATATTTTTATAAAATGGAAGTAGAGACAAAAACATACCAGGCCCAAATAGAAATTAGTAAGATTTATGCAGAAAGTAAAATAAATTAGACTACTTTATATCTACTTTCTCTAACATCTATGAAAGGTAATGTGAAAATTTGCCTTATTTTTAACCCTAAAATTACACAAAATAGATTTATTCATCACGATACTCCCAGATTAAAAATAAGGAAACTAAATCAGGTGCAAAATAATTAAGCAGTGGACATTCCTAAGCAGTAAACATTATCTACAGATAATTCCCAATTTATGATTGCAATTGAGCCCAAAACTACAGTCATAAATCGTGGCACCCAGTGACCAGAGGTAATTTTCTGGCCTTTCTCACAGTGATTGTTAAATGAATGCCATGGACATTTACTGAACCACATTCTTTTGAATGGGTGGGGTTTTTTTGCCACAAACAGACCAAAAAAAAATAATCATAAAATGTAGATTTTGTTACTGTGTCCACTTGGGCATTCATGGGGCAGAAATTGGAAGGGGTGCAAGTGAGAAAATATATCTCAAAATAATAGTACAAACACCAAAACTGATGTACTGGTATCTGACTTGAAGACACAAGTACAAAAGAGCTGGATTTCCATCATGGTATCACTGCATGGCAACAATTTCTGTGTGTTAGAAGAAAATTTTGATCCGTTCTGCAGCCAGGTAAATTTAATTGAGAGCAAATCAAATACTATTATTCAGCTCTCAAACGGACCACAAAATCATAAAGGGTTGCACGCGTATATGCAGATGTGCACCACGCGAGGGGGGGCATGCACTTATGCACAGGGGACACTGGGCAGCACATATTGCCTTCTGGGTGCTGGCACATGAGCATGCGCAAGCAAGCAAGTGCACAATTATTGGCATGGAAGCCCAAAAAGGTTAGCCACCACTGACCTAGGTGATCAGGCCTATAACTGGAAAAAAAAAGTCCTTTTGCAAGTTCTTCCCTTATTGTTCTGTGATGGCACATTTTCAGATGTTCTTCAGATTATTGTGGATATTCCAACCAGTAAATATAAGTTAAAATTTTAGTGCACAGTTTTTTAATATGTTAATTATTCATACACATTGTTTGAAGGTTAGGCTTTAAAGGCATGAAATCTTACGCTCTGGTGAATCTGTTAATTCACCAACTCTCTTTGGAAGAGGGTTGCTATATCCATTACAAACCAGTATCCATGATGCGATATTTGTGCAGATTTTTGAAATTTGGGCTTTCTTTTATGACAATCATCGATATTTAAAAAGGGAAGATTGAGTAGATTAGAAAGTTAGCATCAAACTACTTGGAAAAAATAATGGTGATTACTGCTGCATGATTAAAGCTGAACTCCAATAATTTAATGTTTCAAGTTCACTGGTGTTGTAGCCCAACCACTACTGCTCAGATTATCCTTAAATTAAGCACCAACACAAGTTCAAAAATAGTAGTCTTACCATGCTTTTGCTATTTTCTCTTTCATGGAGACTCTGAGTAAAAAAAAGAAGAAGCTGGGGAAAGTGTCCTATAACACATGACATTCAGGATCTACCTTGCCTGGGAAGGATCTTTGTGATGGGATCATACGTTAATATATTTTGTTTAAAAGAAGTACATACTAATTACTATATAGCATTGCAAATATTTATATTCACTATGTGAAATCATCTATGAAATCCTTTCTTAGTTATTCATAGGAACTGCATCCTTCAAAAAGAAGGTAGACTTGTTTCTATTATTAATTGCATAAGAACAGAGCAGGACAGTAGAATAAAGGTCAATACTCCTTGAAGAATGAACGACTAGAAGAAATAAAATTTCTCAATTATCTTTTAGGCTAGGTCAGTAATTAACTCGACATTTTTTGCTCTGCTTTATTATTGCTTATTGATATTACAAAAATGTTTTTTTTTCCCTTAAAGGGATACTTTTAAAGTTTATGCATCTATTAAGAAGTTAAAATCAATGTTGCAGTTGTTTCTTAATGTTGCTGTTTTTTCCCAATGGGTAAAAAAAAGCACTTCATTTGGAGAAAAAGCTGCAAGTAAAATTTGTTATGATTATTCAAAATTTCCAACATTAATCATATTTTTTGTTATTATTGTTGTATGTATGTTTTTCTGTTTTGTATTTTATTCCTATTGATAAAACACAATAAATATACACATTAAAAAGATCATCCAGAATTTCTTCCCCTTGGATTGTTTACAAAATATTGTGGTATGTGTGCCAAGTATCCTTAGTAATCAGATTTGCTTTCTGATCTGAAACTAAAATACTTCCAACCTGTGGTTACTTAAACACATCAGTGAAGGAATGACTTTCATTTCCATGTCTAATTGTTTCCACTGCCAAATTACTTTTAGCTTTTAGACAGAAGCTGCCTTCTTGGAACACATCTAGCTTGCTCACCATGGCTGTAAGTCATGACAGTTGTAAAACTATGGTACTATTTTTATGGTGGTTGTTAAGCAAATGCCACTGTTGCAAAGTGGCTGCTACAATAATTAAACAAATTAAGTGAACCAGTGGTTTGTTACGGTACAGTTTTGTCATAAAACAGTGGTAAAAGTCAGCTTTCAGCAAACTGTTATAATATATGGTCATATGATTGTGGGATACTGCAAACAGCTGTAAAGGTGGCCCAGTTGCCAAGCACTGAAGTTTAGTCATGTGACTCCCATTCAGGGCAATTGCTGAATCCGGGCCCTAAGTAGCCCTGAGGTGCGGTATCTGCTATCCCGCATTAGATGGGCGTCTTATGATAGGGAGCGAAAGGAGAAAGAAACGACAGGAGACGAAGTTCCTCGGGATGAGTGCGCCCAGAATGTCTGGGTACACGCTCTTTTATTATGCTCATTCAAAAGGGGGTGATTGTTTATTCAGAGCCTAGGTCAAGCCCAAGTCAGACAGGATATACAGGATTTACAATAGCTCAGATAAGGCAAGATACCAGGTCAGACAGGATTGCAAGATTTATAATTCGATCAGGATATTCCTTCTTCACAAAGCCGCATGCCAGACAATGTAATCACAATGTAAATAAGCTATTTCTACAGATGTTTAGCTCCTTGTCCCTGTACGTGCCCTGCAAAAGGTCACTGAGGAGACAGAAGCTCAATGATTACACGTGAATGATACAATGTTGCAAATGCCTGAACGATACATAGTTGCAATGATACACAGTTGCAAACACATGAATGATACATAGTTACAACATCTCCTCTGTTTTTATCATTTATGACGAGTCTTCTTCCTTGTCCAAGAAGACAGGAACCTTTTTTCTGAAATGTTCACCGTCCCAGTCATCTAGGCAGGAGTGCGACCCGTCAGCGTCAGGGTTGTCCAAGGAGCGGTAACTCAGCAATGACATTTTTTCGTCCGGTGTTAAGGACTTAACATGAGCATGCAATAACACATTAACATTAGCAGTTATGGAGGATAATTGATTTTTCAAAAATTGCAATATTCTATTAAAACAACAAGGTCCTATAATACATATCAATATAATGATTATTAATGGTCCTGCCAATGCAGTTAAAAGGGTTGTAAGCCTTGGTGAAATAGAAAACAAGCCTTGATACCAATTATACATGTTTAACCTTTTCTTTTTCTCTATCTTTTAAGCGTTTTTCTAATTCTTTCATAGAATCCAACACGATCCCCCTGCTATCAGCATAAAAACAACATTCTTCTTTAAGCGCAGCACACAATCCCCCTTGTTTTAAAAATAACAGATCTAAGCCTCTACGATTCTGCAAGACCACTTCCGAGAGGGACGTCAAGGAGTTTTGCAAAGCTGTAATTGATTTCTCAATTCGTAATAAATCATCATCAATGGCTGAACCCAGAGCTGTAATTTTTTGGTCAGAGACAGCTAGTCCTGCAATGCCCGTGGCTGCGCCCGTGGTGCCCAGAGCAAGCAGTAGACCTAGAGTGAGAGTACTAATAATTTCCCGCTTTGCTCTGAGGGGGTATTCCATGGGTGCCTGTAAGGATATAAAACGAGTTGTACACGTTAATTTTTGGTACAAGCCATACTTGAATGCAAAATGATTTGGATTTAATAAGTTCATCCCCGTAGACACATGCTGTGAGACCGGTGGAACAAGCCCAGACAGAATTATTGCCAGGGATAAAATACATTCCTTTCAGGCGTGATGTTAAATTTCCTCCTGAAGTGGTGTAGACTGCAGAGTATCCTCCGATGGTGTGGGTGCGGCCAAGGCGGTTCTTAGGAAGATATACATTACAATGATAACCGTTAGAAACATGATGACAATATTGTGAGTAATTGGATGGAATATTTCCCAAGCAACAACTGACCCCAGTGATGGAAGAAACAGTAATAGTGGAGTTTCTCCAACGGCAACGTTCGTCTGATGTGGAATTAGCAATGGATTCTTGGGAAGCGATGGCTTCGTAAAAAGGTGGAGAGGCAGAAATACAAAGCCAACATGTGGAGGCAATTGATGAGTTTGAAGAGTTCAATGTGACGTTGAATGTAAAAAATATTTCCATAATGCTTTTCTGGCCAGACTCCTTTTAGGCGGGCACCCCATTTCAAGCCAGTGTCCCATAGGGTACTTTTCTTGCCTTGGTCCGTGAACCTTATGGTTACCGGGTTGCATTTGGGCAATTTTTTATCACTGCATGGAATATCCCATGTGGTGCGAGTGACAGTAATGAGATCACCCTTAGTGCCCGGATCCCAATAAATATGTCCAGTTGAAACACACGACCAGGCTTTGCAAAAGTAATCCGACGACCCCCCGCAGTCGAGAAGTCATTGGGCAGGGGACTGAGTGTTGGAAACGGGCTGTCCGGGGCATACATAAAACCTATATTTACAACTCTATGACTAGGCTCCGTTGGATGAGAAGGCGAGTTGTAGGCGGTGGAGCCTACAAGCATTTCTGCCAAATCGAATTGAAGTGGTGGGTAGAAGTCTTCTGTGCGAGAAGAATTGGTTGTAGAGCTTAAACGAATGCCTTGAAAGTCTTTTATAGTTCAAGTAATATTATATTTTCTATGAGGCTTCTGTGGATCGTCATGGACAGTTCTTTTGAAGCGTCGTTTGTTGACAGGATCAGAGTTCGGGTATATAAAAGCATCACAAGTAGGAGAGAGGACTATGGACAAGTTAGTTGTAGAACATTTACGAGATGAGAAGGGAATGCAATTAGTAGAAAAAGGATAATAATTACAATAATGACAATGAAGATTAATTTGGTCATTCATCAAGGATGTTAGTTGGGTTGGAGGAACCCGTAATACAAGAGAAGGACATTTAGGTCCCCCTATATCTAGCTTGAATGGAGGAAAAGATTTTAAGGTTCTTTTCCATAGGAAGAGTAAAGAAGGAACAAAAGAGCGAGTGATAGAGTGTTCTGTAAACAAAACAGAAGTGACAGAGTGAAAGCTATGGGTAGCATTTTCATGACGTACCCACATGGAACAAGTATAATAGCCTTCTGTTAATGAAGTGGCTTTAACACGAATAATCTTTTGACAGGAAGCATAGGTTTTGTTGAAGTATGTGTGAATATAAGGAGATAGATTTATGGGAAGATTATCATGCCAACAAACAATAGGACAGTCACTATCATAATTAATAAAGCGAAATTCTAATGTGGTCCAATGACCATGTTGAACAAAGGTATAAGTAGGATATGAATAAGGTAGAAATTGCAAAGAGGATATAGGCAAGAATATCAGGAAGAGTTTAAGATGTAGATGTAGCGGAGGAATTCCCATGATAGGGTCTTACCGCCCGACCAGGGACCCAGCAAGTGGTTTTGTCTGGTAGTAAAATCGCAGCGTAGCCTCGTCCACAGGTGAGAAGCTCAGCGGGACCTGCCAGGCGGGATCTGGCAATCTGCGATAATGTACCAGAGGTCTGTTAGGGGGGGGTGAGGGGGAGGAAAAATGACGTGAAGCAGCAGAAGTGGGAGGAATGCCAGTTAAATTAAGAAAATTTAAAGTGTAAAGACAAATGTTAAGAGAATTTTGCAATGCTGGGAGGTTAGGGGGTTTTTCCTGCAACGAATATCGATCAAGAGCATGTTTCAGAGATAAGTGAGCTCGTTCCACAATAGCCTGCCCCTGGCTGTTGTAGGGAATCCCAAACTTGTGAGTTACATCCCATCTGTTACAGAAGTCCTGGAAAGCAGAACTCGTATAGGCAGGTCCATTGTCTGTTTTGATTTCTTTTGGACGTCCCAGTGAGGCAAAGGTACGAATTGAATGATTGATGACATGTTTTACAGTTTCTCCCCTTTGAGGAGTAGCCGGAATAAACCCTGAATATGTATCGATGGAAACGTGCAAATATTTCCAAGGGGCAAAAGGTGGATACTGAGTTACATCCATTTGCCAAATTTCACAAGCTTTTAATCCTCTAGGATTTACTCCTATGGGAATGAAATGTCCTTGCTTACTACATGTGGGGCATTGTTGAATAATGGCAGCAGCTTCTGCCTGAGTTAGAGAAAATTGTTTTTGTAATGCCTTTTTATTTTGGTGAAAATAGTCATGGCTTTGGGCTGCTCTCAGATTACAAATTGATTTACCTGCTGCAGCTGCTGCAGCTGCGTCTGCCACCTTGTTTCCCTCCTGTAATATACCAGGAAGAGGTTGATGGCTCCTGATATGTGCTACAAAGAATGGATACGTACGGCTATTGATACATTGTTGTAGAGGAAGCAACAATTTTAACAAAAGAACAGATATGCTAGGAGATAAATAGGCTTGATATATATTTTTCAAAATCTGAGAAACGTATAAGGAATCTACTATTAAATTAAAAGGAGCTTTTTGAAACTGTTGAAACGCAATAAGAGATGCAGCAAGTTCTGCCTGTTGAGCAGAAAATTGCGGAGGGGTAATTTTAGTTTTCCACTCTCCCTCTTGGTACCATGCACAAGCACCATACATTTTCCCCCCATCTGCATAAAGCGTAGGTGCATCTACTAATGGAGATATTGAGAGGGGGGATTGCCATTCAAAAGGGAGAGTTTTAAGAAAAGTGAAACGTGGGTCCGCTGGTAAATGGCAAGAAGTTTGCCCGGGCCACTCTTCTAAAGCGTATTGTAGTTCTTCTGAATTACACCATAGCATTTCCCACGTGGTCAGTGAGCAAGGAGTGAATATTGAAACAGGCTCACATCCCATGAGTTGTTTACATCTTTGTCGACCTTTAAAGATCAACTGGGAATATGCAGAGGTTTTACTAGTGATTGTGGTCCGTGGGGTGTGAGACAAATGCAGCCATTCTAAAATCAGAACCTGTGTCTGATGAGATTGCATAATAACAGCTGTTGGTCTCTGAACAGTATTTAGTAAAGCAATTGATAAAGGGCAATTCTCCATAGCTCGATCCACCCATCGAGTAGCCAGTAAATGGGAAACGTCTTTTAATGCCTGCAACTGCTCTTTATTTAGAATGATAACATCAGACAGGGCTTTACCTTGTGTGAGGGCATTAAAAAGAGGAGCTAATGTAGCTGTGGTCAAACCCAAATAAGGACGTGCCCAATTTAAGGTTCCTAGGAACTGTTGTAAGATCGCAAGTGTGGGTTTCGGGGGAAGTGTTGGGAGGGGAAGGGAAGGAACAGCAGCTGAAGCAAGTAACTTGTGACCTAAATAGGGAAAGGGTGGTTTGGATTGTACTTTTTCTGGGGCTATTGTGAGACCTGCTTTACCTAGAATGGAGGTCAGGCACGGCAGAGTTTTTAATACCGTGCCCTTTGGGCCAGGTGCAGATACCAATATATCATCCATGTAATGATAGATTAAAAAATGAGGATATTTGTCCCTGTATGGTTGCAAGGCTAAATCCACAAAATATTGACACATAGTTGGACTGTTTAACATGCCTTGCGGTAAGACTTTCCATTGATATCGTTTGGTAGGTCTCTGATTATTTAAGGTTGGTACTGTAAAAGCAAATAATTTTCTATCTAACTGGTGTAATGGAATGGAGAAAAAACAGTCTTTTAAATCAATAATGATAAAGTCATACTCTTGAGGAATTATGTTAGGATTTGGAAGACCACATTGCAGGGGTCCCATTGGAAGGAGGACCGAATTCACAGCCCTTAAATCCTGAAGGAGGCGCCAAGCGCCGTTTTTCTTTTTGATCACAAAAACTGGGGTATTATATGGACTCAATGAAGGTTCTAGATGACCTCTAATTGTTCTTGGACAAGAGAATGTAAGGCTTCAAGCTTTATAGAAGGGAGAGGCCATTGATCAATCCACACAGGGTTATTGTGAGTCAAATGCAAGCGAAGCATGGTTAGTGGAGGGTAAGTTGTGCATTAAACTGTGACATAAGGTCTCTTCCCCACAAATTAGTATACAGAGGAATTACAGCTGGTTTAATATAAGCAACACATTGAGACTCAGGGGAATGGGCTTTTACCCAGTTTCTGCTAATGCGAGTCTCCTGGAGTCCCCCCACTCCTCTCACCGCTGGTGCCACATCTGCAGGCCAGGTGTTTGGCCACTCAGCGGTTCGGATGACGGAAATATCTGCTCCAGTATCTAAAAGACCAAGAAAGGATCGACCATTCAATAAGAATGTTACCGTAGGTTTTGGTTGACTAATTGGTCTTTCAATTGCATAGAGTTGCTCTTCTTGTTGGTCTAAGAGCACAATCATTTTTGCCACAACATCCCCCTCATTTATAGTAACTTCTGTATTAGCTAGTACAGACAGACAGACATCAGACAATACAGTGGGGTCATGCAGAAAAGGAGAGGCAAGAATACCTTGTTCAGCTAAATCCCTTACAGGAAAGACTAGCACTGGAATATCGGGGGGCATATGAAAAGGCTGAACAGGATGTACAAAGAGAAAGTCAGCGACACCAGGAAGATAAGTAACAGTTTCATTAGTAACAAGATCATAAGCGAAAGAAGAAAAGTTGCAAGTTTCAGCAGCCTTTGTTGTGGGGCTGGCTGCCTGCCCCGTTTCTAGTTTCCCTGATTCAAAAAAGGTTTTTGAATGATTGCAGGGTTATTCTGCTGTTCATTCTTTTGGACTCTGCACTGATTAGCCCAGTGATAGCCCTTTTGGCATCGAGGGCATGGCATCTTTGGGCGAGCTACCTGGTTTCCTGACATATTAGCTCCCCCGCCCGGGGCTCTGCATTGGCTCTTAAAGTGACCTGGCTTGCCACAATTAAAACAATTGCCCATTTTGCGAGTGTTTTGTTGGGAAATGGGAAGAAGAGAGCCCATGTTCTGCTGCATGCCTTCAGTAATGGCTGTAGCCAGAGTAGACATGGAATGGGATGTGGTTCCTATGATTTGGCAGGCTGTAAGATAATCTGCCAAGGTAACATTTTTCTTATTAATTAATGGTTGCAAAACTTTCTGACAATCAGCATTTGCGTTTTCATAAGCAAGTTTCAATTTTAATTCATTACAAGCCTCCTCATTATCAATTTGTCTCTCTAAGGCTTCTGTGAGACGGTTTATAAAGGAGGAAAAAGGCTCAGAAGGTCCTTGAATAACTTTAGAGAAAGATTTGGGCACGCTTCCCGCATTATCAACCTTTCGAGCAGCGGCCAAAGCACAATCCTGTAATATAGGGAAAGCAGCTGCGTCTGTGGCAATCTGCTGGGCAATGGTAAACATGGTGCCAGTACCGTTAAGCATATCTAGAGTGACATTTGCCGGCAAGCCTCTAGCGGCTGCGGCTGCAGTACGCTTATGAAATTCTGACTCCCAGACCAAAAATTGTGAAGGCGTGAGGATCATGGTAAATAATGTACGCCAATCAGCATTTATCAAGTCAGCGCCTGGTTGGGTTATTGATCCTAAAAGACCCTGTACATAGCGAGATTGAATACCATTTTCCTTGCAAGCTGCTTTTAAATCCTTAATTATTTTGTACGGCATTGGGGTATACTGAGGAGCTGGAGGATTGCCGGCTTATATGATAGGATAAAGGGAGGCAGCTGCAAGGGTGTCCTTATCCATTTCTCCTTCATAAAAGGCTTGTTGAATGGCTTTTACAACACCCCCCCACCTCGGGAGGGTGGTGGAGGACACGAGGGCTCTACATTTAAGGAAGTGGATTGGATGGAGGGAGGCTCCCGTAATGACTTATGATCATTGGGAGCGGAGGGTTGAAGGACAGAAAAGTTATCATAACTTGGTGGGGGAGATTCAAATACACTCCCTGCTTCTATTTTATAATGGACTTTTAAAGCCTCCATAATTTTCCTCCAAGTGACCAAAATGCCAATAGGTGCACGAGGAGGACTATGGAGATATTCACCAATTTTTTGCCAAATGGAGATTTTTAAGGACCCTTTCTCTGGATAATTGGGATAATGTTGCCACACATAAGTCAATAATGTAGCAATAGGTTTCATTTTTACAGGCGAGCCCTTTAAATTAGCAGAATATTTAGAAGAAGAAGCGACTAACTCCCTCAATTCCTTCAGATGCTCTGTCTGTTGTTGAGAAAAGTTTCCGCCCATACTTAGGAAAGTCGAGACCGTGTTTCAGATCCGATAATGTGCAATTCGCTTCAGGCCTGGCGATGCACAGCTCCCATCGAGCGGGTAAGATATGAGCGCGTCGCAACGTATCCCCCTTAGGGAATCATGTCGGGGTCACCAGAATGCGGTATCTGCTATCCCGCATGAGATGGGCGTCTCATGATAGGGAGCGAAAGGACAAAGAAACGACAGGAGACGAAGTTCCTCGGGATGAGTGCGCCCAGAATGTCTGGGTACATGCTCTTTTATTATGCTCATTCAAAAGGGGGTGATTGTTTATTCAGAGCCTAGGTCAAGCCCAGGTCAGACAGGATATACAGGATTTACAATAGCTCAGATAAGGCAAGATACCAGGTCAGACAGGATTGCAAGATTTATAATTCGATCAGGATATTCCTTCTTCACAAAGCCGCATGCCAGACAATGTAATCACAATGTAAATAAGCTATTTCTACAGATGTTTAGCTCCTTGTCCCTGTACGTGCCTTGCAAAAGGTCACTGAGGAGACAGAAGCTCAATGATTACACGTGAATGATACAATGTTGCAAATGCCTGAATGATACATAGTTGCAATGATACACAGTTGCAAACACATGAATGATACATAGTTACAACACTGAGGTAGGTCCTTTATATTTTTGAATTATTGCTAAAGGCAATCTGTAATGCATATTAGTATCAAAGCACAGAGTTCCATTAACACATTATTTTGTTTTTTATTATTTACTTCTAGATTTTCCTTATTACTCCTTAATCTGGAAGAATACTACTTTGAACAACATACAGCTAATTATATTTTAAAGAAAGATAGCAAGGGAATAAGGTATTACTCTTTTCATAAAAGGGAAAACACTAATATTGTACTGTTTCAAAATTCTGCAATAACTTTGTCTTCTAATACTTAGGAAAATTAAAGGATCATTTAAAATATGCTCAAAATCAGTGATATTTGAGCCTGATGAAATAAGCCATCCCATTATTAAGGTAAGTAGATGACTAAGTAACATCAAAAATTTTGGTTGGTTTTAACATCAAACTCAAATGAAATTTTCTTTTTTCTGTGAATTCACACAGATTCCTTTGAGAGATTGTATTAAAATTGAAGCACCAGAATATAGTGGGAATTATTCCTTTACAAGGTAAATGCTTTTAAAGATGTGTTAAACACATATTTATTTTATGTCAACACAACTGAATAGGATGATAATATTATTTTCTTTTCTCCTAAATCTGTGTTTTAGTGGTACTTCTGGGCAGATTGCTATTTTATCTAGTCAAGTAAGTAACAAATAATATAAAAGGTCTTGTTTACAGTTTTTTAAATGTCATTTTTAAATTAAAATGCAAATTCTTGTAAATTTGAAAGATTTTTCTGAGTTTTGCAATGATCTTTGAAAAGGCTTCTAATTCAGATCAAACTCTATTTGTTATGAAATTTGTATTTTATCAAGACAGCTTTGAAACTTCCATCATAATTCATACTGTAAGTGACAGTGGAACAATTACTTCAGGAGCAATGCTTAATGATGATATATTGGTTAACACTATAAAGATATATCAGATTTCTGTTGCTGCTCTATAAACTTAAAGGATACAAGAGATTTGTCAAATAATAAGCATAATAATACATAAGGAAGTTCAGTGAGGTTATGTAGTATAACGATAGGTGACTTCAGCTCAGCCATTTGTACAACAGTGCTACAGTGGGACATAAATCATGATGCTGATAAGATAAGCACCACTGATTGAGTACGCTGAACAGAACTGGTTTGTGTCAAAAGTGTGGATTCAAACGACCCTGTTAGAAAAACTTGTCGACTTATTAGCTCAGAAAAGCAAAACATTTTTATCATAAATCTTTGCACAAGTAAATATTTGTTTTAGGTTCTTCAAAGCAGAATCATACAGAGAAAAGTAACAAATTGTATGAAGAAAAAAGACGAGGTCTGATGGCTAATGTAAAATGAAAATAAAATGGATAAAAGACAACATCAATCTGCATGCTTAATAAACTCATAGCCAATGGAGAAGATTTTCTTCACTCAGGAAGCAATAAACAGCATGCTTGGCACTGTAAGAAGTAAAAGAATAGTAAAGAGGAAATAATGGGAAGCTCAGACAAGATCATGAAGCCAAAGAGTACTATGACAATAAAGATCAGAACTTGATTGCAGAAAATATGACTTCAGCAACAGAGTGGTCAATGTTTAGAATACTCTACCTGACTCTGTGGCTTCTTCCCCAATCCCAAAAAACTGTAACCTTCGACTGACCTCACCCCTTTTCTAAGAGGTCTGTAGGGAGTGTGCATAAGCACATCAATCGTGCCTACTGTCCCTGTCCTATTGTTCTTTTTATTTTTCTTGTACGTATCCATTTCATGTATTCAAAACTATGTTTATACTTTTACCTGTTATCTTGGAAGCAATTAACAAATCAAATAAATAAATAGAATGTATCAGAATATCAAATATTCCCCTCTATTAAGATCAGAATAGTTAAAGCAGTGTACTTCCTAGTGGTATTGTATGGGTGAAAAAGTTGAACATTGATATATGGCTTTTAATTGCAGCTTTGATTATGGTTATTAAGATCATGGGCTAAAAGAACCAGTCAATGAGTTCTGGAAGAAAAAGTGGTAGTGAGGCAATGATTAATAAACAAAAACTCTACAGATGATGGACTAGAAAAAAATAACTGCTTGGCATGATTGGAGAAAATGATAAAAAGGGGAAGACAATGGAAAAGAGAGAGAAAAGGATCAAGAATATTATTTGAATGTCCTTGAAAGAACAATAACTATGATTTGCCACTGTGCATGGAAAATGGCTGGCTTGATGATTCTGGGAGTTGACATCCACGCATCTTAGAGTTGCTAAGATTAAGAAACACTGAAGTAGAGAAATAACAAAATGGAGAATGTTTGTCCATAAAGTCACCGGGATTTGTGTCTGACAATGTCACTATCTATAGGGAAACTTTTAACTTTTAAATAAAGGCGAAGTTAAACTAGGGTCACAGTGAAATATCAGGCTACAATTTGGATTTGGTTTTTGTAAAAAAAACTGTTTAAAATTAAAATGTAATTCTCACTTAAAATGAAAAAAGTTTAGGAACATGATCTGATAACTTTCTGAACAGTTGCTATCCATTTATTCATGCTTTATAAGTTTTCCTGCATTTTGGATAATATCTAATAGCTACAGGTATGTTGCAAAAAAAGTGCTAAACAAGTTATCCTTTTCTAAAGGCTTTTCTCACTAAAGAACAAAATATCATCGCACCCTTTAAAACCGAAAGAGTAAGTATATACGCTTCCATTTAAAGAAAAAAAATGTTATGCTTTGTCTCTGAAAAAAATATTTTTTTAGAAAAAATAACTTGTTAGTGTTTTAACATAATCTTATTTTAATATAAAAATATTACAGTGCCTTTTAATAGTTTAGGAAATTAACTGTTAAATAAAACTTTTTAGGTGAAATATATAAACAATGTTTGATTTGTCAAATGTCATAAACAAGAAAAAGAATAAGAAATGGAGTTATAATACAGCGACTAGATTAGAATATCAGAAATAACAGGGATTACATCTAGAATTTGTTTGCATGGCATGCAGATGCTAAACTAGACTCTTCCTAATTTGAACAGGTTGTGGATTTTAATATAATTTTAATTATCTCTTTTTGTTAGGGTCAAACTAAATATGTATTTGAACTGGATGTTGCTGGAAAAGTCGAAGATATCATACAAACACTTCATCAAGTATGAATAGTTGTTGGTTTTATTGCTGCCTGTAGCATGGGATTTAGCTAATGAAACAGAGTAAACTCTCTTATCTTGTCAAATATTTGAAACAACTAACAAATGGCTGTTTTTCTTTTGCATGGTAGTCCTGAGTTAAATGTGGCTAATCAACTATTAGGCAATCCTGCAGACTGCTTCTGCAATCCCATAGAACAATCTGTGTCCTAGAGGCTGTTGAAAATTAGTAGACATGTACAAAACCACATTTCCAAGCAATCAAAGGAAAAATTTATATCAGTTTCTTATTTTTTATTTGTAGCAGTAATGAGTATATCTCTGCTTAGAAAAGCTGTGTTTACTAATCATGAACTAGTAGCAGCACCTAGCCAATTTTGAGTGATCTTGAAAAGACTAAGCAAGAATGTGGCCTGATTTGGTAAGGTAAATACCTCAGTAAATTTATTGGCTCTGGGTTTCACTTGAAAACTGAAATAACATTACAGAAGAAATCAATGTCAAAATCGTTTCATATTTCTGCCAAAGAATCTACATGGATGTGGGCACCAGTCAAACTTGAACCAAGGGAAATATTCCTGCTGACAATAGTACTATTGGGACAAAATTCTTATGAATGCACATATATGGATGGATGTATAAAAATCTTGGTAAAGTTAAATTTGTTAAGAATTTATATCAAGAACTGACCTTTCAGGGAGTGTATGAGACACTTTGTGTACTGTTATATTGTACTTTTAGGATCTTCTGCTACGGCTTTTAAAGTTTTTAACATTTCAAAATGGTGATTAAGTAGGCTAATATTTTTCAGCAGTTGTTATTGGAGGGGGGTCTCTTGATACAAAAAGGGGTTCCGGGGGTTACATGTGGCTCTAAAGCTATGAATTGTGACTCTTGATCTATGATTTATAATTATATATGCCTGTTGTGAAATAAGTCTGTAGATAAAAATGGATATAATGCAACATTAATAATTCTGACAGAAGTCTCACCTGTATCTGTGAACTTCAACTCCCTTATATCTGGGAAAACTTCTCCATTTCATTTGATTGCTTCTGTTTTTTAACAGTTATACAGAGCATCGCACTTGGACAAGCTAGGGGACCAGGCTGCTATGGTAAATATGTACCAGAGATGCAGTATTAATGGAATGATTAATGTGACAATCCTATTTGCATTAAAAATTTAAAGCTGATTATTGTTATTATTTTAAATCAGATAACTGCTAATCTACAGTCACGTTTGGCCAGAACATCATTTGATAAGAACAGGTATGTTTTTCTATGTTGGTTCAGGAAACATCTCATCTTTTCACTCTTAGTTTTTTCTTTTAAATAATTAATGCTGAGGAAAATATGAAAACCAAAGAGTAGATCAACAATAGGAAACTATGTGTACTGATTTACAATGTTTTCTCTATTTATATTTGTTTATCTTACTATGCTGAATTCTGAATTTTTGAATTGCTTATTTCTGTGGCAAAATAAAGATAACCAAAGAAGTCTAAAGTAAACCTCCTTTGTTGGTTGACATGTTATTGTTCAGTACTGTAAAAAAGATTTCACACTTGTTGTTATAATACATATAAAGTAGTAAATATTATATTCTAAACGATGTATAAAGATGTGATAGAAAACTCTGGGATGTTATGATAAGGAATAAGCAGAAACTTACACTGGGCATTTCTTCGTTATTTGAATAGATTTCAGAATGTTTCTGAAATACTACATATGGAATGTAAAGCGGAAATGGTCACTCCATTGGTAACGAATCCAGGGCATGTATGCATCACTGATGAAAACCTGTATTTCCAGCCTCTCAATGGCTATCCTGTGAGTAATTTGCATTTTCTGATCTGCTGCTATGAAAGCTTTGATAAGCGTGCTAGCAAAATATTCTCCAAGTGTATGCAATGTGTTCTTTATTTGGCCCTCAAATCAAATCGTACAATTCATCCTCCAATGAATTCTGCTTTTAATGCAAATTAAACAATCCTATCATTTTCTACAGGTGCTATATTTCTCCAGGCTGATGAAATCTAATTTCAACTTAAGCCTGCTTTTTATATCCATATAATTATTAAGGATAACAGTATTAAAGCACACAGACAAGTACTGGCCAGTTAGTACACTACCTTATCAGTGGTAGAAAACTAGTCTGGGTCACTTCCTAATTGGTGACTTATAGCACTGGACTCATTCAACCATTGTGTCAAAGTAGCAATAAAGAAGAGAGACTTATATCACTTCATCATGGCTCAAATAATGCCATGAACATGGTATAAATTAATAAATGGAAAATGTCCTTAATGGCTATTTTGTTACACACTGATGATTCTGGGAAATACAAGAATTGGGGTATTATGGCTTGCATATGTGGATTTCAATTGATATTTGAGATCCACCTGGCTTTTCTGTGGTAGTTAAGTTAAACACTTTTATCTGTTTTCAAGGTTCCATACTATCTCAATTAATTAAGAAAGTCAAAGTGTTTTTGCTGTGATGCTAACAAACTAGAAAGTAGATTCATGTATTTCCTTGTGGGAAGCCATGCATGGTATCTTCTGCTCACTTGTTAGGAATATAAGTCACCTAACAGGTATTTGGGTTAGAAATACATCAACCAGGATAGACATTTTAATACTGTCTCTTTAAGGGAATGCAAGAGCATGCAATTGGGTGTGGTTTCTCAAATGGCCATAAGATGGGGCCAGAAACCTGGATTGTCTTAGTCTGAGTCTCAGAAGAGAGTGTATCTTTGTTTCCTTCTGTTGGAAAGTATTGTGGTTGCTCCATTTCTTCTAATTGACTGATATTTACTGGATTTCATGTAAGTCTGTTACTGAATTGTTTTTTGACACTGGACTTTGTTCTTGAATTATCCCTGGATTTAAAACTGACTGATTTAACCTGTGAATGACTTTGGACTGCCTATTTTGAACTTTGCTTAAACCTTTATTGAAAGTAAAACCCTACATTTACTGTATAGTATCTCTGTGTGTTATATGTGTATTATTCAAATACTACTCTCAAATACGTCTCTCTGTATACACTCATTCTCCAAATGGGGAATTACCTCAACGTATACGTATAATTATATCACACAAAGTTTTTATAATGTGAATCTGTCCTTAACATCAAAAAGTTGGCTGAATTTTTAATTAGCTTCCACAACAAATAGCTGGCAGTTTTCAGAACACATACAGATTACTGAACAATCTCAGAAATTGCCTCTCTGAAATTAAGATAATTGACCCATCCTCTTAAAAAAAAATCCCAACAATCTTCCAAAATGGTCTTTTCTTGGATTTAACATTGAGACTCACTGTTGATAAAGTGCTAGAGGAGAACATGCATCTTCTATCTAGAACATGTGACTAAAACTGGAAGAAATGTGTCATCTTTTGACTTCTTTCCTTATAGAAACCTGTGGTACAAGTGACACTGCGTAGTGTCAGACGCATCTATAAAAGAAGACATAGCCTGTCGCCTTTGGTAAGATAATACTTGCTTTTGATCCTTGCTATCAGAGATGTGTTTCATGGGTTTAAATTTAGCTATTTCAATTCTTTGGGAAACAAGTATTATACAGGATAATTTAAATGGTACCAAGTGCTTGCCTAGTAAAAATAAATTAATTGCAATGTCTTTTTATGCTATAAAAATAATGTAAGCATTGCTTTTGCTATTGTGAAAACAATAAGAAGCAGATATCTATGCTTAACATTGGATGGATCCAGGTTAATTCAGTGATTTTGTTAACTTCATTGCATGTCGTTTTAATCTTTTTTTTTTAATTTTCAAGGGTCTGGAAGTATTTTGCACCGAGAATGATTTATGTTCAGACATCTATTTGAAATTCTACAACACTGAGGACCGAGATAATGTATATTTCTACGTGTCAACATATTTAGGTTTCAACAACAATCTAATAAATAATATAGTGTGTGTGTGTGTGTGTGTGTGAATCTAATTTCAGCTTTTTTGTATAGATTTAGCTTTTATAGAAGATTGGAAGTATTGCATAGAAAAAGAGCTCTTTATTATTTTGTGGAGATACTTAGCAGCAAGTTCTTAGCACCGTCCTTACACTTGTATATTATTAGCAGAAGAAAGCCATTGAAAGATGAGAATCAGGCGAAGAGAGTTCTATATCTTCTGTATCATTTGATAATATTGTCTACATAGAAGAAGAGAAGCTTTAATATAAGGAAGGAAAATATTGCAACTTGGGACAAATAGCAAAGATTAGATATATATTTTGATTAAAGTTTCTGTTGTTATCTATGCTTTTTTCCCAATATTTTAAATAAATATCTTAGCCAATAATGTTTAGATTGTGTGGCAGAGATAATTATGGCAGAATGTATTAACCATATAGTTTACTTGAAACGTTAAATAACAGAGTTTAGTTGTTTTTGTCATAGTGATCATTACAGGCATACACCCATCAAAAACAGCAATAGCACTTAGTCTTATATATTGCTTCATAGTGCTTTACAGCCCTCTGTAAGTGATTTACAGAATCAGCATATTGTCCCCAACAATCTGGGTTCTCATTTTTATTGACCTTGGAAGCATAGAAGGCTGAGTCAAACTTGAGCCTGTCAAGACTGAAGAAATTGAACTCCTGGCATTGAGCACAGTTAGCCTGCATATGGCAGTCTCATCTCTTCGCCACCACAACTCTTATTATATAACTATAATAGTAACTATTATAATTTATTTTTATGTTCATCTTTTATGCCTAATTTTTTATTTTGTTTTTGTTAGGAAAAAGACTTTGAAAACTAGTAAAAACTGAATTTAAATGAATTTGGAATCCCAACATTAGCAAAATAGCATGGATAGAGTACAAACATTTGACCTGTACAACACTTCAGAAGTAATATAGAGAAAGTGGTTCAGAATGTGGGATTCTGTAGACCAGCCAGTTTTTTTTCCTGCAGTTGCACAGCCACCTTATGTAGCTGCCCTGTGATACATGTAGTCCTCAACTTATGACCACAATTGGGACTGAATTGTTAAATGAAGTGGTCTTTCAATGAATTATGCCTCACTTTACAAGTCTTTTTGCTGTGGTCAGTGAATCAACATGGCTGTTAAATAAATCATGTTTGTTAATGAATACAGCTCCCCAACATTGCCTTTGCTTGTTGGAAAATTATAACTGGTGAACACAGGACCCCAGGATGCTGCCGTCTTAATAAATGCACACTAATTCCTAAACTCTCAAACTATTATCAAATGACTGTGGGAATGCTATGACAGTAGTAAGTGCTAGGACTTGTCATAAATCATTATTCAGTGCCATCGTAATTTTAAATGATTGCTAAACAAATGGTCGTAATCTGAGGACTACCTGTATTGAGAAAATGTGGTGATTTAAAAAGAAACAAATAAGTGGCACATTTTCACCAGTTTCTTGGAACTCAATGCAAATATTACATATCTTTTACAAACTAATGACAAAAGTCAGCAGACCAAGCCAATTCATAAATGTAGTAGTACTAGAATAGCTCAGCAATTCCAGCAGTTCTTGCCCCTGAAGCCATGTTTTCTCTTAGACAACAATCTTTGTATTTGTCTATCTTTGAATCTCAGACTGTATGCCTAAAACAAAGTGGAACATGAAACACAATTATTGTTAATTTGAATGAAATCTTAACTTCCCTACAGGAAATTTGTTTGTAAGAGGCAGCAACATGTCTACTAGGAAGGCAGGCATGAAGTTTGGAGAAATCTTCATCTATGCACAAGAAGAAGCTGTACAGAGCCCGCAGCAGCTCTTTAGCACTTTGTCACAGTTGCAGGAACAATTGGCTTTGCTCCAACATTTGATCTGATTTCAGTCAATACTGTTGGGAAAATTTTAATAATGCAACCATGACACAGCATTTGAAACAGCAGGTATAAATAGACTTTACAATAGATTGGTTCTAATATAGATCTTGAGACACATGAAAAGCCTGAAACTTGAGCTCAGAATATTTAGTACAGTACCACAAAAGATGTTGAAAGATAGGAGGGCAGCTATGTATGGTTTAATCCAAAATCAAATGAGGTATGAGCATTGGTCAGTGGGATACTAAAAGAGAAGTCTAGTTTGGATTAAGAGCAGTACATCAAAATGTGTGTAGGGTGAGGATAAAGAAGATTAAAGTCCTCAAATATTAAAACAAATTAATATAACTGATTTTATTCCCGTCATATTTCTTTATTTGTATATTTTAAGGTAGTCAGAATACCTTCTCCATCATCGCCCATCCCAAGATTCTCATTATCAGTTTTTTTGCCATGAAATTTCCATGGAAGACAATAGCTCAGAAGACAGTTACTTAGAAAAACTACTGGAGGATTGCTCTTAATAATTGCTCATTTTTATATTAGAATGTAGACATATATAGAATAGGGATGACAAGATAATTCTTTTGTGGGGAATAGCTTCACCCATTTCTCATAAATCTGAATACTTGCTGTCATACCTGCCTTATCTGATCAGTGATAAATGATGGCTCTGTAAGCCTTGCGGGATAGAAATTCAACCTAATAAAAGTTCCTTGGAGAGCTTTAATGGCAAATTATATTAATTTCTTTTTTGCAATCTGTCACATTTTCTGTATCCTTCTAGAAAATCACATTACGGAGCACACCGCGGAGAGCTACATGTTACAATGGCAACGAGGACATATCTCAAACTACCAATACCTTCTTCATCTCAATAATCTGGCTGATCGGAGCTGCAATGATCTTTCCCAGTACCCTGTCTTTCCATGGATCATAGCAGATTATTCTAGCTCAGAACTAGGTAAAACTTCTTTGGAGACAAGCAAAGTAAATGCAATGGGACTATCCAGACAAGATACCAGTGCAGTTGTATACTTGTGCTGTCAGTTCATTTTCTCAGACTTGTTTCCAAAATGGAATAGTGTTTAGTAGCAACATCATTTGCAGTATTGGTTTATAAACCTGATTTTAAAAAGTTGCATAGCTGCTGCTTACTTTGCTACATTTAGACTTTCAAATGAATCCTCAAAGAAATACAAGTCATGAAACATTAATAACAACCTGGGGCATGAAGATAAGAGATTCAATAAGTGCTGTTGCTAAAATCCATTCATTTCAATTAAGGTTGCATAGAGTTTCACAGCCTGCATCGTAAGCACTAACTTGGACATGTTATTCATAAAAAGTAAGGGTCTTGAATAGATTTGGGAAGGGTGGTTTGTATATATGTTTTCTGCTTATCTAAAAGAAGAACTAAGAGTTCTTAGCATGTTCTTTTTTTAAAAAAAAGATTGATTATATCTTTTCAGTATGATTTTAAATAAAGTGGCTTGCTATCTGAAATCCAAAAATCTAATTTCTCTGAATTTTCAACTTGAAGAAAGCATAAAAATGTGTATTATACCAAAATAGCATGCAAAACTAACATAACCTAAAATGGATAATTGTGAAAAAAAAATATCAAATGACTAAAACTTCCCAAAAACATGTATTTTATTTTTAAATTGATTATTTTAAAATAAGTTTAAACAGAATCTAAATATACATACATACATACATACATACATAAATACATACATACATAAATACATATATATGTACACGTACACACACACACACACACACACACACACACACATCTGCTGTGCCAGAATGGTTTTTTCTTCATCCTGATTGGTTGGGAGTCTTGATCTGTGTTTACTGGTCTTGGAGTTTGCTGTGTTCTGCTTGATTGGTGTTTCTAGTATCTTCTGTCTGTTTTGTAGTGTTTTTTTGTCTTGATTGGCTGGCAACATTATGTTTCCTGTATTGGAGGCTTTTAGTGCAGCTTGGCTCCAAGTAAATGGATCGCTATCATTTATTAGGCAGCGAGGTTTCATCTAGGGGAGACTGTTTGTGCCCAGGTGTTTGCCTGGCTTGTGGTATGGAGATTTTTTTGTTTGTGAGTGCAGGCTTCCAAATAATTGACAGTCTGGTGGAGTCAGATTGTCTCTTCTATTCATGCTTTCAGGTCTTTTTTTTCAATCTTTATGGCTTCTCTGATAATTCTGTAGCTGGGGTTTTCTATAGTGGCTAGGGTTTTGGTGCCATTGAAGTCGATGCTCTGACCTGTGGCTTTCATATGTTGGACTAGTGAGGAAGTTTGTTCCAGCTTTTTTACTGCATTTTTGTGTTCATCCAGGCAGGTACTTATTCTTCTATTGGTCTGTCCAATGTATGTGGCAGGGCATGATGCACAGGGAACTTCATATATGCCTTGGTTTTCCAGGTCAATTTTATCTTTGGGGTTTCTTAGGATGGCTGCTATTTTTCTGTCTGTTTTGAAAGCAGTCTTGATGTGATGCCTGTGTAGTATCTTACTGATTTTGTCTGTAGTACCTCTTATGTAGGGCAGGACAGCTGTTCCATAGGTCTGTTCATCTTATAGGTCTCCATTATGCCTCAGTGAGTTTTTGTGGATCAAGCTGGTGATTTTGCTTTTGTGGAAGCCATTAGCTGTCAGTACTTTAGTCAGGGTGCATAGTTCAGTCTTTATGTGTGTCTTGTCTGCCAGGTGTTTGGTTCTGGCAATTAGTGTTTTGGCCACAGAGTTTATCTGTGCTGGGTGGTGGTGGGATTGGGCATTGAGGTAGCGGTTGGTATGTGTTTTCTTCTGGTATATGGTATGTCCTAGTGTGCCCTCTGTTTTTTTGTAGATTAGTACACCTAGGAATGGTAGTTGTTTGTTTGTTTCCGTTTCCATGGTGAATTTGATTTTGGGGTGTGTGCTATTTAGGTGTGTTAGGAAATTGTTTAGGTTTTCTTTTCCATGGGGCCAAATAACAAATGTGTCTTCGATGTATCTTAACCATAGTTTGGGTTTGTGAGTGGCATTGGCTAGGGCTCTGGATTCAAATTCTTCCATGAACAGGTTTGCAATGGTGGGTGACAGTGGTGATCCCATAGGGGCTCCTTCAGTTGGCTTGTATCTTTGTATGTGAAATATGTGTTGGTTAAGCAGTGTTCTGCTAATTCCATGAGGTGTTTGGGCAGTTGGTATTTGTTTTTGATGATTTCAAGAGTTTCTTTTATCGGGACTTGAGTGATCACGAAACCACGTCAAAACTTACAAGCAGATCTTTTTGCTCTACGTGTAGATCTTTGGTCATTTCCAAGAGGTGGTATGCGTTTTGTACATGTGAATCTGCTGCTTCAGCATGGGGCTGTAGCTGCTTTGCTAGGTATTTGGATAGGTTTTGTAGTGGTGCTCCTCTGGAGCTTATTATGGGTCTGAGAGGTATGCCTTCTTTGTGTATTTTGGGAAGACCGTATAATTTGGGGCATCTGGAAGATTTTTTTCTTGGGATGATCTTCTATTGGATCTCCTTGCTCATGTTGTTGGTTGTGATTTTCTTCCTGGTTATCTTTTCCAGATATGTGGTCTGTGTTTATGGGTTTGTATATGGAGTCTTGGAGTAGGTCTGTCAATTTTGTTTCATAATCTTTTCTATCCATTACTACTGTGGCATTATTTTTATCTGCTGGAAGTATGATTATGCTGCTGTCGTTCCTTAAGGCTTGCAGGGCTTTTAGTTCCTCTTTGTGTAAGTTGCTTTGGGATGGTTTGCTTGTGCACAGGATGTTTGTGGCTTGGTGTCTTATTCTATCAGCTTCATCTGTATTTAATTTAGTTCGGCTGGATTTCACTCCACATATGTTGGATTCTGTGGGGATTTTTTTGGGTGTTATAGCATAATTGAATCCTTTGGTTAGGACATCTGTTTCTGTTTTGGTGAGTTCTCTGTTGGAAACATTGTATACAAATTGTTTCAGGTGTTGTTGTGAATTGTTGGGGACTTCCTTGTCATGTTCTAATTTCTTTGGTTTCTTCAGGAGTTTGTCATTTTTGTAAGTGGTTTCAGTTTCAGCTCTCCAAGTTGTAAGTTGTTTTATCTTATCCCAAAGTAGAGGGTGAATTTTGTTGCTCAGTTCCAGGTGTAGGGTTAGGAGGTCTTTGTTTAACTGGTCCAGTTGGAATCTCTTTCTGTGAAGCTCGTTCCTGAGTAGAACCATTTCAATTCTTTTCAGGATATGTTTGATAACTGCTGTGCTGTGATGAAATGTTAATTTGAAGCTGGTTGGTGTTGCATTGTTGTCTCTTCACTGTAGGAATTTGAGGTCACATAGTATTTCTGCTCTTTTAACTAGAGATTTCTAACTTGAGTTTTATGAATACCATACACACACAAACACACACACACACACATATATACACCTGTTATAAGACCCTATTATATTAGATTTTGTTTGCAAAATATTTGTCCAGTTGATTGTTTCATAATATTTTTCACACTGATAAGTTGTGAAAAAAATGTTAAAATATTAAAACATAAAATAAAGGGAAAAAAACTGTAATTGGCTTTTGGTTTTAAGAAGCTAATTAAAAAGCTGGAAATGAGGTGCATTCACTTGCTGATTTGATTGTGAAGTCAATCATTTTTGGGCTAATTTTTCCATTAAACTTTTTCATATATTTGAGGATAGAAAAAAATTACTTTACTACAGTGCAGGTATCTGAAAAAACAAAAATGTTCAGTGAAATTTTTTCCCTGCACTGACATCATTGAAATCAGTAGACTCATTAGACTAAATTCTTCCCAAGGATTACAATTGTGCTTTAAAGACTAATGAAGAAGGTGTAGGTCCTAATTAATCCTAATTTGATATTTTAAGTTTTGTCCATATGCTTTAGAAAATAAAATTGTCATACTATTGTTTGTAATATAGTATATGTTTACAAATGTTCTTTTTTTTCATAGATCTAACAAATCCTGAAACTTTTCGTGATCTTAGTAAACCTGTAGGTGCACTAAATAAAGAAAGATTGGAAAGATTACTGGTATGTAGAAAAACACCTTGTTTGTATATTACTGTGTGTATGTTTGTGTGTGAATTAGTTTTGTATGTTAAAACAACTTTTTTGTTTACTGTATTTTAAGTTTTTTTCTAGTTAAATGTTTTAATTTGTTATAAAAGATAGGTGCAAAATTGATAGTAAAGTAATTGTTAAAGAATGTAGCTTTACATATATTTGAGAGGGTCTAATTTCAGGTGGAATTGGAGGGTGATTACTTGGTAAAGATATCTAAATGTGAATACAAGCAGATGAATTGATAGAAAACAAGAAAACCATAAAAGGATTGAAGATCCAGTGGCCCTTCAGGTGTTCCTAAAATAAAACTCCCATACCTCCATTATTACACATGTATTATTAAGTAAAGCTGCTATTTTTATGGTTCAGCAACATTTAGAATGTTTTTCTCAAATCTGTAGTAGAACATAATTGGCTATTATCTAGGTGTAAAGAGCAGCATAGCTCAAATGTTTATAGGTGATATATTTTAGGTTCAACTGTGATTTATTAGACGATCAATAAAAGATTAAATATGTGACTATTTCTAATTAATTTTATTATTAAGTAAGCCTAAAAGTTTTTCCTAAACATTTCAGTATATAAAAGAGAAGGGTTCAGAAGACTAGTTTAGAATATCTTTCTAAGGTTTTCATATGCAGGTTGCAGTGATTTGATAGGTATTTTTTCAAATATTTTAGGATCAGATTATATTTTTTTTAAACTGGATATGAGGAAGAATTCATCCAAATGCCCTGGAGTCTAGCATGTTTCTGCAAAATAATACATTTTATAATTGTTGCCTGAGGCAATCCACTGAGATTGAACACTATATATGGTTGTGTCAGTGACTAATTTCAGTCATTGTGGAACAATGTGCACAAAAAATGAAATGCTGATTCACTTTTTAATATAAACTCCATGTAATTACTATGGAAGAATGTTATTCCTGAATTGATTCTCTCTGTTTCACCCCTCTCCTTTTGCCTTTCTTGCATTGATAGGTGCGTTACCAAGAAATGCAAGAACCAAAATTTATGTATGGCAGCCACTACTCATCACCAGGTTATGTTCTCTTTTACCTGGTCAGAGTTGGTAAGATATATGCAGAGATATTTCAGACAATATCATTATGGTACTTCATTGAATATATGTATCTAACCTCTTTTGTTTTTACAGCGCCAGAGCATATGCTTTGCTTACAAAATGGAAAGTTTGATCATCCTGACAGAATGTTCAACAGGTTAGTTTTGTATCTCACAACCAGTTCAGTGAACTTTTATGTTTGTCACTCTTACAGTGTTACTTTAAACAGTAACTTGTTATTCTCTGTATTATTCTTACCTAGCATTGCAGAAACCTGGAAGAACTGTTTAGATGGGGCAACAGACTTCAAAGAGGTAAATAATCTTCTTGAACTTCAATCTGTAGTAATTGGCTTCCTTTATGTTGCTGATTGAAATTCTGCAGATACACTATCTAAAAATGAATTTCCATCTAACTGGTCTAAGAAGTTACCCCAGCTTTTGGAGTCTGTCACACAGAAAATCTCAAGTTGTTAGCACCACCAGCTATAAGACTAAGATAATAAATGATATTGGACTTCCTCTAAAGACCTGCGGCCAGACATGACTGGAATAGATTCGATGTGGCAAGCTGAAATATAGTTTATTATTCCCTGAGAATTTTTCCTGATAGATGCTTCATGTTATCATATCACAGTAAATAATTATGAGTTCGATGCTCTAGAATATTGTCTAAATATCTGCTAGATGATTAAATTAAAACAGAGTTTGAATTAACATTTGAAGAACGAAGATTTGTTGTACAGTGAAAGTTGGTGATTAAATATTCCCTGTTATGGGTAGGTAAAACTATAGTTTACATTAAGTGCTACTATGATTGAAATGAAATAAACATAGTTGAAATAAACAAACCAAGCTTTATAAAACTTGGGACCTTCTTTGGTAACATACAGCAAGTTTTACCTATGCTGTTTCTTTTCTGTCAAAAAATATCATAAAGCATTGGCTTTATGATATCAGTAATGGCATCACATCTTAAAGAGAAAACCTTGAAGCATATGTGTTCAGCATCATTTTCATGTTATACATAACTGATCATTCAGTTGCTGGCTTTTATCCAACAGAATAGTGCTTAGTGGAGTTTCAATAGTACTCATGGGATTGGGAAAGCAATCTTCATGATCTTTTATCCATCTGTAAAGCTGAGCTAGAGGGCAAAAAGCCATTAAAGGGAGAAATTAGAATCTTTTCCATTCCTCTTTCCTATACTAAAAAGCTTGTGTTGTGTTCTGCTTAGTGTTTATTGTTTTAATCAATACATGGAACCTTTGTATTAATATGTGCAATAGAAATCCACAACTGTAACACATTCAAGAAAAGGCAGTCAGTGTGGATTAAGACTAATCTGTTGCTGATAAGTAAGATATCCAGTTTTGGCTGATTATTTTTTTTAATAAAGTTTTATTTGGGTTTTCACACACAAAATACAAGTAAAACATCTTTTTTGAAAATAGCATGGTCCCTGGTTGAACTTCTTTATACAGACATAAAACTCCATTTCATGCTCCTTTTTGTGTTCTATTCCATATCTTATATTATTCTACATTTTCTATATAGTTTTTCCCCTCTTTTAATTTTCTCAATTTTATTTTGATTATCTCATCTCAATTCAAATCATTATATTTATACTTTTGTCTGTTCTGTTTCAATTTCATGTTATCTTTTCTCATTAAACAAATTTTCTCCTGTAGTTACTAATTGGGGTATGACACCTTTATATCTTTTAATTACCATTCAACTCTTATTTAAACTTCAATATATACCTTAAGATTATGACCTTCAATATAATACATAATTTCCAATCAAATTCTGCTTGGTACATTCTCATAATACACACTATATTCCTTTAAAAATAAAGGATTATAAATATATGTAATTATAAACCTTCATTCCAGTCCAATTCAGTTCTATCATTAATAATCATTAAAATCTGAACATCTTTAACACTTTTCAATTAAATATCATACTTCCTTAAAGACACATATAATCTCCATAATTAATTTTCTCTTATTTCTCTTCACATATGTTTTGTAAATCATTAAGTAGTCATTTTGTTACATTTATTTATTGACAAGCATTCCACTGAATTACAATAGCTATTTTATCAAACATTTTAATCATACATTGTTTCATATTTTCTAAAATTATTTGTTTCTAATATTTCTGTTTCTAATACTATCTTATGCACCTTTGCAGAATCCCTTTTTCCATTAAATTTTCACTCATTAGCTCTAAATAGCCCCTGTTTCTCTATATTTTGTTTCTGTCCTTTATAACTTCTTTTCCTTTCTTTCTTCCCTCTCATCCTCTCCCTCCCCTTTTTACCCCCTTGTTTCTCTACTTCTAATTCTCTTTTCTGCATTTCCCTCTTCTGTTGCTTTCTGATTTTATACTTATTTTTCACTCTTTTTTTGAGTTGTTTTTTCCAATCTTAAACTTTCCATTCTCTTTCCCCCCTTTCCTTTTTCCCCCCCATCTAAGATTACTTGTTCATTAAAGATGGCTTCTTCTTTGTCGCAATCTTCTTGTTCTAGAGGCATTTCTTGTTGTTTCTCATAATTCCAAATCTCAATTTCTAAAAACTAAAATACGAAGCCAAAAGAGCCTCTCCCTTCTTGTGCTGCTTCTTTGTATTTTTTAAGTTCCATTTTCAGTTCTTCTAAAAGTGGAGCCATTTTAAACAGTTTTAAACAACCACCCGATTGATTTTAGTCATTCAAATACAATAACCAAAAATCCAGAAATCATCAAGTAATAGTCCCCGATTTATATCTTCTTATTTCTTTTTCTACTTTCTCTTCCTGGGGTTTTTGTTGCGATATTTCAGTTAGAATGTATCTTTTGGAAGTCTGTTGAGATTTTGCTGTAAGTTCTTTTTTAATTCTCCTCCCTTCCAGATCCTGCCCTTTTATTCTTTTTCTCTCCTTTCCTGTTTTCAAAAACTTTTGGTTATCCAGAAATCTTTTTTATTCCTTTGACTTTTTATTTTCAGCATTAAATACCTATTAATGTCAAAGTAGATTTTTTCCAATTTCTTACTTAAGCCTCTTAGCTGTCAGTATAGGAAAAGGAGAAAAAAAAACCAAATCTTTTCCGTTTTCTCTCTCCTTCGCAGCTTAAAAATCTTCTTAGGGAATAATGTTATTGTTTTTTTTTTTAATAGTTTCAAATTCCAGGGTACCTTATTTGTTGCTTTTGCTGTTTGACCAGGTCAACCAAAACTTTCTCTTCTTATCATCTTCCTGCACATTCCTTTCCGGTCGAGTTCTTCTTTGTGGTGGCCATTTCTGACCACTGCTACAACTGCCTTTGGGAAAGGGAGTAATGGCCAGTTGGGGAGGAGAAATGTGGCTCTCCTCAACCCTGCAGGCAGTCTCCCCCTTCTTCACCACCTCTATGGGGTGGCTTAGCCCCAAAACCATCCAGTTTGGGGCATTCCAGCGGCGAGCATGGATCGAAGCCTCACAGAGACAAGGTTTCGGTCTGTCGCCGAAGAAACTCAAACCGGAAGACAGTTTTGACTGATATTTTAAGGTAAGGAAATAAAGTCCCACAATATTTGGCCCCAGAAGTTTCCTGATACCAACTGTAGCTTCATGGTTTACTTGAAATAGTCTGAATCTGATAACTTCATGGTTAATGTGAATGCTGTATCTTTGATGCACTGGCATGTTGGGGACAAATGCCTAAAGTTAAAAATACCTGGCCAACAGTGCATTCTATCAATTACTACTGTGCATTCAAACCAAGAATGGAACTACTGCTCTATCCTCTGTTAGGAGTTATTCAGGTTTGGATTATTATTATTTTTTGGCGGTCTGTTTTGTGACAGTGCCTTATCCTGGTTTTAGATGCATGAATAAACACTAAATGTTTTGCTGTAAAGCTGCTATGAATATAAATACAATTTTATTTCATTGCTAACAGTTCCCCACTTTTCTTTTATCCAGTTAATCCCTGAGTTCTATGAAAATGATTCTAGTTTCTTATTAAATAATCTGAATCTGGACTTGGGGAAGACACAAGGAGGAAAGATGGTTGACAATGTAGAACTTCCTCCTTGGGCATCAGGTAAATAGAATTTTAGGTGTAACTGTTATCTGAATTCTGCCTCAGAGATTTGCTCTCACTTATTCAATAACATCATTAGATAACATCATTTTTCTCCTACTCTGGGATTTGAAGGTAATTAAGACAAAATTCTGATTTGTTGATTAATAAAAGCCCTTGTGCCTTTTTAATTAGTTTTTTTAAGGGAGACAGGAAAATGTGAATAGAGGTGTGCTCTTGACAACATGCAAGAAATTTGGATATTTTTTATTTCAGATGCCAATGATTTTCTCCAGAAGAGTCAAGATGCTTTAGAAAGCCAGTATGTGTCAGAACATCTCCATGAATGGATTGATCTTGTGTTTGGCTATAAGCAGAAAGGCAATGAAGCCATTGCAGCTCAGAATGGTAATTTTGATATAGATATTTACAGCTCTTAACAGTTATTTATACATTTCAGCTGTATGGCTCTCTCTTATACAAGGACTTCTTTGATAGACCCCACTCGTTATTGAACACATAATATGTCATAATGTACCAATTTCTCTTCCACATCTGTTCTAAATTATGAAGCTAATGAAAACAGATTCAAGTACATTTTAATGGCACAGTCTTAGATACGTTTTCTCAGAAATAAATTTTATTATGTTAAGTAGTATTTGCTGTCAGGTAAAGGTCTGCAAGTATTGCTGATTTTTGTTCTATGTATCTATCTTGCTTGATTATATCTTGATTAAGTTTAAGTTTCTCTTAGTTAAAGATACAGTTACAGGTCGTGACCGTAATCTTATACAAATATACACGGAAGTAAATTATATGAATTTGGTGTGGCTTGCTTCTGAATAGCCACAGATATATTTCTATTTTAATTAAAGTAGTAAGATGCTTCTAAAGTAAAGTGGATTGCTTATGTATTCATTAATAAACCAGACAGAACTATCTATCACATTTGACTGGTACTTGAAGTAGCAATGGAAGTTTAGTTCTAGGACTTCTGCAATAAAACTTTTACATAATATACAGTATTTTGATTTAGTGGATTTGGATTAAATCTGAAAAATATCTACTGGCTCCACCTGGTTGCAGCTAGGCATTGCATGGCTTCTAAACTGCTACTTGCTTCCTCCACTCTTTTCATTGTCTTTGGAAGCTTCTCTACTTCTCGGATCCATGAAGTTGGACTATGATCCTGTCAACTATTCCTAATTTCCAGGTGGCCTCCTGAATGCACTCAGGTTTTGATATATTTATCTGCTGTGTTTGTGGTTTCTGGAGTTGTCTTTTATCACTGGACTGGTGCTCATGCTGCTTCTTGGTTCTTGGGTACAGCTGTCCCTCCCTCCCTCAATGGACATTTGGCTTTACTAGATGTCTGTTCACTGAATTAGTTCATATAATCAAAGCTTGTGCCTCTGAGAAGTAGGCCATATAAGCCTTCAAAGGCATGAAGAGGTGCAGTTAGCATTGTCTAATACAGATAATTCACAGAAGGAGGAGAAATGGGTTAAAATTCTGTTTCAGAGAGCTGTTTATAGCACAAGCTGTATAAGGGTTAGAAATTCACGTCATCAGAGATTATAAAGAGAAGACTATTTGGATGTGGAGCAATTGCAGAGAGTTAGAACTTTAAAAAATTGTATAGCAGACAATAAGTGCTATGTGTCTGATATTGATTATGGCTGAAATTGATTGTGTACAAATGACACAGCATGTTGTTGTGAGAGATTGCAGAATGCTTCTTGATTAAGAGTATTGCCACAACAATTGTATTTTCAAGTAAGTAGTATACTTCTCTGCTTCTTTTTAGTATTTCATCCTTTAACCTATGAAGGAGGAGTAGATCTGAACAGGTAACTTCTATATGTTTATAGTGAGGATATAGTAGTCATTTCCTTCTATTAAAAATCCTGGGTTTAATTACAAATGTTATACATCTCCCTTTAAGAGAATGCTATGTATGATGCTTAATCGCCACCCACCCCCAAAATGAAAAAAAAATTATTGCCCCAATACAGTTCTTTAGCATGAATCCTGAGGTATCTTATATGCACTCAAGGGAGATACTGTGATAGTCTTAGGCAATCTTTAGGTTTGCAAAAGGGTAGAAGCAGCAACTTACTCTTTAGGAAAATAAACTAAAAAGAATGGTGCAAGATGCACCATGTTCAGGAGTGGTAGGATGAACACAAAACATATTCCATGACCTGAATGCTCCAATGCCTGATGGAAGAGGAGGCATTAAAAACTGGAGGTGAGCATGAAGAAATCAAGCAATGGCATAATCTTGAAGTGGGCATGATTACTTTGTTGAAACCCTAAGTAGAATCACTGCATACTGCAACATTTTGGTGCATAGCCCACTTATAATCCTGCACATTTTAATGGGATGCTCAATTTGGAAAGCTTCAAAAGCCACACATTAGTAATTAATAAAATCAGTGGCATTGGGCCTTTCTCAATGCCACATTGCCGATTTCGTAAACATGCTGAGAATAGTTCAAGATTCTCATCTGTTTCTGCTCCCCTCTGATGCCAAGTTTGGTATTGAGATCCTGGTTTGTCTAAATCAAACTTTGACTTCTGAAAATGACAATTTTGGCATAATCATTGAAGCTCTTTCTATCAAGATGATATTTTAAAGGGTGATACTGGAAAAAACTGATTAAAGAACAGAATACATTCTGAAATAAATTTCTCTTCTGTAGACTTTGCAGGCCATTTTGAAGATTTTGTGGAATCTGCATATGAGTTGTGTTTCCATAAATTAATTGTGCAATTAGCTAGTTAAGTTTTGTAAAATGTTTTATTTACTAGTTTAAGAAATATGCAATTCTGGTGAATTCAGTCTTGTACAGATTAAAGATTAAACTGGACTTAAAAACATTTCAGATTCTCATTCCATATTCTTTACTAAAAGTTGATTCTAAATTCAAAATGATTATCGGTAAAAAGGAACAGCAGAAATAAAAGAAAAAAATAGGAAAAACACTACTTTTCCATTTTAGGATTGCCAGGTGCTGAAAAATTTCCTCGTACCAATATATATTCTCAGATTTCCTGAAGATTTCTTCCTGTCACGAAATATGTGCATAAGTCATATAAAAAGCAAGAACAGAACAGAAAAGTCTCTAAACATATGTTTAGTTAAACAGTACCATGAATATGAATTGCCTATAAATAACTCTCAAACTCTCTTGCAGATACCATTCATTCAAAGACATTTCTCTATCCTTCCAGCAGAAATAACACACACAAAAAAAGAATAAAAGCAATAAGATATTGGTTGGATATGGGAGAGAGAGGGAAGAAATACAACTGAGTAGGGATCATGGAAAGACAAGAAAACTTTAAAGAGAAACAAAGAAAAAGAAGGCCTGTTTGATGAAAAGGGTTAAATTCACCAGACAAGCAGCTCCTTCAAAACCACAGGCAGTCTTCACAGCCATCTTTTCAACAACAATGTGTGCATCCCTTTGCATGTCATGCCAGACAAAGTAATTATTTGGGGTGGAGAAAAAGCCCTCATTTTCCTATTATGTTAGAAATAATTTAGTGGGCATTATAGTGCCTGCCACAGAGGTAAGGAGACAACATCCCATATCTTGAATCCTATAACCTGTGAGAACTATTATTGGTAGAAACATACAGCTTTAACCTAGTATAATAAATATGCCCAAAGGTGCTTTTTTCCCAATAGGCAACTGGACTTCCTTGTTTTTTTTTCTTTGGAAATATTTCACCTCATCTAAGAAGATTTGTCAGTTCTAACCAACTAGTGAGGAATTCAAGGATTTATATTCTTTGCAGTCATTTGATTGTTAGTATTCTGAGGGAAGGTTGTTAGATCCCAAGAAGAAGCTTCTTGAATAAGAAGTGAAAAATTTTCAAAGAAAAAAACCAAGTAAGTTCGGTTACCTTTTGGAAAAAGCACTTTTGACTGAATGAGTCTGAATGAGAATATCCATAGATAACAGTATATAATCATATTATATATCTATATATACTGTGATGTTTTTCTTGGTACAATGCAAGGTCATTTTTTCTTCTCCTGAAGCATTATGGACACAAATGAAAGAGTAGCTCTGTTGACACAAATCTTGGAATTTGGACAGACTCCAAAACAATTGTTCACAATCCCTCATCCAAGAAGGATAATTCCAAAGTTAAAATGTTGGTCTCGAGCATCCAGCCATAGCCTTTCTCTGACTGAATCTTCAGGTAAATTTAGTAAACTTTTAGAGCCTGCTTATTGTTCAGCTTGTTGTCTATTTCAGTCCCTGACTTCCCTGCCAGGTTTGAGTCCCATAGAATAACTTCTCACCATGATTACCCATAAGGATAAAATTGATAATGTGATGCCTCCTGGTAGACATTATAACTGATACTTTTTTTGGGAGGGGGGCATTTAAGAAAGAAAAAAGAAAATAACATCCTACAGTAAATGTACATTTTTTGACTTTCATCTAATTACTTTGATTTTCCATTATTACCATGTTTGCAAAGTTTCTCCAGGTGAAGAATCTTTTGAAGATCTGACAGAAGAAAGCATCTTACTTTCCTGGAATAACATGGCCAGTTTAAAACTTGATGGGCAGTACAAGATCCACAAAGGGTAAATTGTAGCAGCCAGATTGGCAATTGTATAAAATTCATCTCAATGATCTGCAACATTATTGCAAGAAATGAAATGCTTAGCATAGGGAAGGAAATTTATTTATTTTTGGCAATTAATTTTTTTTATTAATTAATTTTATTAATTCTTTTATTAAAACTCCAGAAACTGGGAAACATGCAAAATGGACCACATTGAAAAACAGTACATAAAAAATCCAAACAGACATACACATAAATTGTCCCTCCTAGTTGAATACTGATAAATATATTTCAAAAATAATAACTCCTCCCCTTTGCGAAGCAAGCACACAATTTATACATTTCTATAACACTTTTTATGCAGCCCACTTAGCCTGACCTCAGTCTACTATATGAAACCATAGTGAACAGATAAAACCAACTACTAAATTAAATTTCAAAACACTCTGTTAAGAATCTATTTATTATATTTCACCTGCAGAAAGTTCACAATACTTCTGGTCTACCATAAGTCACCACTATCATTGTTTCTGGTCCATCCAGAATCAAATATCTTCAATTGATTCTTAGTGATAAGGCTTTCCCTTAATATATTAATTCGGGATACTTTCTAGCAGTTGGATTTTATTCCCCAGAGTCATAATTTTCTGTTGTGTGTATTTCCACAGCATTTGTTGTACAAAAAAGTATTCATGCTCAGAATTCTCGAACCAACTTGTAATTTCCAAGTTCATCTCAACTTTCAGGACTGCTAGCAGCAAGTTACATTCCAATCTATATAGTGCTATTACTTGCATCTGATATAATAGTGATATAATAGTGCTATTACTTGCATCTGATTGCAATCTTTTAAAACCATAATTACTTTATCAAGCAATTTATCTAATTTTTCAAGATAAACTTGTAAGCTGAAAAGTATTATTTCTGCCCAGCTTTACCAATAAGCTTTGTCTTCATATGTTTCTTGCATTTTGACTATAGTTTAATATAATCCAAAATACCTCAGTAGTTAAATTGTGACAACTGGAACTTTTATAGCCAGTCATAAAAAGTTCCTTCCAAAGACAGGAAATACGCCATAACAGATAATCCTCAAACATACTGAGAAGAGCTTTTCCAGCATAAAGAGATATTTTTTGTCAAAAACTGAAACAATTAAGACCAGTTTTTTTTTAAAAAAACAAAAACTTCATGGAATAGTACATAATTCCTGTAGTGCAGGATATTATTTATGATATCAGCATAAATAAATCAGATATCTTTCACTAGCCAAAGTTGCCATGCCTTCCATGAGAAGTAGTTTATGACAGCTAATAAAACAATAAAAAAAATATAAAGAAGAAACCATTTTAAGATCAAAAAGGGATTAAATTAGATCAGCATTAAACCAATGCATTGCAATTAAAAATCAAAAGAACAAAAAAGAATCAGAATGTAATGTTAAAATCCATGCATTCTTAAAAGAGCAGGCAGTTGGAAAAGGTGGCGACTCAGCACTCTGACTGCTCTTACTTTTGAGTTGGTATCTTCTAGGTGCTCTTCTCAGGTAGGTTCATGGTTGTCCAAGGGTCATCTTGAGTTCAAATCCAGGAAACTTGCTGCCAAACAGCTAGCTTTGGTGGTGAAACCAGCTGTTTTTCAGCAGGGAAAAATGGTCCTGCAGAGTCAGGATGCCATCAGGAACAAAAATTTATTTTGCTCAAACAAGTCTCAGATATTTGGTCTGATATAAAAGCTGGGCTTAATATATTGCCCTTTGTTCTTATTAATGGCATTTTCCCTCTTATAAAGCAATTAAATATTTTGGATGAATGTCAAAATATTGAAAGAGTAAAAAAGTACCTAAAGCAAGATACTGAAACTAATGCAAAGATGTTGCCATTCTGCATCTCATGAAATAAATGATGTTTTCCTTCATTTATTTAGCAAACATTGGGTAGAACTCCAAATAACACAATTGGAGAAATATTTTCTGAGATAATGGCAGAAACTGCCTCCTGGATAAAAACATGAAGGTGATTTGTAAAAAAAAAAAAAAAAGGTGTCAGATTCTTCAGATCTTAACAGCTAAAACAACTGCTTTGAACTGAGCCAAGGGGGTGAAAAAATAATTTTGGTGTAATTAAATGTTGCAATTTTAACTCAGTATCACCAGTACTAACTGGCCATCATTGGGAAGTTCATTTGAGCATTTTCATTTTGAAAACAGCTTCTGTTGAGCTTGGATGAGAAATCACTCTGAATTGATGTGATGTCTGCAATTTTGAAATGTTGTAAATATTCCTTCCCTTGAAACTTTATCAATGAAGTGCTTACTTTAGCTACTTTGGAATAAATTCATTGAATACAAATGGATTTACATCTGAATATCAAACAAATTTAGAATTCCAACATGGATTAAATGTAATAAGTTAGCTAGATACTTCAGTAAGTACTGGTGTATGTTTTCATTCAGCCTGAAGTAACTAAAGAAATAATATGATTTTGTTTTGAAAAGGCCAATAACCGGAATTGCCATGTGTACTACTTCTAACCAATCTTCCATCTTTACTACATCTCTAGGTAAGTAATGCCTTTATCAGGTGCCTGCTTTCAAGTAATGTGAAATGTTAGAATTTCAAATTGGTTTACTATAGACTTGGCATACATTATGGTCTGTAGAATTAAAATTACATTAAATTAAAAATCCAAAGATTCACTGACTATCTGAACATTTTAGTATGTATATATTATTAAATGGATGGATGGATGAACAAAAAGGAAGGAAACTGTTCCATAGGAAGTACAGAAAACATCACATGATGCAGAAGCTGACTTCCTTAAATTACCAGAAGTATTTCTGAATTGATGTGATGCCTGCAAAGTATGGACAAATTCCTGTTAAAATATTAGAAGTTAGGGTAGCATTTTGTACTTACAGTAGGTGAAAAATATAGTAAAAGAAGTGGTTTTCTACAAGGTAGAGAGATTGGCATGCTTGCCATGAACATGAAGTTTTGCAAAAAATACAGAAAATAGATTTAATTTCATCTGTAGAACAATCTATACTCCTTCCATGTTCAGTGAAAATGAATCTAAAATGAAGTGGAAGTTTATCCTGTGTAAGCAAAGACAGTAATGTTTTACCTTTTAATATATATTTATATAGTAATGTAAAATACATAATACCTTTCCATTGCTTAACAGATGTACTTACTACTTATGCATCAGTATACAGGATTGCACAAACACAGACTTTTTTCCAACTGAATGTCTGTATCCTGGCTAGGTTGATTTTTCAAACGGGAAGGTGAAGGATGCGTTTAAATGAGCACAGTTCTTATTATTTTTCTCTCATTATTTACGTTAGATTCAACTTTGAAGATGTTTTCGGCAGATTCAAAAATGCTTCAGAGGAGTGTGTCTTTCTCAAACATGGTCAGTTCTTCCAAGCCTTTACTGTAGCCTTTTTAGATTTGGTTGGGTCTATAATTCAGAAAAAAGCTAAAATTGATGCAGACTGAATTAGAGGCTGCTGATTTGTTTGCAAACTAGAAGTAGGCTACAAAATATCTAAAACTTCTTGATGCCTAGTGCCAATCTTAAGCCTTCGAATCTGGCCAGCCAGGACAATATTCCTTTTAAATCCAAGCCAGGAAACTGATATAATCTAGGGCATACAATCTCCATTAGGAACACCTAATTAAAGGCCTGATATACAGATGGCTCCTTTTTCCTTTTTTATCTTAGCTATCTTTGAAGGTTTAGACACACCAAAATGATGTCATATGCTTAATTTCTTCAAAAAATAGCTTTTGAATCCATCAAATACAAAATATGTTGTTTCAAAATATATTAATATATAATTTAATAATATGAACCAATCACTTGTTGATTTTGTTACAGGCTTTGTCGTCTTGTTTGATCTTACCAGGGAATAGCACCGTTGTATGTTCTTCATGGGACAATAATATGTATGTGATTTTACAGATTCCTAAATGTACAGCACTAGTTCATGATTCTTTTAATTCGGGACCAGTCTTTCCATGAGCTAATTTTAAATGAGTTTGGGGAGGCAAAAGATTGTGCATGTACATGAGTAATAGAATAGAATTATTTGTTGTATATAATTGTATATAATATGTTGCACAATGAGTTAGTGAGCAGATCTGGCCAAGTTTTCTTGACAGAAATATTTATTTCTATCATGGCTAACTCTTTGAATGAAGCAGTTGTTAGGAGCTGATAAATGGCAGCAGGTTGTGAGGGAGAGATTTTTATGCTATACCACAGTCTCCTTACAACACTTCTTAAACTAGCCTTTGGGAACAACAGAGATTAACAAAAGATTCAATAACCAATCAGTGCAGTTTTATTCTTTATCTCAGGGAGCAAAATAACTTGTTCTCAGGAAGCAAAATAAGTTGTTCTCAGGAAGCAAAATAAGTTGTTAATTGCTGACATTACAATATTTGCTTTATTAGAAGATCTCCCACTGAAACTAATAAGCAGGACAATCCCAAATATAAATGCATTTTAAAATACTTTTAAAATGGGGAAATGAGAAGAACTACATTTTGGCTTTGTAAGTGGATGTAAATAGAAATAAAATTATTGTCCAAAATATTTAATATATCCTTTTCTTTCTTTTTTACTTCTAAAAGCTATTTCTACTCAGTAGCTTTTGGAAGGCAGCAGGACACCTTAATAGGGCATCATGATGCTGTCAGCAAGATCTGTTGGCATCATAATCGTTTATATTCTGCATCTTGGGATTCAACAATAAAAGTAAGTATGATTGTGATGGAAGACATTTTGTAGGTCATTATTTCCTACCAAGTGCCCACCAGATACAATACAGGTTAACTACAATTTTCAAGATTTAACTCATGCTGACTAAAAAACTTGGATTGTTGCAGTGTAGTGCATCTGGAGAGTAGCTACATCATATATCTGCAACAATAACTTTGTAATTAGATAACTAAATCTGTCTTTTTTGTAATATTAGGTTTCTATTATAGTTCCAAATTTTCCATTTGTAAATTGAGTAATAGCAGCTAGCTTGACTCATGGACTGTGTCTACTTGAGATATCTTAGTAATGATTACTTTATAAAACTGACCCATGGAATCTATTTAATCATCTCTAGCTGATAGCACTTCTTGTGCTGTTTATAATAGGTTAGGTAGATTAAAGCCTCATGGATGATCCATTGATCCATGTACTACTGATTGATTTCTTCTCGGAAAAGTAGCCTAAGAACAATCCACCAGATAAATTGAATGACAAAAAATTCTTCGTATTAACAGTTGCAAACAGCTCCAAAGTTGTATTAACAGCTGCACAAAAGGCTAAGAGATCTAAGGTGGCTTAGATACATAAACTTTGAATTGTTTAATTTGTAAAGAGTGATACAGTATTACAAATGTTTATAATAGCAAACCATATGGAACAAACCATATGACTTTCAGTGTCATCTTATATCTTACATGTATAATGTAATTGAAAAATAGAAACACAAAAATAAATGTAGCTATTTTTATTTTTGCAATCCAATAAGTCAAGTTCAGTGGGTTCTAAATATCTTAACTGACCATTCATATGTTGTCGCTATTGCCAAATCTTTCTTTCTTTGTGTATGCAATAATCTTACTGCAGTTATTCTATATAAAAAAGTCTTCCACAACTTTCTTTTTCAATTCCTTATATCTTACATGAATGGAATAATGAGTGAAAACAGTGCTTATATATTTATAGTCCTTTTGTATCTTATGTTCCAGGTGTGGCACTGTAATCCAACAGAATTATTAAATACTAAGAAACATTTTGAATTGCTTGCTGAATTGGAACATGATGTTAGTGTAAGTATAAAGATACATAACAATTTTCAGATTGATTGCCTTTGAATCTTGTACTCAAGGATCACAAATTTGATCAAGGATATCTGCAGCATATGATAAAAAAAATGTCAAGATAGTGGCCAAACTGATGCAGGCAAGCAAATCTCTGCCTTCTTTTACATGTGACAGACATTAAAAAGTAGAGTTTTGATTGTACCAACGTGGCCACTATCTTGATTTTTTGACCAGCAGAAGCCTCTGCAGACAAATACTATCTTCTTGTGTTCATTTTGTCTGTGAAAGTGATCCTTCATTGATTGGGGGGGGGGAAGTATGTATGCATATAATTTTAAATATCCAAGTGATTCAGGCATAAAGATTCAGTATATTAAGGCCCTGTCACACTGCCCAACGGATGCAAAACATTTGTAAAAAGGACACAGCGGACAAGAAAAATGTTCCATCCCTTGTTATCCGCTCTCAAAAGGGGCAAAAATTTGCATAAGCAGAGCGGATAACACCGAAAGGAACGGACGGGGGGAGGACGCAGAGCGGATGGAAAGCGGATGCGGAACGGAAGCCTAGCGGATGGAAGCGGATGCAGAGCGGATGCGTAGAGGATGCGTAGAAGATGCGTAGAGGATGCAGAGCGGATGCGTAGAGGATGCAGAGCGGATGCGTAGAGGATGCAGAGCGGATGCAGAGCAGATGCGTAGTGGATGACGCGGATGCATAGCTGCATCCACTTTCATCCTTTCTCCGTCCGTGCTACTAACGCTGCGCGTCCGTTCCGCTTCCTCCCTGCGTCCGTTTACCACTGGAACGGATTTGAGTTGTGCGGATGTGCAGCGGATGCCTAGCGGATATAGCAGATGCATAACGGATGCATAACGGATGTCCCCCGTATGCCTAGCGGATGCAGAAAGGATGCATTGGATACATTTTCCGCTCAAAAGTTTTGAACAGCTCAAAACCTTCTGAGTGGATGAAATGTCAATAGACGGATGCTGGATGGATAGAGAGGAAGCAAAACGGAGACGGTGAGTACAGAACGGAAGCATCATGTTAACCAATGGATGGCAAGTGTTTTTCTCCGTTTTACATCCTCTTTCCATCCGTTGGTGCAGTGTGACAGGGGCTTTAGGGAGTGTGTGAAAACTTACTTATCATTGTATATATTATTAATAATGTGGAAATAAATAACTTTAACATAATTGCTTAGGTAACAACTATCACCCTGAATCCTGCATATACTCTGCTAGCATCTGGAACAAAAGATGGAACTATTAGTATATGGGATGTTACTACTGCTTCTATACTGCATCGCCTTCCATGTCATTCAGCAACTGTTTTGGATGTTGCTTTCAGTCCTGGTATGGGTAATTCAAATTTTCTTCTTAAATACCCATTCTGTCAAGGAAAACACTCAATCTTGTAGATAATCAAAGCTCTTATCTAATTCTGGATTTTAAACATACAATTCCAATACAATACTTGTTTGTGTTACTGGGAAAGCAAAGGCCATCACAGGTAATCCTTGACTTACAAACATTCATGTAATGATCATCTGAAGTTATAATGGCACTGAAAAAAGTGATATATGGCTGTCACTTACAACAGTTGCAGCATTCCCCATGGTCACATGATCAAAATTTGGACACCTGGCAACTGGCATGAATTTATGATGGTTGCAGTGTCCTGAGGTGACAAGATCACCTTTTGTGATCATCTGATAAGCAAAGCCAATGGGGAAGCGCTCTTCCCTTAACACCTGTTACACACTTAACAATTGCAGTGATTCATTTAACAGCTTGTGAGAAGAGCTGTCATGCTCAGCAATGAAAAGTTTGGGCTCAATTATTGTAAATTGAGGAATGCCTATATATTCAGTTAGTTTATTCTTCAGTAAATTGATTATAGATTGTGGCTGCTAGTAGGCAATCCCAATCTCATTTTGTAATCAGAACAGCAGCTATAACAAAGCTTCAAACATCGTTGCTAGCTTGCCTTGCCTTGCATATCTATGTTAGTATCTTTGTAGCACATTAGTTATTTCAGAGAAGAAAGACATCAATTTATAGCACTAAACGCTTTCTATTTTTCCTTGTGTGCATTCATGCATACAATCAAAATGGTGAATGTTATTTGGAATGCATCTTTCTTTTTTCAACTAACTAATTTTCCTGAAGCTAAACTATGGTATCAGGTTTTAAGGCTGATCAGTGTTTTATTCTCTGCTCAGTCAAAAACTTTAACTGAATACCCAGTGTAGCTATTCTTGTAATAATAGATGGCCGACACCTATTAAGCACAGGAGAAGATGCCTATTTTAAAGTTACAGATGTGCAAACTGGAATGATTATCTCTTCTGTAGCTTTGGAGCAGACTCAAAGGTAATCTCTTTTGCCAAATTTATTTATTTTTTAATGTTAAACTTATACTGTGCATGAAACAGATTAGTTATTTATTTTAAGTTTTGAAAAAATGTTCATATATGTTGACTCAATATTGGACCCATAAGATTTGTCTCATAAGATTACCTGGGGAGAAAGAGATGACTTTTGCAATCTGGGCTTGTCCCTCTAATGTTAGCACAACATTAATGTTAATGTTTGAAAAATATGAAAATGTAAAACCTCTAAATTATTTCCTTAGCTTGGGTACATTTGATTATAGTAATGGCTTTAATTTACCAAATTATCACTCAAAATACAAATACATTTAAATTTTCTTTATCTGAAACCACACTTTGTTAGCAACAGCCTATGTTTTATTAAACCCTGGGCAATGTAAGTATCGGTGAGAATAAAGTTATGTAACATCAACTGATAACCAATTTTTGTTTGATAAACTTATTTTTGCAGATGTTTCAAGTGGGATGGACACATAGTTTTATCAGGAAGTCAGTCGGGAGAATTGTTTGTTTGGGATATACTTGGAGGAAAAACAGTAGGAAAAATTCCAGGACATTCAGGTATGTTTGAATATATTTTTAAAATGTTTCTAGGTAACATTTCAAATCTCGGAAGCCCTTAAATATTAGATAAAGTGCATGCCCATCTCGTAAGTTGCTCTTGCTTCTTAAAATATTGTATAAAATTATCAATCCTGATAGCATGAAGTAAGAATCCTAAGAATTTGTATACTATAGAAAGAAGTCAGAATATTGCTGTAAAGAGTCCTATTAAACCATTCAATGGAAAATTCAAAATATAGGCTCATAAGGTTCATGATCTTTATTATATGGATACTAAAGCTTAGAATATTAAAAAATAAGCAAAACATTTTTGAAGCTACTAAACTGAGATTGTAAACAATTTCGACCAAGAAAAAAATAAGAGACAAAAGAATTTTGACTTCCCAAAAGGTTTAGTGAATTTTTCAGGATAGAAGGAGAAATATCAGTTTGACTTGAATTGATTTATAGGATTTCTAACTCTTATGATTCTGGGCAGTCTTTAAATGGGTATGTTCAGACAATTTTATGCAAACCAGGATCTTCAGTGTAGAGGCTACATTACAAAGAAATACACTGTTTCCTGCATTCTACCAACCAGAAACAACTGTGAAATATTACACGTGCTCAGGTATTATATTCACAATCCCCATGGCAAATAATTTTTAAAAGCATTCTCTTTCCTTAAAGATAGGTTTGTGTCTGCTTTGTTATTTGCTGATACACTTTCCATAGTTTGGAGATATTTTTATAAAACAAACTAATGAAAAGTATAAGAAAACCAGAAACAATGTTGACCTCAAATTATTCTGTCTTGGCTTTTTTTTTTTTGAAAAATTTTTTATTAATTTTTTCACAAACAAACATATACTAACAAAACACAAAACATAAAAAACATAAAATATCTTTTTGGACGGCAGTTTGATCCCGAGTTACATCTTTTTGTACAGACATAAATTCAAGTTCATGCTTACTTTTATATAGCAATTCCATTTCTTATTTACTATTTTACATTTTCTATATAGCTTCTCCCCTCTTTTCACTCTCTTAATTCTATTATATTTATTTCATCTCAATTTAAATCATTATACTTATATCTTTTGTCTGTCCTGTTTCAGCTGTCTATTATTTTTTCTCATTAACACAAAATTTCTTCTGTAATGACTGATTGGAGTATAATGCCTTGTCATACTTATCCTTCCCCTAGTTTTAAAGCTTAACATAACACATAATTTTCATTCGGATTCTGCGTAATACATTCTAAAAATAAACTCAATATTTTAAAACAGAAAGAAAAAAGTTTTTTTTTGATATATAATATAATTAAAACAACAATCCATAGCAATTGAAATTATATCATTAAAATTAATATTCATTTAAGTCTTAAACATTTTACACAATCCTTTCTAAATAAATATCATACTTCTATGGGAACACTTATAGATTTTGCTTAGTTACTTTCTTTAATTCAATTCTCTCTTATTTAATTTCATTTATTTTATTTAAAAAAATTTTTTTTCGCTAAGTTACATTAAATATTTTGTCCCATTTTATAATCATATATTATTCCAATTTTCTAACATTATTTCAAATACAGATACAACAACACAATCTTATGTACCTTTGCAGAATCTCTTTTTCAGTTATATGTTTACCCATTATCTCTAAATAAAATCTGTTTCTTTACATCTAGTTTCAAACCTTTGTAGCTTCTCTTCCCTTCTTTCCTCCCTTGTTTCTCCCCTCTACCCTTTTTACCCCCTTGTCTCTTAATCTCCACCCTCTTGTGTATTCCTCTTTTCTGTTGCTTTCTGATATTGTGTCCACTTTTCACCTTGTTTTTCCCTTTTTTGGTTGTTTTTTTAAGTCTTAAATTCTCCATTCTCTTTCTCCTCTTTCCCCTTTCTTCCCCAAATAAAGTTGCTTGTTCATTAAGGATGGTTTCTTCTTCATCCCAATCTTCTTGTTCTTGTAGTTTCTCATATGTAGAAATTGCCATTTCTAAAAAATGAAAAATAGAGCCAAAAGAATCCTTCCCTTCTTGTTTCTCTTGATTATATTTTATAAATTCCATTTTCAGTTCATCCATAAGTAATGCCATTGTAAAAAAAAGAAAAAATTTAAACAACCCAAATGATTTTAATCATTCAAATAAGAATTTCCAAAAGTCCCAAAGTCACCAAGCAATCCAAATACACACAGTCTATTTCATTTAACACTTTCTTCTTTTTCTCACTTTTTTTTTTCATTTTAATGCTTCAAAAAACTTCAAATTCTTTTAGACCTTCAATCCATCTGATAGAGTAGTCAATTATGATCCAAAATGGAAAAATCCAATAATAAAAAGGCCCAAAAAACCAAAGAAGAAAAAGGATATATATGGACTGCACACTGCACTTTATTTATTTATCCAAGGCTCTTATTATGACTCTCTTCTCCAGCAGCTTCAAAGCCAAGCCTCAAGTGTTGAAATATTGATAAGAGTCCAGGAAAACACCTGTAATAATATTTTTCTGTGCTCTCCCTCCATCTTATCACATTAAAATGTCTTTGAGAAGGAGTGTTTATACATTTCTCCCCAATTCAAATAAAGTACTTTCAAGCCTCTAGTTGGCAGTGTTGCAAGGTCTCTTAATACTTTTTCCCCCCTCAGCCAGAAAAAAGAGTAATGTATACAAAACTCAGAAGAAACAAAGGGGGCCTCTATCCTAAAGAAAATTAAAAAAATCAAAAGAAGCATAAAAATATATATAAGAAAAAATTCAATCTGGTTACCTACAAAGTCACATTAAAGTCCTCATAAAAGAGAAAAAAAAATAGTAAGGAAAGAATCCAAGCCTCAATTTGACATCACTTAAAAAACGCCGCTCAAACAAATTCCAGTCAAACAAAAATAAAGCCACAGGTTTCTTCTTTGTTCAGGATATCCTTTCAGGTCTCAGCCAATTTGCAATACAAAAGAAGTTTCTCACCCAGCCGACACACCCTCTCTCCAGCCACTTTCTTTTCGGAGCTGTCCCAACTTCAGCAGCTTTGGAGGCTGCCTTTCCACCGCCAGCCAAAGGGCTTCTCCCGGATCAAACCAGAGATTTGCGATATCTCTGGGATCCTGGGACTGTGCCCTTTACAATCCCCGTCTCTACGGGACGGTTTAGGTCCATTAGGACCGACCAGGGGTGAAAATATCAGCTGAGATCTCAGAGCTCCGAGATCTCAGCTGTAGCACCGAGACGAAGCTCCGCCTTCTCCCTATTCTGTCTTGGCTTTGAGGGGTCCTTGGTGCTCTCTAAATTTGGATGTTTTCCTGTAGATATTTCATTAACCAAACTAGGTAAAATCATAGTGCTAGAAGGAGTGAGGTTCTATTGTCTTGCCCTGACAAGATTAGTGGAGGTGGCCTTGGAAATTCTTTGGTTGGGCTCTTTACAGTTAGCTTGTTGGTAGTCCCTTGATTGTGCTATTATTTACTTCTTGATTGTTGATCTGATGTTAATCTTGTAATTAATGTAAGCTCATTTGATTGCTGGTAGGGAGGTCTTTTTGTTCTGTTTTCGTCTTGTTGATTTGTCAATTTTTGCATGTAGATATTGTTTAGCAATGTGCCCATTGATGGTTAACTTGTTAATGCCAAGCTTCTAGAAATTCCCTAGCATTTTTGGACTTGGTTTGTCTAGGTTTGTCAGTTTCCTAGATGAAACTATGGTTAAGTCTGTCGTTTTTCTGAAATTAAATTTTTTATCATATCTTTTATCATATCTTCTGACTGCTAGTTGATGTTCATAAATGCGTTCTGGTGGTCTTTTCCTGTTGGTCCTACGTAGTGTAGCGGCTGTTGCAGTCATTACACTGTATATTGTACATGACTTCTGATGAACTGACAGCAAACCCCACTCCTTAGTAGAACTAATAATGTTACCTAAACAATAATAAAAATAAAACAACCAAGCTCAGAGATCACTAAGACCCCTCATTTCAACCCTGAACTACAAATATTCTTTATTGGCATCTTGGCTTTGCAACTTTCTTTTTTCAAATATGGAGACATTGGAAGGTAGTCAACTCAATAGTTTTAGAAGTTATTCTTAGTTCATGAAATTCATGATTATTATTTACAATTTTGAAAGTACCAGGCCCAAAAGATGCTTGGAAATACTGCCTCGCCAATAGGAATGCATATTACTTTTTACTGTTTCCTCTTCATTAATCATTAGTTTATAGAACAGTTGCATGTCCCACCCTGTTTAGCTAAGCTTGAGAGCTTTTGAAAAGTATATAATTTCTCAAATTAAGTATGACAAATTCTATAACTTGCTTCTCAAAATGTAATTTCATAGGTGCTGTGAGCTAACATCTTTTGTAATTGGAATAAAATTATGCATTGCAGCAAGAAGTTTCAGGAAGATGGTTGAAAATGGTCAAAAATGGTCAAGATAGTTGAAAATTGACTTGCATATGTATCTTCCTTAGGTGCTGTGACTTGTATGTGGATGAATGACCAGTGCAGCAATATAATTACTGGAGGAGAAGACAGACAAATTGTGTTCTGGAAACAACAATACTAAGTGCTTTTTCTCTGATAATCTCAATCCTTAATATTTTAAACCAGAATTTTAAAAGGACCTTGCTAAAATGTAAAAATGCTTTCTATAGTTCAAACAGAACTTCTGGTCCCCTTCATGTATTGATGAAGACTCTAAAATGTTACAAATATCTGTATGCTCTTGCCTATTTACTGAATACTGTAGCAGCTTGAGGTACTTGTCTTATACTCCTGTTGAAAATAAACTTATTTTTCAATAACCAATGTTTTAACTTGAAATCATACTACAATATATATTGTTCCTTGTATGTTTCTTTTCAAATCAGTGTTGATGTCTGGCGACTGCCAAGACCAGTGATGGCTAAACTTTTCATCCTCATGTGCAGAAAGTACCTCACCCATAATGCAATGCACATTTCCCCCCTGCGCATGTGCATGCAACATCCCATGTGCCGCACCTCTGCGCATGTGCATGACTCCCCCTGCATGCCCTGTGCCTCTGCGCAAGCACATGCATCTCCTGTGCGTGCCCTGCCCCCCCCTCATATGCGGCCAATACTCGACAATCAGCTGGCTGGCGGGAGGCGCACGTGCATATGTAATGGACCTGACATGGGGTGACAGCTCGCGTGCTGGCAGAGATAGCTCTGCATGCCACTTCCAGCACGTGTGCCATAGATTCGCTATCACGGGCCTCGACAAATCTCTGCAATTTTCTTGGCATTATTTTACCAATATTGCAATCAGTAAATTTTATCTTTATTTGGAAATTACTGGTTTGCCATTGTCTTCTTCCTTGAGCTGAGAGAAAATGGCTGGCCAAAGAGAACCAGAGGGCTTTGTGCCTAAGAATCCATGGTCATCTGCTTTCTAACAGGATTTTGTTCAGTTTTATGTACTTGGCAGAAATATTTTCCCTAAACTTCCATCTGAATATGATCATGTTTTTATTGTTTCACTCTATAGACCACTCATTGTCAACCAACAGTTTGATTGCTGAATAACTTAACTTTTTTAGTTGGGAAAGTATTTTTTCCTGATTTTATAAAGCTGCTTGGAACAATGTAAATCAGCTAAAGTTATGGTAAAGTTACATTATTTTTTTCTTTTTGTGGGCTAGCACACATGCCTTATCAAATACTTCCCATCTTCTTACTAAGAGTTATCAATATATTGCCATGATTTCACATTCAAATCTCTCTACCAAGTGCCAGGGACATGTGGAGTTTAATGTTCTATCCACATGTACTAGGTCTGACATAGAATGCTCATTTTTGTCCCATATCATATTTTTCCTTTTACTGACTTCTAGTATCTCTGTATTTGGACTGGGAAGTATTTCATTTACTAAAAAAATATTTTAACAATGTTAAATGAAAACAGTCATTATCACTTTACCCTTAGTTAAGGCAAGCGCTACAGTTTAATATCTGAGAAATTTATCAACTGTGATGATTTATTGGCCAGACCAAAACATAAGTCCTTTTTCACCCTCCTCTGCAAACCAATATAAAAGATGCTTGCATACTCACGACTGAGTCCCATTCAAATACTAATCTCTCTATGTCGTACTTAAAACTATACAATATACTGTTGCAATGAATTTCCCAATTTTTTTGTTTCTGCTTGGGGTTAGTAGTGGTAAATATTTATTTCTAATAACATTGTTTAATGTTGTCATCTGGTTCTCTTAAACCTCGCCTTCTTAGATGATCAGTTTTATAGAAAAGCATGTTATTAAATTGACCATACAAGTCATAATTCCCAACGATTCTTCATTAGTATGTGCCAATAAACCCTTCAGCTTCACTTTATTATACCTATGATAGAATTCACATATTACATGCCAGTATTTGTAACATTTTTCTTCTGTCTAGCTGCCAGGTTGGGCTTATCTTCTAGCATTAAAGCTTGATATCCAACTGATAGAACATCAGTAAACCGCTGGTGGTTTCTTACAATTATTATATCAAAGGCTATCTGCTAGAGAATAAATAAATTAAAAATCCTAATGACTAAGCTATTAAAATGTTACCTACGTCCACTATTACATTTTATTTCATTTCAGAAAAATTGGTTGATGTAATAAAAGAAATACTATGGCCTACACTGATTTTAGTATTTCAAGAGCCCCCAAAACACACTGTTGAGGTAAAAAGTTTAACACTTTCACTTCTTCTTTATGATGGATTATAGTGCTAACAATCAGGAAGGATTTAGAGATTCATCAGTACAAAATACTATGCATTTAGGAAGTGAATATATTTGCAACTTTATTTCAGTTTTAAGAGGATTAAGGCAACATAAACATATTAGAACAATTTTATAAGACAGCAAGAAGACAAACATTTTAAAATTGTTATGGAATGATAAATACAAGCTATGCTCAGTTTAACCAGCATGTTTTCTGCAAACAAGATTACTAAAATCAGTTAATTAACACTATGTTCTCACTGGTAGATGCAGTAAAAAAATGAATCTGAAAAAGTACAAAGAGCAGCAGTATATCTGGATCAAAGAAAGCAAATACTAGACGCTTTCACAAACATTAGTTTTCTTCCATTAATGACAGAAATTTTCCTGACTTACATAGTAGAACCCTATGAAAGAAGCATATGTTTTGTCAAAGTAGCATGATGAATATAAAATGCAAAATGTGAGCAAGGTTTTTGTTGAAATGTGACATTCCCAGCCATAATGTAATATAAATGCTCAGTGCAGCATCTCATGTCAAAGAAAGGCTCATATACAGAATGTAAATATTGTGAAGACATAGTAGCCCATGTTTAGCAGTGTCTCAATTACAAATGCATCCAAAAAATTTTTTAGACTTCAGGAATAGTATGATCCATCAAGCTTTTCATAATACTTGAAGCCATCCTAAAAAAAAAGTTCACAATGTATTAGCCCATAATGGAATATGCAAGATATTCAAAATTTGTAGAATTACAAAAAAATTAGCGCAAAATATTTGAGTTATCCATAAATGAGTTAATATTAGCAGGTCTGTATGAAAGGATTTGCAGAGCTATGTGGAAGAGTAAAAAGAGGGATCAGTTTAGAGTTCTTCTGCCAAGCTGACATTTATCTAATGTTAATCAGATACTGACCATTAGTTGAAAATATTCCTATGTATAGACTTTTAGCAATAAATCTGTTAATTTTGCACATGGACCTGGTTTTTCACATTTGACTGCTACGATGTTATTCGATGAGCAAATATATGCAAAGAATTATAACATCCATTAATATATGGAATCCTTGGTGCTCTCTGTGCTTGGTTGCTATTAAGTAGAAAAAAATACCCTAATTGAGGAACTACAGAAGAGAAAATCACATCCCCTTCAAAACTTGCAGAGCCAGCTACTATATAAAAGCAGGGAGAAAACCCCACATTCACTTGCATTGACTTTATCTAGTAAGGGGTTGAAACATCTGCAGGCAAACAATCACACTCAGCACTAAGGACTTATAATTCAATCCTGAACTACATATGTCATATTAATATGTTTACCCTGAAAAAGCAACTTCAAGAACTAAAAGTGTTAAGTTTTCAATTATTTCAGTTTAGATGTGTTCCAATTTAATTGAGGGTAAAGTTGCTGGAATAAGGTAGTATTACCAATACAAACTTACAGATAATCTTCACTTAGTGACTCTAATTGGGACTCTAAGTGAAGCAATTAGTAAGTGTGAAATCATGTAACCAACTGAACTTTCTGGCTAGAAATAGACAAGACTACTCAGTTTCATATCGACAGCTTCTGTTTGTCTGCTAACTATAGTTCCATTCTTTGGAATGCCCAAGTGTCTGTTTACTATCAAAAGCAATATAAATGTTCCACATTATAGGACAGTTGTGCTACACAAACAGCTTACTCTCTCTAAACTCTCTTCCACTTTAATCTCCATTCTGCAAGTTGGTTGGGTAGGAAGAAAGTAAATAATTTATGTAAGTAATCTCTCCTTGCCTGAATGTTCTCGCCCAAAAGATTGAAGTAGGGATTTCAAGGGAGTAAGCTGTTTGCTCTTCTACATATCAAAAACAATGTGATTGCTTTGGCAGCAGGAAAGGGTCAGGCAAAGAAGAGAAATCACTTATTTTTCAGCCACCCTTGCAAAGTACAGAAATTGGAGTGAAAGAACAGCTAGTGCAACTACATTGCTTTCCCTGTGCAGAAAATAAAAAAGCTTCCTTTATTAAAATCTGTTTAGTAAGGGGAGAAAAAAATAAAAAAAATTAAATTCAGGCACAGGACAACATGTGGCAACAGTTATGTTGATCACATTTCTGAGAAACTGTTCCAGTGGTCTTAAGTTAACCATTAAGTTTTCAGTGCTGTGATAATTTTGGTCAATGAAGAAGCGGTTAGTAAGAGAAGACTATCTGCATTTTATATTCATTATAAGTTCAATGCATATTATCCATCCTTTCAAATGATAAAGAGCCCATTACCCCCCCCACACACACACACACAAATACTCCTACCTTTTTATAATGTGTTCAAAGATCTGGGAAGGCATGATAGTAATGGTCACTACATTTCCAGCTGCTGATAATATGTCTGCAATCTGAGAATCCTATTAAACAAAGTGTAAAAGTCATGCATTCTTATAAACCTTGATACTGTTTTATAACCACAATGGTTTTAACTTTGTTTTAGTCTGTTTCAAGGTGAATGAAGTAGTTTATTTAATAGTTTAAATAAAATATACTCGCAGACAAAAGATAGTATCAAATTATTTGAGTGATGACTGCTATCATTATATGCTACTAGATCCTCAAAGCTAGCAAACAGCAACAGAGAAAGTCATGCACACAGCTATAATTCAGCAGATGAATGTGAATATTTTTTTTCATCAGCAAAAGGAAACAGCAGCTCTTTACAAGAAAAGTAACGATAGAAGAAGCTGATTAAAATAAGACTGTAATCAATAATAATCTCTACTAAAGGCAGAAACCTGCATCGCGACGCAAACAGAAATATAATGCCTGTTATTGCTTTCTTGTTTTAAAATAGACAGCCATATAAAGTGGTACCTCGGTATTTCTGCTTAGTTGGTTCCGGGAGGTGCAACAAGTACCAAAAGCAACAAGTACCAATTTTATGGAATAATGTCAATAAATTTAATGTGTTCCAAAACCAAAGACAATGCACATTTTAAGGCAATATGTAAGATAGGGTGTCATGCCCCTGTCGGAGACTCTGAGGAGGAAGACTAGTAGCTGACAGGGAGCAGGAGAGTTGCTTTATTGGCTATAGAAGAAATGGGGGAATGGCAAAGTCAGGTTGGGCAGAGCAGGAGAAGGGTAGAACAAGGAAGAAGGGGTCAGATGAAGACCAAGGCCCATCCCCTCTTCATCCTAGGGCACGCAGGGAAGAACAGAGAAAAGAGCAACATAGGTTGCCTGACTTATGAGGGAGGCAATTCCTTTCACAAGGCACACCTGGGGTTGGAGTTTAAAGGAGAGGCAAATGGGAGGGATGGAATTGTCAGGAATAAAGACTGAGTTTATCTAGTGTTGGCTGCTGTTATCAGAGTTCCTTGCATCCTCCCAACTGGTTTGTTTACTGCCTTGTTACTTCACTTCTGGAATTCCTTATCTTGCCTTGCCGGATTTATTACCTTATCTTGCATTGTTGGGTTTATAATTTAAAGTTTTGTTGTCAACGGTTTGGACTGGAATATCTGCAGCCAAAGGCTATTGCAGGTTTGTGGAAAAGTTTTTCTCCAGACCAGAGAGTAACCGGGCATTGAGGGCAAAGTTGGAGCTAATAAAAGGAGTCATACTTATTCTCTGGCTGTGTTGCTTTTGTGCCATGCCCCGTGTCATCACATAGGGTTGTATATCATTACATGAGAAGTAAAATTCATAAAATGTATTAAAATTAATAAACACTTAAAGTAAAAATTTTACTTTTCCTGTTACTTTTTACTTTTCCTGATGAGAAAAAAGTGCAAAAATACACAAAATGACCGCACAAGCTAAGACAACAAGGAGGTGAGCACAGGAGAAAGATACTACATGACTAATACTACATGACTCATGGACCTTTCTTTCAACTGGAAAAAATAGAAAATAACAAGGCAGCTGACACTAATAAGTTATAGCTTGCACATGGAATATCAAACAAATTTTGGACTAGGACAAAATGTTCTTGTCAAAATGCATCAAGTATCAAATTCAAAGAGTTTCAAAGCAGTCACGTGCCAAGGTACAATTATATATTACTGATATACAAGTGATTTTTTTTGTCAGTTTAATTGATTAGAGTACAACATATTTACAGAAAACATCATTTACCTTCAGACCAATGACATTCTGTCCATTTATTTCACAAATGTTGTGTTCAGTAAGAAGTCCATTTCTTGCAGCCGAACTATCCTTTACTATTGAAGTTATTTTTCCATTTTTGAAGATAAAGCCAACATGTCCTGTACTGTCCTTGTGCATGGTAATAGTCCGTTCAAAAGGCCTAGAAGAAAAATATTTGTATTTCACTACTTATAAAATTTACCAAATATATTACTGAACCACTGTCCTCAATAAAATAACCCCAAATTTACGGCTGTGAAGAAGCTTATACTTTTAAGTTAACAATATAGAAAGCACAGATATTGCGATTAATATAATTCAGCTGATATACAATAATCCTGCAAGTTTACCTGTCTCGAATAATCATGGAAATTCTCTCTCCAGGAACTTGCTTTAATATTTTATGAGCTTTATCAGAACTCCATCCAGCACAATTTTCACCATTGATTTGTAGAATCTGGTCTCCAAATCGCAGACCAGACAGTGCGGCTGGGGAGTTTGCCTGAACCAGCTGAGCAAAGACACCCTAAAACAATAATGGTAAGTTTAGGTGTGTGAGCATATAATTCCTGTATATATTAAAAGAAGAGGAGAAATATATTGAACAAATTTATCATTTTTTAAATAAGCAAACCCCAACCTTCTATTAACATTACTATATTATAAATATTACATCTACCATTCTTAAAATTTTAATTGAAAATACATACTTAAATTTGATAAAATGTATGAAGCTAATATTAGTTCTCTGATTATACTATTAATTGTATAACTCATGAAAGTGTTCAATTTTTAAAAAGTTAGCAATTTCTTTGTGACTCATAAATATAAGCATTTTTAATTTTTTAAAATATTTTTGCTGTCCAACTTCAAGGGCTGAAAGATAAACAATAAAGAATACATCTTTATGTAACAATTTATCTATTTTGAATTCTAGCATGATAACATTGTCAGTAAGGTGACATGATACATACATTGTCCACTGACTTAAGACGAAGACCAATTTTTCCATCCTGATCTTTACACAAGATCAGTTCACGGATCCCCTGCTTAATTTCTGCTCGACGAATTCCAACATTATTTCCAGTAACTGGAGCTACCATGTAATCTGATGCAGAAGGTCTTGCAACAAGCTATAAAGGAAAAAAGATTCCCCCCAAAACAAATTAAAATCAAAACAAACCCTATGATCAGATATATATCTTTGAGCATCTATAAAATCACAGTTATAAAAAGACTGAAGTATATTCAAGCTGAGCAGATACATCCATTGTTTTAATGTAACACATGTATGTTTTTTTGTATGACTTTTTCAGTTATAGGGGAGGGAATACAATAGGTTTCCCATCTTTCTTTCCCTTTTTTTCATGAGTAATTCAATCCCTCAAAATCAGTAAAGCCCAAAGGAATCCCTGTTCTCTGTTATGACACTTACCCCCTGTGAATTTGCAGGAACCATTGTCAGGTTTCTCTGAATTTCCTCATCATTCAAACTTATACCCATATACTGGGAAAGTTCAGGATACAGTTTAGGATATAAATCTGAAAAAAGTAAAAAACCAAAGTAATTATAACCTTGCTACAATGTATTTCTGTCCCTTGAATTATATTCTTGGCAAAATAAACAGCATGCCGCATATTTCATTAATCTCATCCTTTGGCATTTTTAAAAACTGAACACACTAGTTGAAGGTACTAAATTCACTTACCTGAAGTTTACTTTCATACTGCAACAACATTACATTCTCTTACAATGATTTTACACTAGAGAAAATGGTTTTCTGTCTGAAAATAAGACAAGAGGTCACAAAATCTATTCTGCACTCCTGCATTTCAGTAAGTTTGATTTATTTTTATAATGAATTTGATATATAAACTGATACTATCATTCTCAAAAAAAATAAAAACAATGTATTTCAAGTACATATTATAAAATATAAAACATTACTGAGCTTTTTTCTTCAAATTAAAACTTGCAAAATTCATTTCTTTTGAGATAAGCCCAGAATTCATCAATAGACAGTATTTCAAAGGCTAGAAAATAAATGTATAAATTCATCTATAAATAAATGGATTATAAAAGATCATGTTAAGAGCAAAACATATAACAATCAATTAAAATATTAAATATTTCTGCAATCAATGAAATTTATACAAAGTATTAAGCATTTTTCAAATCTTATAGCAACTTACTTCCATCTTGTAAGATGGGTGCTGAAGCTTCAGATAGAATTGCTAGGTTAGCTGGATTTGAAGCAAAGGATGTCTGAGCCTATACAGAAATATGATGAAAAAAACAATAAAAGAATTAAACTACATAAAAATATAGAACATTTTAGAGCCAGTTCCTGGTTAATTATCATTCATTAGCCACCACTCAAAGTTACATGGCGCTAAGCATGAGGTACTTATGATTGGTCTTCAAACTCTGGCCATCCCAGCACCCTCATGATCACAATCTGGGCACTTGGCATTCAGCTTATACTTACAATGGTTGCAGGATCCTGTGGTCACATCATCACCATTTGTGATCTTCCTGTCAGTGTCCCATAAGCAAAGTCCCATAAGCAAAATGGGGAAGCCAGCAGGGAAGAGTGCAAGTTGGTCCTGTTAAGTTGCTCCCACAGCTTTCTTTTTTTTTTTTTAGTACAAGATTCTGGGAATCTTATTCTAGTATACTTATGAATCATAGTGAGAATGCAGTATTGTAGGCTACCTTTGCCCACAGCCTGGAGTTCAGTCCTGACCAGCTCAAGGGTTACTCAGTCTTCCTTCCTTCTGAGATCAGTAAAGTTAGGACTCAGACTGTTAGGGACAATATGCTGGTATTTGCAAACTTCTCAGAGCATGCTGTAAAGTACTATAGAATATTATATAGATCTAAGTGTTACTGCTTGTATGTGCAGTGCATAATCGTTAACACCTGCCTACATCTATGTATGTCCAGCAATGCTTGCATGGCAACCACTGGCACCCTCCCTCACCTGAAAGCAGCCACTTGCAACTACTGACACAGCGTCTCTCACCCGGCAGCAAACACTCATGTAGCTGCCAACCCAAGCCCTGTCATCCTCATGTAGCTCTGTTACTCACGCTTCCTTCCCAAACTATAGCAGCCACCCTCCACATTGCACAACATTCCCTTATCTGACTGCCTGCCTCTTTGTGAGAGACCAAGGGCCTGCAACTTCCTGTGGGCTTCTCATTAACTTTGCTTGTTGGAAGCATGCAAGAAGTTGTGAGGTAGTCTTTGCTTTATTACCTGTGATCCTTGCTAACAATGGCAACAGGAACTGCTATGATTGCTATTGCTAAGCGATGTCATCCTGTGATGTTGCCCTTTATGACAGCATCTCTTGGTGATGGAAATTCCAGCCCCAGTTGCTGTCATTAAGCAAGGACTACCTGTATGTTTCTAAATATTAATGTAGCGTAATGGTTAATTAACATTTTATAAGGTTTTGTAATTTTTTCAGTTTCGTCATTATGCAAGACACAATTTTAAGAAGCAATTCTCCAAATGCTCAACTAGATCTGACTCAATAGTAAGAACCTTGTCTTTTTATTGAGATAAAAATAAAGTGAAATAAAATCGTTATCCATCACAGCTTCCTGATTAAAACTTTTTGAAGCTATAAAAATATAAAGCTTAAAACATGTCCCACCCATTTTATGCATAGCTCACAGTAATATCATTGTATCCCATTTCCCTTTTATTTGGCTTCTAAATGTAAAATATTAAATGCTGGGATTAAATACTGCTAGTATGAAACAAAAGCAGTGTGAACAAAGATGTTTATAATCTCTACTTCTATGTGTATCATGACATTACAAGAATGAGAGATAAACAGACGTAAAGGAGCACCAATTTATACATCCACATCACAGTGAAGTTTAATCTTAAAAAAATTAGGGTTCCTCCAATTTTTTCCAAGATTTGAATCTGGTATAAATGGTCTTCCCTCAAGAACTGAAATTCTGATTCGAGATTACCCACTCAGTTTACTGACATTTAGAATTTAAACATGGTCACTGGACTTCTCATCTAACACTAATCTTGCAATGGGCATAACTTTTGGGCAAAGTCTCAATGCAGTACAAAGGTCTCATACAACCTACATATTTCTCAGGAAAGTCATCATCTCTCTCTAAAAGTTTCTTCCTGTTTTCTTGTTCTTATTTTATACATAACACCAGTTTAGAGATAAGGTTATTTGGCCCTTCTGTCAGACTTCAATCACCTCTATTATTATTGATACTGATTTTAGAGATTTTACTGTTTTTCCATTTAGTGGAAGGTCAGTGAAAGAAGGGTTTATTCTTCCCCCTACAATACTACCTTATTTCAAGAAATCAAGTTTTAAAGCTGCAATCAGGCCTTAAAATTAGCTTTCACAAGTAACCTATGCCAGGACCAGATGTCAGGAATGGAATGACCTGCCCAGAGCGTTCAGTCTAAACAATGCTTGATGAATTCGTATCTCTGGTAAACCAGAAAACACTAAGATTATTCAAAGGGATGGCTAACCCCATTTCTGCTCACCAGGCATAAGCAGTTAAGAACTCACATCAAAGCAATTGTAGGTATGGAAATGTTCAATTTTTTAAACAGAATAGCTAAAAGAGCTTCTAGACAAAAATGTGGATTTCATGTCTCCAGATGATTTTTGGTTATTCATATGATTAATATATGCAATATAAAACAGTATTTATACCACAAACACCATATTTTTAAATGACTGTGACATTTCAAAAATCTCAAAAACCAAGTTTTGCCCACAAGAAAAGTTTATCAAAAATTATTTTGTCATACCTGAATTACTTTGTCTACCTTCAGGTCTTCCAGAGAAGGATACAGCGACATTTTCACTGGAGGAAAAAAGTTCTTAAATAAGCAAATAAAAAATTCCATGTCCAAGAACAGTTCAAAAAAATTATTAACAGCCACAATTTAATCTTCATATTTTTTTATTTCTAGATTATTAATTTCTATTTCTAAAAAACCCATTATTTACTAGAATTATATTTATTTAATCTTAAGGGCTCACGTGGTTAGGATGCTGGGTTGGAGGTTAGCAAGCCCATGCTTGTGGCCCAAGTGCTGCCTTGGGTGGGTGAGCTCTTTGTCCTTTGTTTCAGCTCCTGCCAGAGACAGGAAAGGAGCCCTATCCATGCAGCCCCGGGCAACAATGATGTCATCTATCCTTTCAACCCAGAAGCCTCTCAGTGCTTTTGATACGAAAGAGATGTGATCTTGAATAACTTAAAATATCCATACTTTATATGTTTAAGTTTAAGCTGAAAAATTAACTGTTACAACAGTTGCTCCTTTTACTCAGGTTAATAGAGTACCTGGGGTCCAACACTTTTAGGTAATTGACATGACTCATTCCAGTTTTTATTTACTCCTTTGAGTCATGCCATTCAGACCTCTATTTACAGTATATAGTTAATTTTACGAATAAAAGACTTCCAACATTCACATCTAAGAAACCCCAGGTTGAACTGTAAATCAAACTAGTACAGAATACATACTTTATTCTTTTCTTTTCAATATTTTTTCTAAAACTGAATAATATTGCATTCCCCCTTCTGACCAGTTTGAAGAAGAAAACATAGGTGCATGCATGAACATGTATATCAATCAAAAAATACTACTCTGGTATTTCTGCTGGCTAGTCAGCCTCTATCTGGGCTTGCCCTAACTCTTCCAACAAGTGCAGATTATTTGAAAGAGAAGAAGGAATACAGATTCTGCAAAGTAAAATGCTATTTGACTCAGTTTTCCAAATACTTCAAGAAAGCCAACAAGAATTAACAGTAACTTAGGTGGTATAATTTAAGTGGACTTTGTAGGGCTTTGATAAATTCTTCACCAAAGGCTCCTGAGAATATATGAAGTATGTTCAGCCCCCAAATCCTAACTTTATATTCACTGAATTCACACTGACAATGACTGACCAAGGAATGGTCTTAGATTTGTAGTAGATTGCAAGAAAGGATAAATTGTACATTAGAAAAAAGGATAAATTGTTACCTGCTACAAAAAAGGGTAGAAATTATCAGAAAATGAAATGAAAATATACTACTTATGATTTCAGTTATTTTTCAGTTACAGATATTATAATATCTGTAAAATAACTGACATGGGATTATATGCTTATTTTGATTATAAGGAAAAATTACACTGGATCTCTTTATTTTAGCAAGAAGGAAGAAACATAGTATAGAGATGTGTAAACATACTTTATGTATAATATAATATAATGTAGAAAAATGAGCAAGTCTTTTAATGACAAGCTTGCTGGGCCTGTCACTCTTAGCCCAACCTACCTCATATGGCTATTATGAGGGAAAAGATTGTGTATACCAATCGGAGGTCATTGTACAAAAGGCTCTATATGAATATTAAAAAGTAAATAAATACAGGATTTGCAAACTGTATTTATTTACAAACAAACTGAACAGAGAATACACTCAATGTGGTTTAAAACTATGGACTTCCAAAAGAAATACACTGTTGGCAAGCTACCTGGATTATTTCATAGGAAAAAATAATCAAATTCATGGAAGATACACTTATCAGTGGTAACTATTCATGATAGTTTTGTTACTATCATGATGTATTATAATAACAATACCTCAGAAGCAATTAGTTTATCTGACTTTCTAAATTGTTAACGATGTTTAATGGTTAAAAATATTTCCTGTGTCTCTGGAGAAGTAAAAAACAGTATATGAAATGGACAATTATTTTCAATTCAAGATGTGCCCTCTCTCTATACATTTCAGAAGTAACAGCATGAATCATAACTCTAAAGTCTTCTGCTAGAAGCAGAATTTAATTTCAAACTGCATAAATTTGTGCTATTAGATTTAATTTAAAAATATAGCTAGTAAAAATCTATTTATGCAAATAATGGATAACTGTATTTTTAACAATACATATAACTTTTATAAAATAAAGGGATAAGTACTTCAAGACAGCAAATACTACGATTCTGTTCACCCATGACAAAACTCTAGGCTAAATCCTGTATTACTGGAAAAATTACAAATTAATTCTCAGAACATAAGCCAGGAGAAGACAACTTGTTGCTTTCCAATTACTTTATTTCAACCTCATCAAACTTTTCCAGCATGATCGATGACAAAATACTGTATGAGTTGAAGTTGAAGTCTGCACAGACTTTATGATTATTTTAATCCATAAATCCATAAACCATGGTTTTACACTAAACCGTAATGGCTAAATCCACACCATATACGAAACCAAATCGGATTATGCTTTAATATGATGTATGAATCAGGCTAATATCGATTCGGCCCCTATTACTTAACGGATGGTTACGGAAATCCGCGTCAGGGAAACCGATTCTCAGAAAAAGCACAACAACTTCCTTCTTTCCCGTTTACCAAAACATGCGACGCAAATGAAACTCCAAATTCTCCTTCAAGGCCTCTTCTCCGTCCTCAGGGAATCACCGAGGCTTTCCGACAGCGCCCATAATGAGGCCCCAGAGACCCTCCAAGCGCCCGCCTCTTTCCACCCCCCCCTCCCCCCGTTTTTCGCCTCTCCCAGAACTGGGCGTTAGTTCCCGTCCCTTGCCGGAGGAGGAAATCGGGACCCAGCTGCCCGCCGCCGGCTCACAACACCGGCACCCGAGCCAGATTACTCCCCTTCCTCCCTCTCCGGGGAGTCCCCTCCGGACGGCGCAGGGCGCGGTCGTGATTGGTCGGACGCTTCAACCTCAGAACAGAAAGGGTGGACAAAGGACCCCGCTTTTTGCCAAGCCGGGGGGGGGGGGGGCAGGCCCGCAAATCTCCCTATTCTTTCCCTTAACGGAACGGGCCTTTCTCCCCTTTTCGCCTAACGCTTCGCTTATAGGCCCGGCGGGGGCTCAGCCTTCCCGGCTCTCCCTTCCTTTGTGGGAAATCTGCCCTTCAGAACCCCGGAAGAAACCTTCTGGGCGCGCGCCCACTTCGGCCCCACCGCCTCGCTTGCCTTCCCCGAGCTGTTCGCACACACAGAGAGCGGGTGGCGGCTGAAGGACGAGGTACTCACCGGCAGCCGGGAGGGCGACGGTACTAATTTGGAGACCGTTAAGCGGAGAAGGGGTTCCTCTTGCTCTGCTTCCCAGCGTTGCTTCGGCGAAGACTGAAAAAAAGCCAGGCGGGGGAGGCTGCGGGTGCTCATGCGCCACTCGCAGGGCCCTCGTGACGTCTGACGAGGCCGCGGAAGGGCACAATTTGGAATGGTCTTGGATTCGGTGTGTTGTTGTTTGAGAAGTTGAGCAGGAAAGGCATTTCCCCTTTTCGCCAGGGGTTCCTCAACCAAAGACGGACTGATCCACTGAACAAGCATTGTCCAGCCCAAACTTTATATGTGGCCTGTATCTGGGAAAGAAAAGAATCAGAATCACCTAGAATCAGAATTATGATGGTTCAGATCTTTCTTCCGACAGCCCATTGAGATAACTGAGGGAAAACCTCCTGACTTAAGCCCCTGTCACACTGCACCAACGGATGGAAAGAGGATGTAAGACGGAGAAAAATCCGTTGGTTAACGCGATGCATCCGTTCTGTACTCACTGCGTCCGTTTTGCTTCCTCTCTATCCATCCAACATCCGTCTATGGATGCGTCCGTTCTGCATCCGCTAGGCATACGGGGGACATCCGTTTGCATCCGTTACGCATCCGCTATATCTGCTAGACATCCGTTACGCATCTGCGCAACTCAATCCGCTTCAGCGGTAAACGGACGCAGGGAAGAAGCGGAACGGACGCGGAACGGACGCGCAACGTATCATGGACAGAGAAAGGATGAAAGCGGATGCAGCGCGCAAAGAAAGCATTTAAAATGGAAAAAACGTTTGCAGAGGGGACCTATCTCGGATATTTAGGATGTCTAGAGGATGCCTAGAGGATGCAAAGGGACACCTAGTGGAAAACCTATACTGCCTATAAAAAAGGGGAGCAACTCACCTGGATCTCACTTTCAGAGCAGCAGCCCTGCTGTGCAGACCTCTGCAGCCTTCATCTGCCTCTTGCTCTTCCACAGCATCCAGTCATCTCCACCATGGATCGTAACACAGTCCTTTTGGCAGCCGCCATCCTTCTGCAACAGTGCGAAGCCATCTACACACTCTGTGAACTCGACTACGGGAAGAAAAAGAGGCGGGCAAGAAGCGTCTGGGTCCGAAGATGGATCGGGAGAAGAGCAGAGTACGGACTGTACAACAAGCTGATGGTGGAGCTCAGGACCGAAGACACTCATGCATTCCAGAACTTCACAAGGATGCCTCCAGCCATGTTTGACGAAGTTGTGCAGCGCCTGACACCCAGGTTGACCAAGCAGAGCACCAACTTCCGGCCCAGCCTGGACCCTCGGCTCAAGGTGGCACTGACTCTGCGCCACCTGGTCTCAGGGACCACCTACAGGAGCATGCAGTATGGCTGGAGGGTGCCACACAACACCATCAGCATTGTGGTCAAAGAAGTGGTGCAGGCCATCATCGAAGAATACATGGAGGAGCTCCTCCAGTGCCCCACCACTGAAGAAGGCTGGAAGAAAGTTGCAGAGCAGTGGTATCAGAGGTGGAAATTCCCACACACCGTTAGAGCCATAGATGGCAAGCACGTGGCCTGCAAAGCGCCAGCCAAGTCGGGGTCCACTTATTTCAACTACAAGGGCTTCTTCAGCATCGTCCTCTTCGCCATGGTCGATGCTGACTACAAGTTCATGTACATCGATGCTTCAGGCAACGGCTCAGCTTCAGATGCCCAGGTATACAACGCCAGTCACCTCAAGAACATAACCTCGTCATGGGCTTCCAAGATCCAGACCCCCTGCCCAACGACACACAAGATACCCTACTTCATCGTGGGTGATGACGCCTTCTCCCTCAGAACCTACCTCGTGAAGCCCTACACTTCCAGACTCCTCACCCATGAAGAGACAATCTTCAACTACAGGCTGTCCAGGGCAAGGCGGGTGGTGGAGAATGCCTTTGGCATCCTGGCCAACAGGTTCCAGGTACTTCTCACCACCATGCAGCATCTCCCACAGACCGTGAGGAGGATCGTGGAAGCTTGCTGCATCCTGCACAATCTCATGCGCACCCGCTACCCAGTCTTGCAGAACAGGCTCGTGGACCTCCAGCAGGGCAATGGGGACATGGAGCCTGGGGAATGGAGGAAAGGGCAAAACCTGATAGACACTGAGGATGTGCAAGGCCCCAACAGAACCTCACGGGAAGGGAAGAAGCAGCGCAACCTCCTCAGACACTGGTGCAACTCCCCAGCTGGAGCAGTGGAGTGGCAAGACAGGATGGTAGATGATTAATGGATGCTTCCTTCATCCTTTCTCATCACACGGATGAGATTGGGCCATGTATGTTGGGTGGGCCTACAATGAACAGGGCATTTAATAAAGAGTTGTGTTTATGTTGACATGTGTGGATCAATGATTACATTATTATTGATAATGAAGGGACATAGGTATGGCACCTGAGAGGGTGGACCATACAGTCCCACTATGCTTGCACTGGAGGTTTATCCCACAGCTATCTTAACCCATCCCACAGCTATCTTTACCCATCCCACAGCTATCTTAACCCATCCCACAGGTATCCCTGCCCATCCCACTGCTATCTTAATCCATCCCACAAGCATGCAAAGGCTTAAGCCATTTCTAAAAGTTTCCACCAAGACTTTATTTATAAAATAAATGAAGCAAGTATGTGAAGCAAAGATAAACTTTATTAATCACAAACTGTAAAAGAAAAATGACCCATGTGAAGTGTCCAAATAAAGAGTACAGGTAGCCACCCAGTCTCTGGCACTCCTCTTGGTCACTCGGAGGTGTGGCCAGTCTCAGGGGTGAAGGGTCCAGGTGCTGTGGAGGTGGCTGCTGCTGGAGTGCTGGTCTGCGGCATCATTGGGGTGCCTGGCCCCGAGAGGACCACAGGTGATGGTGTGTTGAGGAAGCTCTCAGACAGTTGGCTCAGCCCGTGATGTTGAGAGCTCCTTCCTCCATGCCATGTGGTGTCAGCCCCAGTACCGAGGACAGATGTACTGAGGCCGGGCTTGGCTATGGGGTGGAGGAAGGAGCAGTGTAGTGGGGCTGTCTGGTCTGCAGCTGGGTGAGGACTGGAGTTGGTGGCATCTGTGGCGTGGGTGGCATCTGTGGCGTGGGTGGCATCGGTGTCAGTGGCATCATTTGCGCGGGTGGCATCGGTGGCATCAGTGGAACCGGTGGCAACGGTGTCGTCCGATGACTCTGTGCCTGGACTGGGAAGGGCTGCTGCCTGTGCTGCTGAACCTCTTGGTAGCCATAGCCCTGGTAGGTGAGGGCCTGTGGAAAGCCTTGGAATGGGAGGGACATCACTAGGGGTGGAGGAGCAGACCTGGACTGGGTGGGAGCAGGTTCCTCTGGGTCTGGAGGGTTGTGAAGCAGCTCAGTGATCCGGTCCTTCACCACCTGGTACTGGGGTTTTGCCATGTCCGTGAGGGTCTGGTTGACATAGGTGAGGAAGGGCTTGTGGTTGGAGGATGAGGAGTCGGTGTGGACTAGCTGAGAGAGGAGATCTATGCTGTTCCGGATTGTGTCCCTGATCTCCAGCAGGACAGTGTGGTTCTGCCCCTCCTGTCTGGCTCTCTGCCTTTCTGTGGAGGTGGAGCTGTGGGTGGATGAGGGGAGGGCTGTGGTGGAAGTGCCGTCTCCTTTCTCCCACTGCACCAGGGAGTCCTCCACGCGCTCCACCACGGTTAAAACACCTGTCCATGGGTTCTCCACCGTGGCACGCTCCAAAGAAACCTGCCTGGAGACAGGAGCTGACTCTCGGCTGGAAGAGGACTGGCTCTCAGCGGGTTGCCGGAGAGAGAGGGTTGTGAGAGGGGCTGCTGCTGCTCCTTGGTGGCGGATCTCACCCTCCAGGAAGCTGCACCTGGCCATGATGTAGGTCTCTCTGTCCGTCAGCTTAACCGTGGCCTGGCCAGATTTCTTGAGGTGCAGCTTCCCATACCAGGTGTGCATGTGCTTCCACCAGCCAAGGAGCACATCAGATGTGTAGCCCAGACTCTCTGCCTTCTCTCTCCAAGCAGCCTGCTTCCTTTTGGTGTCCCTGTAGAGCCGGTGTCCCTTCCGCCACAGATAGTCATTCTCTCTCAGCCACTCCAGCACCTCATCCTCATGTTCCTCCTCAATGGAGTATTGCCTCCTCTCCCATTCCCGCATATGCTTCTTCCTCCCTTTGCCAGGACCAGATGGGCCCTCATCAGAGGGGCTTCCAGTTTGTAGGGGCTGCTCCTCCACATCATCATCAGCAGCAGGATCATCATCAGCAGCAGCAGCAGTATCACCAGCAGGATCATAATCAGCATCATCATCATCAGCAGCAGCAGCACCAGCAGGATCAGCATCAGCATCAGCAGCAGCAGCACCAGCAGCACCAGCAGGACCAGGAGCACAAGCAGGACCAGGAGCACGAACAGGACCAGCAGGATGAGCAAGACCAGGAGCACGAGCAGTATGAGCAAGACCAGGAGCACGAGCAGGACCAGCAGGACCAGCAGGACGAGTAGCAGCTTCAGCAGAGTAAGCACCAGCAGAAGCACCACCGCCAGGAGCAGCCTCAGCAGAGTAAGCACCAGCAGAAGCACCACCGGCATCATCAGCTCCTCCTGAAGCAGAAGCAGCAGATGCCCCAGCCACAGAAGAGCGAGCCCTTGCTGCAGAAGCCCCAGCAGAAGCAGAGTGAGGGCCAGGGGGTGGGAGGGTGGCCTTGTCCCTCTTGCCAGGACTGGCAGCAGATGGCTGAGGCTTTCTCTTTTTCCCCATGGTTGTGGGGTTGCTGGCTGGCAGGGAGCCTGGTAGGAAGGCATGCAGCAAGGCTGGCAGGCAGGCAGGCACCAAGGCTGGCAGGATGGCACGCAGCAAGGCTGGCAGGATGGCAGGCACCAAGGCAGGCAGCAAGGATGGCAGGATGGCAGGCAGCAAGGCAGGCAGCAAGGCACTCAATGCGTCCGGCAGCAGGTCTTTCCTCTGAATGGTGACCTGCTTCTGAGCTGCTTCCCTTTATATCCGCTGGGCTGACGCAATAAATACCCCCCCGCATGCGCAATTAATGCCAGGCATCCGCTAGGCTTCCACTTGCATCCATTAGGCTTCTGCTCTGCATCCACTTCATCCGCTGTGCATCCGCTGTGCATCCGCTTCATCCGTTCGGCGTCCGCTCTGCATCCGCTGTATCTGTTCTGCGTCCGCTTTGCTGAGGTACCCCGGAAGCCTAATGGATGTGCCATCTGCTCTCATCCGCTTCCATCCTCTAGGCTTCCGTTCCGCATCTGCTTTCCATCCGCTCTGCGTCCTCCCCACGTCCGTTCCTTTCCATGTTATCCGCTCTGTTTATGCAAATTTTTGCCCCTTTTGAGAGCGGATAACAACGGATGGAGCATTTTGCTCATCCGCTGTGTCCTTTTTACAAACATTTTGCATCTGTTGGGCAGTGTGACAGGGTCTTAAGTGTGGTACACAAAATCATCTGCTACAATGTCCTACCAGTCAATAACTACTTCAGCTTCAACCACAACAGTACAAGAGCACACAACAGATACAAACTCAATGTAAACCACTCCAAACTTGATTGCAGAAAGTAGGACTTCAGCAACAGAGTCGTCAATGCCTGGAATGCACCTGACTCTGTTGGTGCATTCTCTAACCTCCCCCTAACCCCCCCCCCACTCCTTTAACCTGAAACTATCCACTACTGACCCCACCCCATTCCTAAGAGATCTGTAAGTGGTGTGCATAAGTGCAAAATTGTGCCTACCGTCCCTGTCCTTTTGTCCCCATTTATTCAAACCTATTTTCTATAATCTTATTCATGTTTATACTTATACCTATTATCTTGTAAGCAATTGACAAATCAAATCAAACAAACAAACAAACAAATAAATAAATAAATAAATAAATAAATAAATAAATAAATAAATAAATAATAAATACAGACAGACAGACAGACAGACAGACAGACAGACAGACATACCTTTGGGACAACCATGACCTGGATGACTGACAATCTACAGACTTTTAACTGGGAGGAAAAAAAATCCCCAGCAGATTGCCAGTGAAAGTTTCGGAGAATATGAGTTTTAAACTGACATGGCACTAAAAGTCTTCACTGCATTTTTGTGAAACTATACTATCGTCAAATTGCTGATGGTACTTGATTGCACATCTGTGCCCATGCTTGCTTGGATCCCATGCACAATCTGGGGATCCTCTTGGATTCACAGTTCTTGCTTGAAGATCAGGGGGCAGTTGTAGCCAGAGGGACCTTCACAGAATTCTGTACTGTGTGCCAGTTGTTCCTATTCCTGGATCGGTGGTCTTCTCACAGTCACTCAGCCTTTATTATATCAGTAATTAAGGCAACAGGCTAGAAACTAGTTGTGAGTCTCCCTTAGAAATGAAAATGAATATTCACTTACCCCTGCCTGGGTAACTTTGGACCAGCCATTCTCTCAGCCCAACTCACATCACAGGGTTGTTGTGAGAAAAACAGATGGAAAAGGAAGTATTAGGCATGCAATAAAGGCACTATAAAAATCTAATGAATAAATTATTGCAATGCACCCTTCATGGGTCTGAACTATTTGGAAACTTCATTTAATCCACAATGTATCAGCACAAATAGTTATGGGTGTTTCTTGTTTGGCCCATATAGGCTTTCATATGTAATTCAAGGTACTTGTTATCACTTATAAATTCCTACACCAAAGGTGCCCAACCTTTTGAGCACGAGGGATGAGTTCCATGGACAAAGGTTTTTCCATGGATCATGTGGAGAGCGTGGTTTTGCATGCTGCCTGCATCTCGCAGATTGGTGCTTCACTTGTTTGTGTGGCCCAGTTATTGTCATGCTGTGGACTGGTGGTTGGGAACCCCTACCCTACATGACATAGGATTGGGTTATCTATGGGATTACCTGCTCCTGAGGGAATCAGCTTTTTATTTCCAATAAAAATGTATACATCAACAACATAAAAATAGAATATATTAAAACTAATTCTGAATAAAACTTTCCTCAGAGATACAATGAGCCTAAATTATATAAATTATAATTTATTATATAAATTATAAGGACCAGCTTCTTGCCAAACCTATGGTCACTAGCCATGGTCATCCCCATCTTCAAAAAGGGAGACCCCAGCCTAGTTGAAAATTACCGACCAATCTCTTTATGCTTCGTCACCTGTAAAGTCATGGAATCAATTATTAACCAATCCATCATCCTCCACTTAGAAACAAACAACCTACTCTCCAATAAACAATTTGGTTTCAGGAAAAAGCTATCCTGTAATCTGTAACTCTCACACTGCAAAAACATATGGACTATACAACTCGATCAGGGCAAAGCAATAGACGCAATCTACATAGACTTCTATAAAGCCTTTGATTCAGTGGTACACGACAAACTACTCCTAAAACTAAAATCTTACGGTATCTCTGGACAACTGCATAACTGGATAGAAGCATTCCTGTCAAACAGACAACAAATGGTCAAAATTGGGAGCATCCTATCAAATTCTGTACCTGTCAATAGTGGTGTCCCCCAAGGCAGTGTTTTAGGACAAACTCTCTTCATACTCTACATAAATGATCTCTGTGATCATATTAAGAGCAACTGCATTCTTTTAGCTGATGATGTAAAGCTATTCAACACCACAGACAATACTGCTACCCTTCAAAAAGACCTTGACTATGTATCAGAAGCAAATGGCAACTTCAAATCTCAACAAATAAATGCTCTGTCTTACATATTGGCAAAAAAAAATCAGAAAATAAAATACAAGTTGAATAGTCAAGACCTTGTTGATGATCCAAACTCTGTCAAAGACCTTGGAGTACTCATCTCTAATGATCTAAATGCTACAGTCCACTGTAACTACATAGCCAAAAAGGTATTAAGAGTTGTTAACCTAATCCTGCATAGTTTTTTCTCTGATAATATCACATTACTAACTAGAGCATACAAAACATTTGCTAGACAAGGACCAGCTTCAACATTTGCTTGAACACAGCTCATCAGTCTGGAACCTGCATGATGTATCTGATATTAATACAGTTGTGAAAATCTAGAAATATTTCACAAGAAGAGTTCTCCACTCCTCTACTCATTGCAGAATATCCTATGCCACGAGACTTGAAATTCTAGACCTAGACAATCTATAACTACGCCACCTTCGGTCCAATTTAAATGGAGTACATAAAATTATATATTGCAATATCTTACCTGTCAATGAATACTTCAGCTTCAACCATAACAACACAAGAGCACACAATAGATACAAACTCAAGGTAAACTGCACCACACTTGATTGCAGGAAATACGACTTCAGCAACAATGCCTGGTATACTCTACCTGACTCTGTGGTTTCTTCCCCAAACCCCAAAAACTATAACCTTAGACTGTCTACTATTGACCTCACCCCTTTCCTAAGAGGTCTGTAGGGGGCATGCATAAACACACCAATGTGCCTCCTGTCCTTGTCCTATTGGGGTTTTTTTCTTATATGTATCCATTTTATGTATTCATCACTATGTTTATATTATAGCTGTTATCTTATAATCGCTTGACAAAATAAAATAAAAAAATAAAATAAATAACCATATCAATTGGTGGTAGAATCAGAAGCTATGCAACAATTCTGTTTCTCTTTTTAAAGAAATAGTATAGTGTATGTCAGAAAAAAAGACATACACTAAAACCTGCAAAGGCTCAAATTAAAAACACAGTGTAAGGTCAAATGATTTATACCAACTTAGTTTCTTCCCAGTTCCAGGAAAAAAGCACAACAAAGCTACTTATAAAAGAGTCATTAGTTTTTGATGATACTTCATGGGTTTTTTATTATTGTTATTATTACCCCATTATTTCATTTATAAGGAGCTGAACTATTTCCGCATCATCTTTTCTTAGCTCTTACCTACTGATATCGTCCTGAAGATTTCTATTTCAGTCTGTGGAGAAGACCTCCTTTGAATTGCTGTTAATTTTCTTTCTTGGCGCTGTTGCCATCAATGCAGATGCTATTGCTCTGTTTTGTACTCTTAGTTTGGATGCTAATTTATACATTGGAAATAAGATAGTATTGCTTTACTGAAAAAAAAAGACTTAACTGTTACTACATGTGTGCATTAACATAACATGCCCTTACTCATTTTTATCCTGGAATGTGTGGACTGATTTTGTTATTTTTATAATTACATATTATCATTTATTTTTTTAATTGAAGCTCATATGGATGGAAGAGGAGATCTATAAGTAGTTCGGTTTACTGAACTACATTAAAAATAAATATGTTGATTAGCATTTATCTTCACCAAGTTTGCTCAAGAGAGAACAGCATGATTTCTATTTTCTAAGTGTGCCTCATAGTTCATTTGATACAAATTATGGAAATGAAGGGGGAAAAAATCAAGTAGAATTCTCTTGGTCTTAATACATTTATTAATACATTAATTTCCACAGCCTAATTGCATTTTACAATCTACCTAATATTTCTATAAATAATTTCATGCTCATTCACTAATAAATTATTTTAGCAAAGAATCTGGATTTTGTTTCAGGACATTGCCTTCATAATCAGCTTGCCAGAGAGAATCAGAATTAATGATAAATGATGACATTGCTGTCTTGTTACAATTAGTGAATAGAAATTTGTGAACACTTTTGTAATGCTTTTCATAAACATCTGGAATATTATAATCTGGATTGACCATTATCAAAATCATTAGCAAATTTTTATTTTTATTTCTTTTTGGGGAAATTATCCAGAGAACTAAATATTTATACATTCTTCAAATATGTAACTATCATTTGTTTTAACTTTAAGTGTTGGAATAGGTAGCATACACACACACACACACACACAAATAAATATGCAGAGAGAATGTGGTTAATGTTTGAATGTTTTCTTTTTCCTTCCTTTTGTGATTCTAACAGTAATTTATTTCTAATATTTTTCTTTCCATCCTCATTCTTCAAAAATGCATGTAAATATTTTCCATCATAACTGGCTTTCAAGCTCTCAGGCAAACTGCATAGGAACTATTTTAATTCCCTTTCCAAATGAATTTATCATATACTTAAATGATTCACTAAAATAAACTTTTTTGTAAAGCATCCCAGAGTTTGGATAAAGCTTGAATAAATACTAACTCAATAATTTTAGTTATGTACACAGTATGTTATAATCATATATTAGTGTATCATATTTTTTATATTTATTTTTATCAACCAAAACTGAGTATACATCTGCAAATAATAATAATGTAGAATGTAGTTCCTAGTCAATTTAAAATTGATGATAATTTATAGGTTTTATACGCTGTTGGGTATTCTACCAGAAAAACCTTCACAAATCTGAAAACTTTAAACTTAACAGGAAAAAAAAGGAAAAAATAGTATTTATGTCATGAATGGATAATCTTGCATCTATCAATTTATATGTATCTCTGCTTCTGGCTTGAATACAGCTTTTCTCTGGATGATCTTGAAGATCAGCTGAATAGAGTAGACTCCTTTCCCATTCTCAGCTCATCTTGTTCTGCTCATCTAATGTCAGATGTCTGATTTCAAGAAATAATTACTGTTGAAGTCCCCGAACACTAGATGGCTGAGGATAAGCTTCTGTCTTTCTGTCTCTATCCTCGTGATATCTGAAAATCCAGTGACTTTCAAAAGATAGAAATTCGCTCCTTCCTGTTTCATAAAAATGGTTAAAGTACCTTATTTCAGTTGCATTTCCTTTGGATATATAAACAGGCCAGTGCCCAAAGACAGGATGTAAATTTTATTTTCTACTTCTAAATTTTAAATCAGCTTAAAAAGATGAAGTAAGTTTTCCTTTATTATTATTTTTTCTGGTGCACCCTCCCAGAAAGTTTTGATTAGCTCCTGGTCTGTATAGACCCTTCCAGGCTTTTTAAATAGTTTTTATTTCAAGATTACAAACAATAAAGTTTCAAAATTCCAAAGTACAAAAATACAAAAGATAAAAATGAAATGTTTTCATAGCCTGACATTTAGGTAATAGGAAAATACCACAGTCTAAGTTGTACCTTTTTTATGCAAAGAACAGTGCTGGGACATAATTATGTTTAAAAAATATTATCATAAATTAATTAACTATAACAATACATTTCCTCCTAAAGGCTAGGTCACACTGGTCAACAGATGCAAAACGTATGCAAAAAGGACACAGCGGATGAGCAAATTTTCCATCCGTTGTTATCCGCTCTCAAAAGTGCCCCAAATTTGCATAAGCAGAGCAGGCAACAATGGAAAGGAACGGACATGGGGAGGATGTAGCGGGGATGTAAAGCGGATGTTCATAGGAAGCCTAGCGGATGGAAGTGGATGGAAGCGGATGACACATCCGCAGGGCTTCTGGGGGAGAACAGCGAAGCGGAAGCGTATCGGAAGGAGCGGATGCGTAGAGGATGCGTAGCGGATGATGCGGATGCATCACGGACACCTATAGGATGCCTAGCGGATGCATAGCAGATGCAAAGCGTTCACTGCGCATGCGGGGAGGATGAATTACGTAAGCTCCACGGTTATAAAAGGATGCAGCTCGCAAGCAGTCACCATTCAGAGGAAAGACCTGCTGCCAGAGACATCTTGAGAGAACAAGAGGAAGAAGAGGAAGCCTGTGCCTACTCCTGCCAGCCCTGGCAAGAAGGACAGAACCACCATCCCACCCCCTGGTGCTGACTCTGAAGCTGCTGTTGCTGCTGCTGCTGGTGGTGCTCCTGGTGTTGCTGCTGCTGGTGCTTCTCCTGCTGCTGCTGCTGTTGTTGGTGTTTCTCCTGCTGGTGCTGCTGGTGCTTCTCCTGCTGCAGCTGCTGTGATGGACCAGCCCCAAGGCCCTCAAAGCCCTGCTGCTGAAGGCCCTGAAGCCCCTGCCAGAGGGAGGAAGAGGCAAGGCAAGGAGAAGGGGGAGAGGAAACAGTACTCCATTTCTGAAGACCATGAGGAGGAGGTGCTAGAATGGCTGAGGGAGAACGAGTACCTGTGGGGGAAGGGCCACAGGCTCTATGGCAACACCAAGAGGAAGCAGGCAGCGTGGAGAGAGAAGGTGGAGAGCCTGGGCTACACTTCAGATGTACTCCTTGGGTGGTGGAAGCACATGCACACCTGGTATGGCAAGCTGCACCTGAAGAAATACGGGCAGGCCGCTGTCAAGTTCACTGACCGGGAGACCTACGTCATGGCCAAGTGCAGTTTCCTGGAGGGTAAGATCTGCCACCGAGAAGCAGCCCCTCTGACACCCCTCTCCCTCAGACAGCCCACAGAGAGCCACTCCTCTTCCAGCCAGGAGCCAGCTACCCTGTCCAGGCAGGTATCTTTGGAGGGCCACACGACAGAAACCTCCCCCACAGCTGCACTCTCCGTGCCGGAGGACATGGAGGATCCCCTGTCTCAGATGGAGCAAGAAGAAGCAGCCACCAGAGACCAACCCACCCCCAGCTCCACCTCCACAGAAAGCAGGCAGAGAGGCAGACCAGAGGGACAGAGCCACACTGTCCTCTTGGAGATCAGGGACACAATCAAAGCCAGCACAGATCTCTCCCAGCTGGTCCACTTCAACATACCATCCTCTAACCACAAGCCCTTCATCACGTACGTGAGCCAGACCCTCATGGACATGCCCGAGGCCCAGTACCAGGCGATGAAGGAGAGGATCACAGCTCTTCTGCACCACCCTCCAGGCCCAGCTAAACCTGCTCCTATCCACTCCAGGTCTGCTCCTCCACCCCAGGCGATGTCACAGCCCTTCCATGGCTTTCAATAGCCCCTCGCCTACCAAGCCTACCACTACCAGGACTTCCCACAGCAGAGGCAGCCCTTCCCAGTCCAGGCCCAGGTTCCTCGGATGCCACGGACACCACAGACACCTCACCTGACCCAGCTGCAGACCAGACAGCCCCACTACACTCCTCCTTCCTCCACCCCACAGCCAAGCCCTTCTTCAGAACATCTGTCATCAGTCTTGGGCCTCACATCCCAGGTCCTTGAGGAAGGGCCTCTCAACCTCATGGGACTGAGTCAGCTCTCTCAGAGCTTCCTGCACACACCATCTCCTGTTGTACTCTCAGGGCCAGGCACCCCAATGGCGCCTCAGACCAGCACTCCAGCAACAGCCACCTCCACAGTCCCTGGCCCCTTTACATCTGAGACCATGGGCAAGCCTCAGAGTGACTGAAAAGAGTGCCAGAGACTGGGTTGCTACCTGTTGACTTTATCTTTGCTTGGGACACTTTTCTTGGGTCATTTTGCTTTTACAGTTTGTTATTAATGAGAAGAGTGCCAGAGACTGAGTTGTTACCTGTTCACTTTATCTTTGCTTAAGACACTTTACTTGGGTCATTTTGCTTTTTAATAAAGTCATACAGTTTGTTATAAAGAAAGGTTATCTTTGCTTCAGACACTTGGTTCATTTTTTTTACTTAATAAAGTGTTGGGGAAAACTTTGAAAAAAGGGTTAAGCCTTTGCATGCTTGTGGGATTGGTAAGGATAGCTGTGGGATGGATAGCTGTGGGATGGGTAAGGATAGCTGTGGGATTGGTAAGGATAGCTGTGGGATAAGGATAGTTGTGGGATGGGTAAGGATAGTTGTGGGATAGATAAACCTCCAATGCAAGCATAGTGGGACTGTATGGTCCACTCTCCCAGCTGCCACACATATGGCCCTTTATTATCAATAACAATTTAATCATTAATCAACACATTTCAACATCAATAAAACTCTTTATTAATGCCCTGTTCATTGTAGGCCCACTCAACATACATGGCACAATCTCATCAGTGTGATGAGACAGGTTGAAGGAAGCATCCATTAAGCATCTACCATCCTGTCTTGCCACTCCACTGCTCCAGCTGGGGAGTTGCATCAGTGTTTCAGGAGGTTGCACTGCTTCTTCCCTTCACGTGAAGCTCTGTTGGGGCCTTGCACATCCACAGTGTCCATCAGGTTTCGTCCTTGCCTCCATTCACCAGGCTCCATGTCCCCATTGCCTTGTTGGTGGTCCACAAGCCTGTTCTGCAACACTGGGTAGCGGGTGCGCATGAGATTGTGCAGGATGCAGCAAGCTTCCACGATGCTCCTCACAGTCTGTGGGCGAAGCTGCATGGTGGTGAGAAGTACCTGGAACCTGTTGGCCAGGATGCCAAAGGCGTTCTCCATCGCCCGTCTTGCCCTGGACAGCCTGTAGTTGAAGATCCTCTCTTCATGGGTGAGGTATCTTGAAGTGTAGGGCTTCATGAAGTAGGTTCTGAGGGAAAAGGCGTCATCCCCCACGATGAAGTAGGGCACATCTTGTGTGTCATTGGGTAGGGGGTCTGAATCTGGGAAACCCATGATGAGGTTACATTCCAGCCCATCCTTGAGGTGACTGGCGTTGTATATCTGGGCATCTGAAGCTGACCCATTGCCTGAAGCATTGACGTACATGAACTTGTAGTCAGCATCAACCATGGCAAAGAGGATGATGCTGAAGAAGCCCTTGTAGTTGAAATAAGAGGACCCTGAGTTGGCTGGAGCTTTACAGGCCACGTGCTTCCCATCTATGGCTCCAACGGTGTGGGGAAAGTTCCACTTCTGATACCACTCCTCTTCAACTTTCCTACAGCCTTCTTCAGTGGTGGGACACTGGAGGAGCTCCTCCACGTATTTTTCGATGATGGCCTGCACCACTTCTCTGACTACAATGCTGATGGTGTTGTGTGCCACCCTCCAGGCATGCTGCATGTTTCTGTATGTGGTCCCAGAGGCCAGGTGGCGCAGAGTCAGTGCCACCTTCAGTCCAGGGTCCAGGCTGGGCCGGAAGTTGGTGTTTGCCTTGGTCAACCTGGGTCTCAGATGCTCCACAACTTCATCAAACCTGGCTGGTGGCATCCTCATGAAGTTCTGGAATGCACGAGGTCTTCATTCCTCAGCTCCACCATCAGCTTGTCATAGAGTCCAAACTCCACTCTTCTCCCAATCCATCTTCCGACCCAGACAGCTCTTGGACATCTCCTTCTCCTTGCATAGAAAAGGTGAAACAGTGTGAAGAGGGCTTGGTTCTGGTGTTGAATGATGGCGGCTACCAAAAGGAGTGTGCGATGATCCATGGTGGACATCAATGGATGATGTGGAAGAGCAAGAACAAGGCTGAAGAGGTCTGCACACCAGGGCTGCTGGACTGATAGTGAGATCCAGTTGATTTCCTCCCCCTTTTTATAGGAAATGTCGATTTTCCATTAAGTGTCCTTTCACATACTCTAGACATCCTCCTGACATCCTAAATATCAGAGATACGTCCCATATATGAACGTTTTGTCCGTTTTAATGCTTTATATCCAAGCTGCATCTGCTTTCATTCTTTCTATGTCCATGCTACAAACGCTGTGTGGACGTTCCACGTACCTTTCGCTTCCTCCCTCTTTCCGCTTTCCGCTGGAGCAGATGTGAGTTGCGCGGATGCCCAGAGGATGCCGAGAGGATACAGCGTACGTGTAATGGATGACAATGGATGTAGAACGTTTGTTGCCCAGATGTGTCATGGATGTAGATCGTAGGCGGCGGAAAGTTCATCCGCTCAAAAAATTTTGTGTAGCTCAAAACTTTTTGAGCGGATGAAATAGCAGTAGACAGATGCTTGATGGATAGAGTGTATGAAAGATGTATGCAGTGAGTACACAACGGATGCATCGCGTTTTCCAACGGATGGCAAGCGTTTTTCTCCATTTTACATCTTCTTTGCATCCGTTGGTGCAGTGTGACATGAGCTTTATGTGTTTAATAATTTTCTCCTTTTGTCATAAAAGTTTGGTGGTAACTCTGGAAAAGCTGAGGGACATGCAAATTTTTCATGAGTTAGCATCTGGAATTTTGGATTTTTCACCTCTGGCTAAATCTCTAGAGGTCTGTGGCTAAGAAAGATAAAACTAGACTATATAGGACAGTATTAAATACATTTGTGGAGGATAATCAGAGGTAGTATTTGACAGGCTCTGACCAGTTCTGGAGAACCGGTATCGGAAATTTTGAGTAGTTGGGAGAATACCACCTCTGATTGGAGATTTTACAGTATCCTTTCTCTGCCACGCCCACCAAGCCATGCCCACAGAATCGGTAGTAAAAAAAAATATTGAATCCCACCACTGAGGATAATATCAATAGCTTATTCTCTGTGAAGGAATTATTTAGCATGACAGACAAAACTCTGCATAAGCATGGCTAAGATAAATAAATAGTAAAAGGTACTTTGGCACTGATGTGCTTCCTGACATAGGAGCCTTTATGTATAAAGAATACTAAAACAAATGGTATTTGTTTTTTTCAGTTCTTATGTAGCAATACAAGTGAGGGAATTTTTTAAATTTCAGGTTCAGTTAACAAACAAGATCTTCTCATGTGGCCATTGGTATAAATATAGCGAAGAGTTGGAATGCAAGTTGTCCCAGGAAGCAAAGGCATAAGGAATTTTGCAGCCCACTTCTTGCTGTCATCTTCAACAACCTTGATCATGCAGGAATGGTGATGAGAGTGTCCACATTTGGGCTGCAAAAATCCAGATGCTCCAATCATTAGTTGGCAGCAGGGTCAGGTTTTTCAGTATCTTTTTTGCTGCCATCTAGTGTGTCTACAGGAGAAGTTTCAGATAGAGGGAGAAGATCTTTGGAGAGAAGGAATGCTGGATGCATTCGTGATTGTGTTTTGAACATGTTCGGAGACAAGTCTCCCTGAGTAGACTTATAATAGAAGAGAAGATAGGAGGAATATTAAAGATGGGAACACTGTACCTCTTAGGCCCTTAGTTGTTAGGGCAGCAAGGGAGAAGAGAGCCTGTTACCATGCTCTTCTGCCAAACTCTGTCAATTGTTGCAGCCTGAAAGAATATAGTGTGTGAGATCACTCACCATTAGAGGTCCCCATTTGACAAACCTGCCATGGAGCCAAGGAAACTCTACTTCTGACTCTTTCCCTGCAAGAAACCAACTACGCAAGTGTTCTCTTTTAGTAGAAATGATACTTTTATTTTGATTTATTTTTAATTGACATTAATTGAACTTCAATTGATAGGAAGACTATGAAAGGACAGTGCAACAGTAAAGGCTAATTAGTTTGCTCCCTCTGGAAACACTTTTTTTCCTTTTGCTATTTATTATAGCCAACTGTTTGTCACTGAATAGTTCCAGTATGTAGTATCTGTATACAGCTTTCTGTATCAGTTGGCTTGAAATGTAGTTCTGTGATAAATTCAGCTGTAATCTTCAAAAGTGCATGTCGGAACCATGGATGAGTATAGGAAAATCTGAAAGTATGTCTAAGAGTGGCTAAAGAGGGAGATATTTCTAGAAATCATTCTTTCTTCCTTAACAGATCTAAATTGCTAATGTTGGACTAAAGTTTGTGATTATTTACTTTCAGCATTATTGCCACCTTGTCCGTATTCTTTTTTAATTAGTTTCTAAACATATATAAATATAGTCTCTTGACATGATTCTGAAGAGGTGCATTTCTGGTGGTAGATTTCAAACATGTTTGGGAAAAAAAGAATGAATCACTGTAATCAAAGCTGTCCTTAAAATCTGCACATAGATCTATCATTGTTTATTATTAAACACAAATTATTATATGTACACTCACAATTTTTTATAGAGCAATAGCTTCTGTCTCTTAAATGGGAAAGCAGTTGCAACATGTAATGATGGAACAGTTTTTTTCTGTTACATTACTATGAATGGAAAATATGACCCTTTTGGAAAAATGAAAGACAGGAAATGTATATTAGAAAATATACATTTTTTCATACATAATATACATTATAAATATACATTATTTCATACATAGATGAAATAATGTGAGAAATGAGCAACCAAAGAAATTGTGTGTTTCCCATAGTTAAATCTTATAAGGAATATTAATTTAATAAGATGCTGCTACATTGTCCGTCATTAATATAGTTTCAGATTTATTGAAAACTTTACAATGTGTAGAACAGCTTTCAAAGATATACAAGATAGCATTATAAAATGCACATTTAATACAGATAATAAATAAACTAGAATATGAATCAAAAATTAAAAACAGAATTAATTTAACTTTTCAGAGGTTTTATTTGTGAATCAGCAGTTGAAATCAGCATCTATGTAAGTTATGAAGTATATAACTTTATTATACATATAGGGGAAAAATAATAAACGTTATCCATATGGAAAAGGAACTAATTTTCATAAGACAGAGATAATATAATTTTGATTGAATATTTAAGAATAGTTGTGGGAATCAGCTACATTTTAAAAAGAAAGTGGTAAAAAAACCTTGATTTTTAGTAAGCTGTCCAATTATTAATATAATATTATAAAACAGAAAATGGCTTTGCTAAAACAATTTGACAATGAATAGTCATCATTGCTAACCCAATGCAGTGATGCAAACATTCCTATCAGTAGAAATAGTACTCTTTATTATACAATATCAAAAGCTTTTCTTTAATTTTCCATCCCTTCAATGTGCTTGTATAGTGACAAAGCAGAAAAAGATTTTTCTCTGAAAGTTAGGTTGCAATAAATTCACCAGAGAACGTGGCTCAAAAATGCTTTGTTCCTTAATCCTTATAGCTAGTTGCCTGCACTAGATGGTGCCAGTTAGTCAGCCTCACGGCTCTAGGGAAAAAAAATAAGTCTGAAATAATGTATATTTTCTTCTAGAAAAGAGTTATTACCAGGGGTGGGATTCTACCAGTTCAGACCAGTTCTTTAGAACTGGTTGTTATGATTCTGCGCAGTTCAGAAAACTAGCAAATCATGTCCCTGGATGGCCCCTCCCCTTTCTGCCCTGTCAATCCTTATAATGCATACGCAACATTGCACGCATGCCCGACATCACTGATTGCATTCTTCCCCACTCAGTCATTCCTTAAGGTATTTCTTTTCCCCCCCTCCTGACGATCAGCTGTTCCTATGACCTTGCTTACTTATTGCTTCACCCAGGAGGCTTCCCTGAGGCTCAGGAAGGCAAAAAATGGATGGGAAGGGGGCACAGCACCCCCTGCCCTTTTTTTTGACTTTCTGGACCCCAGGGAAGCTTTCTGGGAGCAAAAATTCCCCCCAGGAGGCTCCTGTGAGGCCCAGCATGGCCCCATGGAGCACAGTGGGGTGCTGTGTGCTCTCCCGTGCTGTTTTTTTCCTTCTTTAGTCCCAGGGAAGCTTTCTGGGAGCAAAAACACCCCCCAGGAGGCTTCCCTGAGGCCCAGAAGGCCCAAAAAATGGGTGGAGCCATGCCCACCTAGTCACATGACCACACCCACCTAGCCATGCCCACCTAGCCACACCCACAGAACCAATTATTAAAAATTTTAAATACCACCCCTGATTATTACTATGAAATAGTACTAGTAGCTCTTGTATCTGTATCTTTAGGCAATGTGCAAAGTTAAAAATACATCTAGAACAAATGAAATTTGTTCCAATATTGCCTTTTTTGCTTTCTATCCTGTTGAGCCATTAGGTGATGGGTGATTCTGATTCTAGTTGTATTGGCCCTCTGAAGTAAAGCCATTGGTTAAAGCCTCTGACTTTTCTGTTCTCCTCTTTTCTGAATGACAAAATAACACCTGCCAATTTCAGAACTACAGCTAATCCATGGAGTGGATGACTTTCCCAATAAAGTAAGAGAACTTCTCCCACTTAATTTATTTCCACTCAATTGGACAGCTCCTCCCACACTCACATGCCAGATTGACAATTTGGGCATGCTTGTTTTGACTGACAGATGTCGAACATTAGTTTGCTCCAGCTGTTGATAAGTTATTTCCTGGAAGTGCAGAGAATTGCCAATATAGTAGCACCCAGTTACAGAACCTGATACTCTTTCTTCCAGTAGAGGAGAGTATATATCAGTGTATATCAGCCACAAGAAATCAATTGATGCTGGGCTGCACTAGTACAAAAAGGTTTCAGATATAATCCTTTAAATGTTGCCATTAATATCTACTGGCTTATGGGGAAACTGTTTTTAAACAGAAACAATTAAGTGAAACAATTTAAGCCTGTCTGATTCATGATCTGGATGTGAGATGAAAATAACATTATGGCAGACATGTTTATAACGTACCTCATACCCCATTCATCTTGGAAAATGTTACAAGAGTAGAAATAATCAGTTTGACTTAACATCATGGCCTCTCATATCTCAAGGTGAGTAAATACGGTTTTAGTTGAAGCTATGTATGTATGTTCTGTTTCTACAGGGAGGCCATTCTAGATAATTAGTGCTATATTCATTTCAGGCAGAAGTCTGAGTGGCTGCATCTTTGAGTGCATCCTCCTGAATGTGGTACAAGATATATGAAACTTGACCAAGAATCCAGATGCACCATAGAAAAAAAGAATTTGCAAGAAACAAACTATGAATGCCTTTGTTCTGGAACTTTTAAATATTGGAACACTGCTATCATGTCACCCCTAATCATGTCATCCCTTTTGGAAAATATTATTTGAACTGGTCAGTAGTAATCACCTCCACAACTATAATGAGCATACAGGTGTATTTATCTTCCCTTTCAACTGCTTTGGTTCCTTCTACATGGAAGTTAAGCCCCTGTCACACGGCACCAACGGATGGAAAGAGGATGTAAAACGGAAAGAAACACTTGCCATCCATTGGTTAACGTGATGCATCCGTTCTGTACTCACTGCGTCCGTTTTTCATACTCTCTATCCGTCCAGCATCCGTCTACTGACATTTCATCCGCTCAAAAAGTTTTGAGCTGTACAAAACTTTTTGAGCAGAAAATGTATCCAATGCATCCGTTATACATCCGCTACGCATATGGGGAACATCCGTTATATGTACATAGTCATCCGTTACGCATCCGCTATATCTGCTAGGCATCCGCTGCGCATCCGCGCAACTCGCATCCACTCCAGTGGAAAACAGACACAGGGAGGAAGCGAAACGGATGCGGAACGGACACGCAACATTAGTAGCACGGACGTAGAAAGAATGAAAGCAGATGCAGCTCACATATAAAGCATTAAAACGGGAAAAACGTTCGTATAGGGGACGTATCTCGGATATTTAGGATGTCTGCAGATGTCTAGAGGATGCAAAAGGACACCTAGTGGAAAACCTATATTTCCTATAAAAAGGGGAGAAATCACCTGGATCTCACTTTCAGTCCAGCAGCCCTGCGGTGCAGACCTCTTCAGCCTTCATCTGACTTTTGCTCTTCCACAGCATCCAGTCATCTCCACCATGGATCGTCACAAACTCCTTTTGGTAGCTGCCATTGTTCTACAACAGTGCAAAGCCCTCTACAGGCTCTTTCACCTGTTCTACGTGAAGAAAAGGAGGCATCCAAGAAGCGTCTGGGTCTGAAGATGGATCGCGAGAAGAGCCGAGTACAGACTGTATAACAAGCTGATGGTGGAGCTGAGGAACGAAGACTCTCGTGCATTCCAGAACTTCATGAGGATGCCGCCAGCCATGTTTGACGAAGTTGTGGAGCAGCTGAGACCCAGGTTGACCAAGGCAAACACCAACTTCTGGCCCATCCTGGACCCTGAGATGAAGGTGGCACTGACTCTGCGCCACCTGGCCTCCGGGACCACGTACAGGAGCATGCCGAACGCCTGGAGGGTGCCACACAACACCATCATCATTGTGGTCAGAGAGGTGGTGCAGGCCATCATCGAAGAATACCTGGAGGAGCTCCTCCAGTGCCCCTCCACTGCAGAAGGCTGGAAGAAAGTTGCAGGGCAGTGGTATCAGAAGTGGAACTTCCCCCACACCGTTGGAGCCATAGATGGGAAGCACGTGGCCTGCAAAGCTCCAGCCAACTCAGGGTCCACTTATCACAACTACAAGGGCTTCTTCAGCATCATCCTCTTCGCCATGGTCGATGCTGACTACAAGTTCATGTACATCGATGCTTCAGGCAACGGGTCTTCTTCAGATGCCCAGGTATACAACGCCAGTCACATCAAGGAGGGGCTGGAATGCAACCTCATCATCAGCAACCAGATCCAGACCCCCTGCCCAACGACACACAAGATGTGCCCTACTTCATCGTGGGGGATGACGCCTTCTCCCTCAGAACCTACCTCATGAAGCCCTACATTTCCAGATGCCTCACTCGTGAAGAGAGGATTTTCAACTACAGGCTGTCCAGGGCAAGGCGGGTGGTGGAGAACGCCTTTGGCATCCTGGCCAACAGGTTCCAGGTACTTCTCACCATCATGCAGCTTCGCCCACAGACTGTGAGGAACATCATGGAAGCTTGCTGCATCCTGCACAATCTCATGCGCACCCACTACCCAGTCTTGCAGAACAGGCTTGTGGACCACCAACAAGGGAATGGGGACATGGAGCCTGGGGAATGGAGGCAAGGGTGAAACCTGATAGATACTGTGGATGTGCAAGGCCCAAACAGAGCTTCACGTGAAGGGAAGAAGCAGCGCAACCTCCTGAAACACTGGTGCAACTCCCCAGCTGGAGCAGTGGAGTGGCAGGACAGGATGGTAGATGCTGAATGAATGCTTCCTTCAGCCTGTCTCATCACACCTAGGAGGGTGGACCATACAGTCCCACTATGCTTGCACTGGAGGTTTATCTATCCCACTGGTATTCTAACCCATCCCACAGCTATTACCCATCCCACAGGTATCCTAACCCATCCCAAAGCTATCCTTACCCATCCCACAAGCAAGCAAAGGCTTAAACCATTTCTAAAAGTTTCCACCAAGACTTTATTAAAAAAAAGAAATGAAACAAGTGTGTGAATCATAAATAGACTTTATTAACAACAAGCTATAAGACAAAAATGAGTCTCTGGCACTCCTCTTGGTCGCTCAGTCTCAGGGGTGCAGGGTGCAGGTGCTGTGGAGGTGGCTGGTGCTGGAGTGCTTGTCATCAGCTCCTCCAGAAACAGAAGCAGCAGAAGCGCCAGCCCCAGAAGAGTGAGCCCATGCTGCAGAAGCCTCAGGAGAACCTGAGTGAGGGCCAGGGGGCGGGATGGTAGCCCTGTCCCTCTTGCAAGGGCTGGCAGCAGATGGCTGAGGCTTGCGTGCTTCCGCATGGATGTGGGGTTGCTGGCTGGCAGGGAGGCTGGCAGGAACCAAGGCTGCAGGAAGGCTGGCACCAAGGCTGCAGGAAGGCTGGCACCAAGGCTGGCAGCAAGGCTGGCAGCAAGGCTGGCAGCAAGGCTTGCACCAAGGCTTGCAGGCAGACATGCAGGCAGGGCAGGCAAGGCAGCCAATTCATCTGGCAGCAGGTCTTTCCTCTGAATGGCGACCTGCTTCCGAGCTGCTTCCGTTATATCTGCGGGGCTGATGCAATGCATCCTCCCCGCATGCGCAATTAACGCCAGGCATCCGCTAGGCTTCCACTGTGCATCCGCTGTGCATCCGCTTTGCATCCGCTTCATCCGCTCGGCGTCCGCTCTGCATCCGCTCTTTCCGTTCCGCGTCCGCTTTGCTGAGACCCCCCGGAAGCCCTGCAGATGTGCCATCTGCTCCCATCCACTTCCATCCGCTTCCATCCACTAGGCTTCCGTTCCGCATCCGCTTTGCATCCGCCCTGCGTCCTCCATGCATCCGTGTTTTCCGCTCCGGTTATGCAAATTTTTGCCCCTTTTGAGAGCGGATAACAACGGATGGAACATTTTGCTCGTCCGCTGTGTCCTTTTTGCATCCATTGGGCAGTGTGACATGGGCTTTATATCCTTCAATTGCTGTGTTTCAATCATGGCTGGCAGCTCTAGAGGAATGCCATGGAATATGGTCAAAAATGCTTCTGAAAAGTACAAAACCTCAAGAGTTCTGTCTCCTTTCTAGAGCTCAGTATGAGTCTCCTTTGAAGATGACCAAAAGATTGGAAGAGATACATGCATCCACATTAAATCTTAAAAAAGCTTCAAAAGGGTAAAAGAAAAAAAAATGTGTTCCAAATCCCACATTTATATAAAGATGAACACTAGATTTTCCTTCTGCATGCTGTATTTCTTCATTATTTACAGTATTGTATAGAAATTTATGGCTCCATCTAGTGGAAATTCTTAATGATTAGATTTTTATAATTTTATAATTTTTTTTCTAATTTCATATGTTAAAAATACAAAATTTGGTACGATAAATAAAAAGCTTGGAATATTATTTAACATTCTTTCCTTGACTCTTATTTAGTCAGTGTATTCAACCTACACCCAGCAATTTCATACTAGGAATATATAATATATCTATCAATCTTATTGTTTGGAAAAATGTGTATTACAGAACATAATTTCTATTTGATTTAGATAATTCATCTTCAGCTCTTTCTTTCTTTTATAAAGAGTAATTGAAGCTATTATGAATTCAGACTGCAACTACTTTGTATGATAGGCCAATAATATACAACATTTTTTTTCTACCAACATTTATTTTCTTTTTGCTATAACTGGGGATGAAATCTGCAAAGTGAAAAGTTTTCTTTTTGCAAGATGTAGTAGCTGGAATTGGACAGTACTTCAGATTCAAAGGCTGTTGTAGAGAACAGCTGTATAATTCCCAGAAAGGTCCAGCTGCCTTAAGTAGCTGCAGATGAGTGCTAGTCAATGTCCCAAGTGCCCCTTTGCCTTCAAATCAAATCTAAAGTAGAGCACAAATCTAGCAGAAGCCAACCAAATTCACCTGTCATCATGGGCAAAGATAGATTTCTTTCTTTTTTTCTCTCCTTAGATATGTGAACTACAACTTCCAGAATTCACAGCCAACACAGTATGTAAATTATAATATAACAAGTTGGAGGGCAATAGCTTAGAAAAGGTTGCCTAAGACAAAATTATGTGGTGATATTCCAGATAGTGGGTATGCGGAGTTATCAAATAAAGCCAAGTCATTCATATAAAGCCAAGAACTATAAACTATTTGTTAAGTCTACTTGATAAATGAAAACACATCTGATAGGCTTTTAAAATATCAGCCATTAAATTTTTTGATTACTTTGGACCTGATAAGTGATAATCAGCTCAAGGTCAAATCTAAGGTGTGCAATCTGATTTTTCACAAAGCTTTTGCTCCAAATGCAAGCATAGAAATTTTGTAAAGAAATAGTTAATTAATAGCTTGCACAGGTTATTTTAGTTCAATGAAATAAATAGATGAGCCTACTGAATCTAAGAAGTGGCCCTTTGAAATTGCCTGTATTAGTGTCAGACTTGTATCATTTTTGGAATTTATTATAGTTCTCTGACATGTTGGCTTTGCTTTTGACATGGGGAGCAATGATAATATTGTGTGGTAGTTTGTGGTATGTTCTGGGAGTAAGAAAAAGGTAAGAAAGATTACTTTCAAACATTCTGTCATGAACTCTGATTTTCCTCCTGTTTGATAATACAGATTTCTTTTTGAAAAAAAAATCTGTGTTTAACACTTTTATTAACTAATTGATACAATGATTGATTGTTCAGGTGTATATATATATATATAGGAAAGCAGAATAGTATTCTATAATCTATTTTCAGCATAAATGAAGCATGTGTGTGTGTGTGAAAGAAATATGTGTAAATAGACATTGTAATCATATGTATAGATTATTCATATTTTATCATGAATCAGCATTTTATTCAAAGGGTTAGATAAACTGCCTCAAAGTAAACAAAGTATAAATGATAACTTTAGCTTGGCAAATAGATTTCATTGAATTTGATTTACAATCGATCTGAGGCATTCTTATTATTGGAGCTATATTAAGCTTCCAGACTGAACTGAAATCACTATGAGTTCTCATCAATTGTCTACTACCTCCTCAATAGATTTACCACTTTGGGCAGAGCAAAGTCTTCCTAGTAATGGTGAAAGTACCAAGCTATAAATAGTGTTTGCCCAGCAAACATCAAGGCAAAACCTTAATTTATGAGGGTGAGGGTTTGTTCTCCGAGCTTGTGGGTTGGTTTCCGAACAGTTCATTACCAGGCTAGGTAACATCTTCAGTGGAGTTTAGGAGATCCCTTAAACTCCTCTGAAGATGTGATCTAACCTGGTAATGAAATGTTTAGAAACCAACCCACAAGCTCGGAAAATGAACCCTCACCCTGATCCTATACCCGGGGTACAGATATGCGCCACTATTGCAACTCTTAATTTTTATTGTAAATTAAATATGAATATATATTCCTTTCTTTAGACGTCAAGGGGAGCCACCTTTGGAGAATGGAGTGCTTCCATATCTTGGCTGTGCTTTACAGTTTGGGGCCAATCCTCTCAAATTCCTCAGGGAACGGCAAAAGAAGCATGGTCCCACTTTCACATGTCAATTGGCTGGAAAATATGTCCATTTTCTTACAGATCCTTTCTCCTATCATGCAGTGATGCAACAAGGAAGAAACCTAGACTGGAAAAAATTCCATTTTGCAACTTCAGCAAAGGTAGCATTTCAGAAGAATAACTATAGTAATAAAGTATTTTTTCTGTTAAAAGTGGGCAGGGTGACAGGCTCAATTTAAAAACCATGCCATCAAATACTGTTTGGTGTAGGGTTTGGGGTTGTTAGCACAATATAAGGATGCTGTCCCAATATTCTTCACATTCAAACTTTTCAGTCCAATGGATGAAACCAATTTTCACATTAAATTTTCTTATTGCTTTATCTTATATTTAGAGTTCAGTAATTCAAACTGCTTCTACTTCTTTTACAGCCCAAAAGAATTTTCCTTAATGTATATTGAGATTGATTTTCTTTATGGATTTTGATTAATCATGCCAGCATACTTAAGAAGATAAATTGCAGGAATACAGATGAATGTATTGTATAGTTCGTATGCACTCATTGGGACTAACTTCCAGTCATACCTAGAAATTTCACTTTAAATTATTTATTTTCAAAAGTCACATAACAACAGCAAAGAAAGCAAGAATATAAATGTAGGATTCTAATTTAGTATCAGTTTAGTTATTTGTTTGACTCTGTCTGATTCAGGATGTAATTTTGTGCTTTCTTGCCTAATAATACTTGCTGTCAGGCCGGTATCAGTGTGATTTATATCTTTCAAATAAAGACACCAGTTCTGGCAAATTTTCTGCCATAGAGACAATCAGTATTATGATGGATTTTTAATCTGAAAGATAGGTTTTAGATTGCTTTCAGATTTAGCATTTGGTATCATCTTCTCATCTACCAAATAAAGCCAATGATGGCTGTAAATCCATTTTCTATTGTAGATGCATCTCTGGAGTTTAAATGTTTACTAAATGGGGATTCTAAATGGCTGTGCTCTACCACTCTACCACTCAGAATCCATCAGTATGCAATATGTTTAAGTATCCCTGTGGTTTTTCTTTCCCTTTTATAAATTATAGAAAAAATAAAGTGTTTTCAATTTCAGATGCACATTATTATTCAGTTAGTCCAGGATATAGAGCACTTTAAATAGTGCCATTCAGTTCTACCTTTAAGATGATTTGTGGTGGGTTAAATACCATCAAAATAGGACGAGAAGAGGGATAGGACAAGAGATTAGATAATTAATTAGTGACAATTAATATTCTCAATATTTGGTGGCAGGCCTTTGGACACGCAAGCATTGATCCAAGCGATGGATTCACTACTGAGAATATGCACCATACCTTCATAAGAACATTGCAAGGTAATGCCTTAACATTTCTCAGTGAAACTATGATGGAGAACCTGCATTATGTCATGGTGGAGTCAAGTGCAGAAAAAATGAATCTCAATGACTGGGTCACTGATAAGCTTTATGAATTCTGCTATCGTGTGATGTTTGAATCTGGGTTTTTAACATTGTTTGGTACAGAATTTAATGCACATCACGACAAGGTCCTTTCTTCTAGTCAACAAGACCAGAGAGCACGTATCCTCAGTGCCCTACAGAACTTCAAGGAATTTGACCAAATCTTCCCAGCTCTTGTAGCAGGTCTTCCAATCCATCTATTTAAAAATGCTTACAGTGCACGAGAGAAGCTAGCTGAGGCTCTGCTCCATGAGAACCTTAAAAAAAGAGAAAACATTTCTGAACTCATTTCTCTCCGTATGTACTTGAATGATACATTGTCTACTTTTGATGATATGGACAAAGCAAAGACACATCTTGCAATCCTGTGGGCATCACAAGCTAACACAATACCTGCTACATTTTGGAGTTCGTTCTATCTTATTAGGTGAGTTCATACAAATAGTGGACAACAAGAAAATTTCTATTTCTATTTATTATGGTCAGTTCATTTATTGTTCACTAAATGGTGAAATGAGTATTTGTTGATAAGCTGGGTGAATATTTTCAAATATATTAATGATATTTGTTAAAAATTTTCTTCTGCCTGTCAGATTTCAGACACTATTAATCAAGCATGACTTAGAACACTATAGAAAAGGACTGGCAGAGCTGGGGCCCAGGTAAAAAGAGGGATCAGCCTAGAACACAGGTGTCTAATTAGAGATGTTATTGTCATGTGATATTTTGCAACATTTTTTTCCTTCACGGAGCTGGGTGGACATGGCCTGTGTGTGATGCATCTGGCCCTCGGGCCTCTACCCCTAGAATCATTACTTAGCCACAGAGAAAATCCACAACCCCTTACCTTGATTGCCGTTGACCCATTAACCAGATACTGACTCTAAGTTGAGAAGATTCCTGTACTTTTTTCTGGTTTGTAGCAATAAATCAGTTAAATTGGACTTTTACATGTGGACCTGGTCTTTTGCACCTGACACCATTGCCGTGATAGACATGGTTTGTTAAGAAATGAGCAGTGCATGTATCCTCAAAACTGGGAAGAATTGAACAACCAGCTCTTTTGCAATTGTATTGCTGTAGGTTATTATTTTGTAAAACACTATTGATATGTTTCATTTTTGCTACAAAACTTAGGACAGCCTTTTACAAACCAATATTATCTAATGACTTCAAAGCTTATGCTGGGCAGAAATTCAGGATTTGTTATCCTAGGATAATCTGCATTTGTGATTCCATGATGGCCAGGAATCTTTTAGAGAACATTTCTGCAGATAAAGAGTCTTATGAAACCAATATTACAAAAGGAAGAGCATTAAAATAAACTCTAAAAAAGGCCATTTATATTTGCTCAGAATTAGATTGTGTAAATACCCTGTAACAAATGCTTGCGGCATCCTAATATTAGCAATAAAATTTAAGAAAACTGGTGAGATTATTCTGATGATACATATACTATATTGTATATTATATATGATACTATATTGATTCATTTATCATTAATCTGACATCCATAAGGATTAATTGGCTCATGTATTCAGGAGAAAGGATGGAATTACATAATATCTCCATAGAAATTTGATGTCAGTAGAAATACAGTGCTTCAAATATATAGAAATACAGAAAGGCACATCTTGGAGAACTGAACTGAATCCCAATAAATATGATTGAATGCTTTAATATGTCTTAAAGGTTGTAAACAAGACTGAACTGAATAGCATACAATAACTGTGCAACTTGTTTAGATATAATTGCTGCAGAAATATAAATTTAGTTATATTAAAGTTACAACATGCCAATTTCCAAGTTCTTATGCTTAAGTCTCCAATACTCAGGATAAGATAACTTTTCAATTGTCTCCTTTTTAGAGTATATATGAAGTTAAAAACATGCTTTCAGAATATATTTTGACAGTGAGATACTAAGACTGAGAGGTAAAATGAAAAACAGTAAAGCTGATCATAGAGAGGGATGTAGACAGAACATATCAATATGTAAACTGAGCCATACAACCACAGTTTCATAGCAACCACATTTTCATAGCTGAGTCCAGATAGAAATGCTGCCAGTGGCCATGCTTCCTCACTTGGTTTTTTAAAGATATGATTATCATGGTAAGGCCTGCATGAAAGTCATCACAATCTCGAGCTGTCTCTGAGGATAGTGCACAATGTTTGTCATAATGTATTTTTATTAATGTTCATTGTATGACTTAGATTAATGTCTAGAGTCTCCTTGGCAAGATGGACAACACAGATGATTAGTAACAAACATTTGTATTGTGATTTCACTATGTCTTTCTCTTTCAGGAATCCCAGTGCAATGAAAGCAGTTACAAAAGAGGCAGAACGAGTGCTAAAAGATGCTGGCGAAAAGATTTGTTCAAGTAGGAAACCCATTTGCTTGAATCAGAAACAGCTAGATGACATGCCTATATTAGGTATGCTTGGTTAACTTTTACTGAAATATATGAACTCCCATCTGCTAGAATTTAGAAACCACTAATCATCAGAACAAATCAGCTGAATAATAGTCTTAGTTGTGCTCTAATGATAAAATTTAGTATGCTTGGCTAGAACAATAGTTCATGCATTGGTTTTGGTCTTTCATTTTTACTGGATCAGATTACTTTTGACTTTGCTATCAGTACAGTAACACAGCTGTTTATCTTACATTTAGATGAAAGTTCATTTCTACTCTCTTTACACAGACAGCATTATAAAAGAAGCACTCAGACTCTCTAGTGCCTCCATGACAGTCCGAGTTGCAAAGAAGGATTTCATTTTGCAATTGAGCAGCGATTCCTACCATATCCGCAAAGATGACATCATAGCTGTTTATCCCCAGCTGTTACATCTTGATCCCAAAATCTATCCTGATCCACTGGTGAGTTTTCCAACAAAATAGTTTGCCTGACTATGAATAGGAAAAAATTATTCTATATTATAAAACAATTTGAATTTTGCTCAGTGAATTCTCCCACAGGTAAGAACTTAATACCACAGGCAGAATAATATCAGTTTTTGTTCAGGCTCCATCTTTGATTCAGTATTACCAATAATTAGTTGGATGAATACTTTTCATTTATAATGATAAATGAGTTTAAATATCATCCCAATAATTATTTCAGTGTTAGTTTCCTAAGACATTATGTTTTACTGATGTTGATAAATCACTGGGAAAGAAATAGTCTGAAATAATCATTTTATCCTGAGGTTATTAAGTAAAGTATGATCAAATATACAGCACACTATTCTGGATATAGCAAGAAAGAAGCCATAAATACTAGAATTAGATGCCAAATAATCTGTTTTGCTGATAATTTTATTAAAATGTACAATATAAAGATACATACAAATACAAAGAAAAATATAAACAGTAAAGGAAAAAGTATGAAGAGATAGAAGAAAGAAAAAAATCTTCATATATTTTTTCACACCATTTAAGGTGTGAAAGAATTTCTTTTAAATTAACCTAGTCCCTTAATTTTCCCAAATTAACGTTGTAGTCCCCTTTTTGCTGTTTTGCTCCTGGCATGATAAATCTTGAATAAGAACAAAAAATATTATGAGCAGAATATCATTAGCAAAAATATAATTCTTAACTATCCTAGAATAGTTAAGAAAGGTAGTAGGGAAATCCAGGGTGCTTTTGAAGATGCTAAACCATGGCTTAGATATGGTGATTTATCACAGATTCCTATAATTTTCAAACCTCTGGAGATTACTTATGGGGAGCTTGTGTACAAAACAAGCCTGTGGTAATCCTAGCATCTCCTTGACCTAGAAAGGAGTAACTGTGAGAGGGATATTGGAGTCTTAGTGGACAACCAGCTAAATATGAGCCAGCAGTGTGTAGCAGCAGCCAAAAAAGCTAATGCCATCCTAAATTGCATCAATAGAGGGATACAATTGAGTTCAAGTGAGGTATTATGCCACTCTATAAAGCCTTAGTAAGACCACACCTAGAATACTGCATCCAGTTTTGGTTACCATATTATAAAAAAGATGTTGATACTCTGGAAAAAGTACAGAGAAGAGCAGCCAGGATGGTTAGGGACTAGAGACTAAAACATATGAAGAATGGTTACATGAACTGGGCATGGCTAGTATAGTGAAGGACCAGGGCAGACATGATAGCAGTGTTCCAATATTTGGGGCTGCCACAGAGATGAAGGGGTCAAACTATTTTCTAAAGCGCCTGTAGGCCAGACAAGGAATAATGGATGGAAACTGAACAAGGAGAGATTTAACCTGGAAATAGGGAAAAATTTTCTGACAGTGAGAACAATCCACCAATGGAACAGCTTGCCCTCGGAAGTTGTGGGAGCGACATCATTTGAGACTTTCAAGAAGAGATTGGACTGCCATTTGTCAGAAATGGTGTAGGCTTGGACGGGGGGGGGGGGG
>BLBF01000002.1:46432075-46462912 GCA_015471245.1 Laticauda colubrina
GTTGGACTAGATGACCTACAAGGTCCCTTCCAACTCTGATTATCTGTTTATCTGAGTTCCAAGGAGTCGATCCAATCACATACTTCTTTTTTGTCATTTCTAGAAGTTTCATTCTTATGGATCCATCTTCAAGCTGCCATTTTTGCCCATAATTGTGTGAAAGTTAAAATTAAATGATAACAATGCATGTGTGTGTGTGTGTGTGTGATAAAATGTAATAAATAAACAATAGATAGATTAAAAGAGAGTGATTGTTGCTTTTTAATCCATACTCTTTAATGATGAAGAGAAAAAAAACCTACTCCCGGAAGAATTTCTGAAATAGGTACAAAGCAAAGAAAAAGTATCTAAAGATAGTGATAACATTAAAATGTCAAACTAAATGCAAAAGATCAAGGAAGTAGGATTTATTGCTTATTTCATCTGAAATTTTTGCATATTTCCAACATTTTATCCATATTTCCAATATTTTACATGAAAGTTGTTTAATATTCTGAAATATATCATCATATTTAAGTTATCTGGCTAGTAACATATTCAGCAATTGATTTCCAAATCATCAGGAAAAAGAATATCAGTTTTCATTTGCAATTCTTGAATTATCTTAAGGTTTCTGTCGAAATTGTTGTGTTTACACATACACTGTTCTGAATTTTATTACAGACATTCAAATTTGATCGTTATCTTGGTGAAAATGGAGAAGAAAAAACTTTCTATCGTAATGGTCGCAAATTAAAATATTATTTTATGCCATTTGGAACAGGATTGGCCAAGTGTCCTGGAAGATGGTTTGCTATTAATGAAATCAAACAATTTCTTACTTTCTTGCTTTTTTATTTTGAAGTAGAACTAATTGACAAGAATGTAAAATGCCCTTCTTTGGATCAATCGCGAGCTGGACTTGGCGTTTTGCAACCTTCAAATGATATAGATTTCAAATACAGATTAAAACTTCCATGAATTTGAAGAGCACTATTATGTATTAGTCCTCCAAAGAGGTAGAAAGGTCCATCAAGTAAAGGTATTGCAATATACGAGAAAAAATGAGACAGTTTGGAGAAACTGTTGTCATTGTTTTATATGGTTGTACAGGAAATATTTTCCAGTCTAAATCAAATTTCTGGACTGATTCTTGTGAGTGCTAGTTCAGTCCACTAAATGTGCTTGTATTGGTTTTGAGACTAGATCAGAGTAAAGGGAAAAGATGAAAGAAGGACTGACCGTCCATAACCCCAAAGCCTTCCAGATTAAAGTCAGAGACAAGATTACTTCACCACATTTTGAAAAGCAATAGAACAATCTTGCACCATGCTGCCTTTTACGTACTTGCAAATAAAACTTGTGAACATAAGATCACAGGTTAGTCTTTAGGTCACTGATAAAATGTGTACAAAGCTCATCCCAATACTGGAAGAGTATGAAATACTTTTTCAGACAAGGATGGTCCAGCTTTCCTTACGGCTTTTGTCGAACCTTATCTATAACATAATCCCAGATGAAGGTATGAGTATTGTGGGTTTTTATTTGTTTGTGTATAACTACTGAGTATAGATTTTATTTTCTTCAATAAAATATTTCATTCATTCTTGAAAACCTTAAGAGTGATTTCTTATTCTTCAGCTCAGATAATTTTCAAGAATAATGACATCCCCTACTACAGAACCAACCAAAATCTGCTCAATATGTAACATCTAAAAAATATTCAGAGGAAAATGTCAGGGGAAAAATAAGAATTCTAGTTTATGAGCAAATAGAAGGTCACTGTCAGTTTACTTACTGATAGACCAAAGTAACCTCACACTAATTTATTCTTTCTCTGACTCAGGCACAGTCAACAAAACTACACAACTTTCCTAATACATTAAACAGAATAGAAGATGTGCTGCTATTTATTTAACCTGTAATAACCTTCAAAAAAAGCAGGCAAAGACTCATTAACATGAGAAAAGTAAGGATTCAGGCCAGCAGATGTATTCATATCACTGTAAAAAAAAATTAGTACAGTTCATAGATGTTCCCTAATTGTCCTAGCCAAGTTCCTTTTCTTAGTCTAACTAACAACTGTTAAAATCAACACAAGGAGAAATTCTATTCACAATGTGTCACCTATCTCAGGATCAGGGTAAAGGAACATACTTTTGAAAATAGTGTCTACCTTCAATTGAGATTGCTCCAAGTGTTTTGGAGCAATCCAGATTGCCAGAAGTTAGAGAAAGAATTTTTGACATGGAAAAGGATGACTGGAAAAAAATAAAAGTGTACAGGTAGTCTTTGACTTTTGACCTCAATTGAGCCCAAATTTTTGGTTGTTAAATGACACATTTGTTAAGTGAGTTTTGCCCCACTTTATGACTTTTGTTGCCATAGATGTTAAGTGAATCACCATAGTTGATAAGTTAGTAACCCAGTTGTTAAGGGACTGGCCCAAAATTTATGTTAAATGACACATTTATTAAGTGACACATTTGTTAAGTGAGTTTCAATGGTTTTGGAGGGATTCCACATAGAAGTTGCACAGAGGAAGAATGCAATTTGTCTTAGAAACATCTGATTGACTGCTCAAGAAAGAAGTGATCAGATGATATAAGCCTTGATCTGATCCAGCATGGCTACTTAAATTTTTACATCCCATTTTATGCTGCAGCACTCTCAAATACATATGGTCCATGTGCCTTATACCTGACAAAAGCCATATTTTATTCCAAGTATGCTCAAACTATTCTACATAAACTCAGCTTTCTAATCTAGTGATTATGTTGTAAGTCTACATCATGTTGCTCATATCTCACTAAGTAAGAGATGCATGCAGTATATTAACTCATAAATTTGAATTACTATGTGGTATATTATATTATATTATATTATATATATGTAGCATACAACTTAAGTATATAAAGATTTTTATCTCTGTCTTTAATACCATACACTTATAGGGAAACAATAGGAAGCGAATGTTCAATTTATGTTAGGCTTACAGACTTTCTGAAGGCCTCTAGCCAGCCAGAGTCACCTTATAGGGGACATGAGAAGCATAACAATTTAATAGAGAAAATAAATAAATACTACTTTCCTTAACCTGATTTGTTACATATTTTGGAAAGTTTCTGCTTTTGGATATGTTAAATATGCTACATACTCCTCTATAAAAAAAAGTTATCTGAGTGACAGATAGTTTTTCACACATATCTATCGTCATTCAAATTATCATATTAGTTGAAATAGGTTTACACAATGCAATCTATATTTGCACCCCATGGACGTCAGCACTTCAATGCAAAATAGGATTCTTATTATCTCTGTAGAGAACCTGGAGCTTACTCTATAGAATTATAAGCAATGTATCTGTAGTTAAAATAAACATTTCTTGGAAACTACTGATAAAAAACATTTGAGAGATTTGGAAATTCATGGACAGAAGAAAAACAACCTTTCTTTCTTCAGACAAATCTGCAAACAGTAGGTTAGTGTTGATAACAGTATAATGCTTAATTAGCATTGAAACTGTTACATCAGAGATTTAATTAAAAATGTTGTTGACCTCACTCTGCAAACAGATTTTTGTTCAACGAAACTGAGGAATAGATTGTATAATGGATGTGTTTATATACCATATACCAACACTCCAGACAAATAAGTATGATCTCCTTCAATATTATTAATTTCCTCAGCATTCTCTATATCCAGTCCTCTAAAATATTGTTATAAAGTTGATACAAAATATATTATTTAATTTTGTTCAAACAAAATCAATAATTCCTAAATGGAGAGATTATCTTTCAATAATTGAGTATAGAGCTGCATTTGGACCACTGTCTGTAGAAAGAACAAATATCTTTTGTCAGATGTCCTAGACTAAATGGTCTTTTATTATTATGATTGTAACCAATAAAAAGGAATAGAAAAGAAAAAGGATGAGAGAAGGAGAGAGAGAAAATGTTATACAGATACATTTACAGAATTTAAAAGTATATAAATTATAAGATACATATTGATTATGTATCTTATTAGGATTAACAATATATAAATATATTCTTGTATAAAGGGGTCTTATATATGTGTGTGTAGCCAAAATAGCACTTTCAAGCCCAAAAGGTACATAGCTTTTTGGTGAAGTCCTGAGAGCTATAGAAGCAAACATGGTTTCCTAAAGTCGCAGAAGAAGTGGAGAGATGCAAGGAACAAGGCTGTAATTCAACAGAAGGTGAGAAAGACATGTGTAAACTGAAATTAGAAGGAGTAAGGGAACAAATAGGGGATGCTTAAGAAAATGCAACTCAGAGCAAGAAACAGGATAAACTTATGAGAGGAAATACCTGCAATAGACATTTAAAAGCTGCATAAAAATGTGTACAATGCAGAAAGTACAAAAGCCTACATTAGAAAGAGCTGCATGGAAACAGTAGTGCATTAAGAAATGTTGCTTACAAACAAAAATGTGTAAGGGAAAGTTAGAGGTGATAATTTCAGTTTTTCCAAGGTCAACTCTGTGCTTTTAAATAAAAAAATAGAAATATTCACAAAATAGAGTAATACTTGAATAGCTTCTATTTTCTGCGAGATCTTAAGCATCACTTAGCTTTACATCCATAACTGCTTCCCTGAACCAATTTTATCAACAGCATTTTTGTCCACATAGTATATGTAAACAGGGTTACTTGACATAAATATTTCAACAGTCTATTTAAAGAAAATCAATACAATTTCTTCCAACAATACTCTCTCTTATAGATGATTCAACTCATGTCCTGGCACAGAAGAACAGCTGATGATCGGGGAGGAGGGGAAACGTAAAAATCGCAATTTAGCAGGCAAATTTGATGGTGCATATGCCAGGTAAGGAGTAAGCGGGCAGGGAGCGGAGGGGTGGAGCCAGTCAGAAGCATGATTTGCTGGTTCTCTGAACTGGGCAGAATCGTAACAACCAGTTCTATAGAACCAGTCCAACCAGGTAGAATCCCACCTCTGGGATTCCTGCTTGAGCAGGAGGCTGGACGAGAAGACCTCCAAGGTCCGTTCCAGCTCTAGTCTGATTCTGATTCTGATGCAGTCTAGAACTGGGTTATGCAAGCTGGGACTAGTGAGGGAAAGACAATAGATATTCCATTCATGGACTGAAAACAAAGATATTACTAGAATGTCTTTAAAGAGGTAAAGACAGGCATAAAGAATATTTCCATTTCCAGCTGATTATTAATTTACAAATTTCATAATCTGAAGGGAAAGAAGATCCCAGAAACATAAAAAGAGTCCTGAGGCTGGAGCAGGTCAAAGCAAGGACATTGAAACAAATGTGGTCAGAAAAGTTAAGATGGCGCAATCAAAATTATACCAGTTTTTTTATGTGAGTGCTCCATTTAGGAAACTTACCAGCAAGGACAGGAGTAATATAGTTGTTTCTACTATTACTCCTTAGCATGGTGGGATTCAAATTTTTTTACTACCCATTCTGTGGCTTGGTGGGCATGTCAAGGAAAGGATACTGTAAAAGCTCCAGTCAAAGGTGGTATTTGCCAGTTCTCCGAACTACTCAAAATTTCCACTACCATTTCTCCAGAACTAGTCAGAACCTGCTGAATACCACTTTGTACCTTAGCAGTTGATATTCAAATTAGATTCAGGAGTGGCAAATACACATGAAGACTAAGAGCTGTTAGTAACTCAACTAAATTTGAGTAGTGTCCTTTGAAAACAGTTTAGAACTGTAGGCATCCTGATGTCGAATAGCAAAGAATTCCATAATTTAGTGGCATAAGGTATAGGTAGAATGCTCTTTCCCCTAATTCCAAATTCTCTGTGAATGGACAACTCAAACAGAGAGATTAGGCTGCATGTCAATGAAGCTTGAGCCTAAGGCAATAGTCTCTACCTAACAGAAATACATGTGGTAATTTTTTTTACAGCATCCTAGATAAAACTGCATGTAACACAGTGATTATTTGATAAGCACTGTGTTCAGTCTTGAATATATAGCCTTGACCTGCATTCGTCAAGGATTTTTGATATAATAGGTATTTTTAATCTCTAATATAGCAAAATATGCCATCAATTATCCTTGAACCTTTGGACAATTGAAGTGATTACTCCCCCCCCCCCTCCATTGAATACTGGGAAACATCACCAAACAAGACACATTGCATTAAATCAAGAGCAATATAAAGATCTAGATTATTTTAATCAGATGAGGTATAAACAATAAATATACTGGGGAAGTGAGGAAATTTCAGACAACAATATTGCTGTACTTTGAAATCAAAAGATGCACCAGCATGATTCCTGAAGCCTTGCCTGAAGCCTCTTGCAAGTTATATCTGAAATGGTATTTTTAAGGGGGAAATTACTGTATTCATTGAAAGGAAACATATTTGATATTTCTAATGTATTTTTAAAACAAAAAATAGATTATTTTTCCAGCCTCAATTTTAATTTTTTGACATTTAAAGATGTATATTATTTTATAAGAACATTCATTTATTGAGTCCTTGGTGGTCTCTGAGTTCTTTCTCAGAGAATAAACATCAGTTCTTTCTAGTCTTAATAATGTTACCTACAATAGGTCATGAAATGACTGCAAGAAAACACCCAAGCTCAGAGAGCATCAAATACGCCATAGTTCAATCCTAAACTACAGGTAGTCCAGAGGTGGTATTCGGCAGGTTCTGACCAATTCTGGTAGCGGAAATTTTGAGTAGTTTGGAGAACTGGCAAATACCACCTTTGACTGGAGATTTTACAGTATCCTTCCCCTGCCACGCCCACAGAACCGGTAGTAAAAAAAATTGAATCCCACCACTGAGGTAGTCTTCAACTTATGACCACAATTGAATCCAAAATTTATGTTGTTAAGTGAGATATTTGTTAAGTGAGTTTTACCGCATTTTAAAGACATTTCTGGCTACAGTTGTTAAGTGAATCACTGAAGTGGTTAAGTTAGTAACCGGGGAATCTGACTTCTCCTTCTGACTTTGTCAGATCTCAAAAAGTGATCACATGACCCCAAGACACAGCAACTGTCATAAATATGAACCAGTTGCCAAGCATCTGAATTTTGATCACATGATCATGGGGAAGCTGCAAGTGGTAACTGTGGAAAAATGGTCATGTCACCTTTTCCAGTGCCATTGTAACGTTGAATGGTCATTAAGTGAATCATTGTAAGTTGAGGATTACCTGTACAAATATTCTCTTCTATTAATGTTCATTTGATTTAAAAAATATCTGTCATCTTATGTCCAGAAGTTCTCAATGCAAAGAGAATACATTAGTCAGTGAAAATATTTCCAGTCTCCTTTATCTATTAGGCTAAGAATAGAAGGTTACCATTAATCAATGTACCTGTCCTGCACCTTTTGCAACTCTATTAGATTGGACTATAAAGGATCTCAGAATTATTTATTTCCTGTTTTAGATTTTTCTTTCACTTACCTTGAAAAAAGAACTGTTTTAGGTCCTTGGCATAGCAGTAGGAACTGTCACTTGCTTAATAAACTAAAGCCCATGTCACACTGAACCAATGGATGCAAAGAGGATGTAAAACGGACAAAAAAGCTTGCCATCCGTTCGAAAACGCGATGTACTCACTGCCTCCGTTTTGCTTCCTTTCTATCCATCCAGCATCCGTTTATTGATGTTTCATCCGCTCCAAAAGTTTTGGGCTGCCCAAAACTTTTGCGTGGAAAATGTATCCAGTTCGTCCATTCTGCATCCGCTACGCATCCGCTAGGCATCCGTTACACAGCCGCTATATCCGCTATGCATGCGTTCTGCATCCGCGCAACTCGCATCCGCTCGGACGCAGGGAGGAAGTGGAACAGACGCAGAATGGATGCAGAACGGATGCCTAGCAGATGCAGCACGGAAACAAAGCGTTTAAAACGGAAAAGACATATGCAGAGGGGACCTATCTCAGATATTAAGGATATCTAGAGGATGCCTAGAGGATGCCTAGAGGAAGCAAAGGGACACCTATACTGCCTATAAAAGGGGGGAGCAACTCATCTGCATCTCACTTTCAGACCAGCAGCCCACCTGTGCAGACCTCTGCAGCCTTCATCTGACTCTACCTCTTCCAAAGCATCCAGTCATGTCCACCGTAGATCGTAACACAGTCCTTTTGGCAGCCGCCATCCTTCTGCAACAGTACGAAGCCATCTATAGGCTCTGTGAACTCTACTACGGGAAGAGGCGGCCAAGAAGCGTCTGGGTACGAAAATGGATCGGGAGAAGAGCAGAGTACGGGCTGTACAACAAGCTGATGGTGGAGCTCAGGAACGAAGACACTCAGGCGTTCCAGAACTTCATGAGGATGCCTCCAGCCATGTTTGACGAAGTTGTGCAGAGCCTGACACCCAGGTTGACCAAGGCAAATACCAACTTCCGGCCCAGCCTAGAATCTGTGCTCAAGGTGGCACCCACTCTGCGCCACCTGGCCTCAGGGAACACCTACAAAAGCATGCAGTATGGCTGGAGGGTACCACACACCATCAGCATTGTGCTCAGAGAGTGGTGCAGGCCATCATTGAAGAATACCTGGAGGAGCTCTTCCAGTACCCCTCCACTGAAGAAGGATGGAAGAAAGTTCCCACACACCGTTGGAGCCATAGATGGGAAGCACGTGGCCTGCAAAGCTCCAGCCAACTCAGGGTCCACTTATTTCAACTACAAGGGCTTCTTCAGCATCGTCCTCTTTGCCATGGTCGATGCTGACTACAAGTTCATGTACATCGATGCTTCAGGCTACGGCTCATCTTCAGATGCCCAGGTATACAACACCAGTCACCTCAAGGAGGGGCTGGAAGGCAACCTCATCGTGGGCTTCCCAGATCCAGACTCACTGCCCAACGACACGCAAGATGTGCCCTACTTCATCGTGGGGGATGATGCCTTCTCCCTCAGAACCTACCTCATGAAGCCCTACACTTCCAGATGCCTCACCCATGAAGAGAGGATCTTCAACTACAGACTGTCCAGGGCAAGGCGGGTGGTGGAGAACGCCTTTGGCATCCTGGCCAACAGGTTCCAGGTACTTCTCACCACCATGCAGCATCGCCCAGAGACTGTGAGGAACATCGTGGAAGCTTGCTGCATCTTGCACAATTTCATGTGCACCCGCTACCCAGTCTTGCAGAACAGGCTTGTGGACCGTCAACAAGGCAATGGGGACATGGAGCCTGGGGAATGGAGGCAAGGGTGAAACCTGATAGACACTGAAGATGTGCAAGGCCCCAACAGAGCCTCACGGGAAGGGAAGAAGCAGCGCAACCTCCTGAAACACTGGTGCAACTCCCCAGCTGGAGCAGTGGAGTGGCAAGACAGGATGGTAGATGCTTAATGGATGCTTCCTTCAGCCTGTCTCATCACACTGATGAGATTGGGCCATGTATGTTGGGTGGGCCTACAATGAACAGGGCGTTTAATAAAGAGTTGTATTTGTGTTGCCATGTGTGGATCAATGCTTACATTATTATTGATAAAAAAGGGCCCTAGGTGTGGCACTTGGGAGGGTAGACCATACAGTCCCATTATGCTTGCACTGGAGGTTTATCTATCCCACAGCTATTAGCCATCCCAAAGGTATCCCTGCTCATTCCACAGGTATCCCTGCCCACCCCACTGCTATCTTAACCCATCCCACAAGCATGCAAATGCTTAAACCACAGGTAGCCAGCTACCCGGTCTCTGGCACTCTTATCGGTCACTTGGAGGTGTGCCCAGTCTCAGGGGTGAAGGGTCCAGGTGCTGTGGTGGTGGGTGGTGCTGGAGTGCCTGGCCCCGAGAGGACAACAGGGGACGGTGTGTTGAGGAAGGTGTCGGACAGCTGGCTCAGCCCCGTGATGCTGAGAGGTCCTTCCTCCATGCCATGGGGTGTCAGCCCCAGTACTGATGACAGATGTACTGAGGCCAGGCTTGGCTATGGGGTGGAGGAAGGAGCAGTGTAGTGGGGCTGTCTGGTCTGCAGCTAGGTGAGGACTGTCGTGGGTGGCATCATTGGCGTGGGTGGCATCGCTGTCGTCAGTGGCATCATTGTCGTGGCTGGCATTGGTGGCATCAGTGGAACCGGTGGCAACGGTGGCATCTGTGGTGTGGGTGGCATCTGTGGCGTGGGTGGCATCGGTGTCGGTGGCATCATTTGCGCGGGTGGCATCGGTGGCATCAGTGGAACCGGTGGCAACGGTGTCGCCCAATGACTCTGTGCCTGGACTGGGAAGGGCTGCTGCCTATGCTGCTGAACCTCCTGGTAGCCGTAGCCCTGGTAGGTGAGGGCCTGTGGGAAGCCTTGGAATGGGAGGGATATCACCTGGGGTGGAGGAGCAGACCTGGACTGGGTGGGAGCAGGTTCCTCTGGGTCTGCAGGGTTGTGAAGCAGCTCGGTGATCCGGTCCTTCACCAGCTGGTACTGTGGATCCGCCATTTCCTTGAGGGTCTGGTTGACATAGGTGAGGAAGGGCTTGCGGTTGGAGGAGGAGGAGTCGGTGCGGACCAGCTGAGAGAGGAGATCTATGCTGGTGCGGAAGGTGTCCCTGATCTCTAGCAGGACAGTGTGGCTCTGCCCCTCCTGCTGTCCGGATCTCTGCCTTTCAGCGGAGGCGGAGCTGGGTGGTGGTGGATGCGGCTAGGACCGTGGTGGACTCGATGTCTCCTTTCTCCCACCGCACCAGGGAGTCCTCCACGCACTCCACCACGCTTACCACACCTGTCCGCAGGTTCTCCACCGTGGCACACTCCACAGAAACCTGCCTGGAGACAGGGACTGACTCTTGGCCGGAAGAGGACTGGCTCTCAGCAGGCTGCCGGAGAGAGAGGGTCGTGAGAGGGGCTGGTGGTGCACCTCGGTGGCGGACCTCACTCTCCAGGAAGCTGCACCTGGCCATGACGTAGGTCTCTCTGTCTGTCAGCTTCACAGTGGCCTGGCCAGATTTCTTCAGGTGCAGCTTCCCGTACCAGGTGTGCATGTGCTTCCACCAGCCGAGGAGCACCTCCGAAGTGTAACCCATACTCTCCGCCCTCTCTCTCCAAGCAGCCTGCTTCCGCTTGGTGTCCCTGTACAGCCGGTGTCCCTTCCGCCACAGATAGTCGTTCTCTCTCAGCCACTCCAGCACCTCATCCTCGTGCGCCTCCTCAATTTAGTATTGCCTCCTCTCCCGTTGTCGCATACGCCTCTTCCTCTCTTTGGCAGGACCAAATGGACCCTCATCAGAGGGGCTCCCAGGTAGTAGGGGCTGCTCCTCCACACCACCACCAGCAGCAGCAGCACCAGCAGGATCACCATCATCATCATCATCATCATCATCATCATCATCATCCTCACCAGCAGGATCATAATCATCATCATCATCATCAGCAGCAGCAGCAGCAGCAGCAGCAGGATCATCACCATCATCATCAGCAGCAGTGGCAGCAACAGCAGGATCAGCAGCAGAAGGACCAGCAGGACCAGGATCAGCAGCAGTAGAGTAAGCACCAGCAGGGCCAGCAAGCCCAGGAGCACGAGCAGGACCAGGAACACGAGCAGGACGAGCAAGACCAGGAGCAGCTTCAACAGAGTAAGCACCAGCAAAAGCACCACCGCCAGGAGCAGCTTCAGCAGAAGCCCCAGCAGAAGGAGAGTCAGGGGCAGGGCGCGGGAGGTTGGCCCTGTCCCTCTTGCCAGGGATGGCGGCAGGCTGCTGAGGCTTTCGCTTCCTCCCCATGGTTGTGGGGTTGCTGGCTGTCAGGGAGGCTGGCAGGCACCAAGGCTGGCAGGAAGGCTGGCAGGAAGCCAGGCACGAAGGCTGGCAGGCAGGCACCAAGGCTGGCAGGAAGCCTGGCAGGTAGGCTGGCAGGAAGCCTGGCAGGAAGCCTGGCAGGTAGGCTGGCAGGAAGCCTGGCAGGAAGGCAGGCACCAAGGCTGGCTGGAAGGCAGGCTGGCAGCAAGGCTGGCAGGCAGGCATGCAGGCAGGGCAGGCAAGGAACTCGAAGTGTCCAGCAGCAGGTCTTTCCTCGGAATGCTGGCCACGTGCGAGCTGCTTCCCTTTATATCCGGGGGGCTTACGCAATGCATCCCCCCCACATGCGCAATTAACGCTCAGCATCTGTTCCACTTCCGCTGTGCATCCGTTAGGCTTCCGCTGTGCATCTGCTTCATCCGCTGTGCATCCGCTCTGCATCCGCTGTATCCGTTCCGTGTCCGCTTTGCTGAGGCCCCCTGGAAGCCTAGCGGATGCGCTATCTGCTCTCATCCACTTCCATCCGCTGGACTTCCGTTCCACATCCGCTTTGCATCCGCCCTGCGTCCTCCCCGCGTCCGTGTTATCCGCTCCGGTTATGCAAATTTTTGCCCCTTTTGAGAGCAGATAACAACGGATGGAACATTTTGCTCGTCCGCTGTGTCCTTTTTGTATCCTTTGGCCAATGTGACATGGGTTTAAAGGAAATTTTAAGAAAAATCCCACTAAAATAGTAACATTGTTTGCAACAGCAACAAAAAAGGTGACCCCCTGGTTTTGAAAATCTTCCAAAAAGCAGCTGTAGCAAAAATTATTGTACAATATAATAATTTTGAAGCCCCTTCAATGTTGGATTTCCACTTAGTTGTTTATAATAGTTAAAATTCAAAAACAAATTCCAAAGAACTTGTACGCAAAAAGACTTAATTTTGGAACGATGAGAATTTTTTTATGTTCCATATTACAGTCTAATAAAGGTGGGTTGGTATCTGAAACTATAATCCAGTGTACTGAGCCATTGATGTTAGTGGGCAAAAATCAATATAAAAAGGCATTGCTATAATATGAACATTAAGCGAATGTTCTGTTCGTGACTGAGTTTCTTAAGAATGTCCTACTTTTGGCACAAGGATAATCCAGTATATTACAGAAATCTTGTTCTAATCATAAATGAATAGGAGAAAGAGACTGAAAAACCCTGTAAATAATCTTCTGACAATTTTAAGTGTTGGTCTGTGAAATGCACAAAGTGTTATTGATGTAGGTCAATTCCACTTGTATGTTTAGAACGAAAGAATCAGTCAGACCTGCTTTTTTTCTATGAGAAAGATGTTGACAATTTGAGTTGCAGAACTCCTGTGTCAATCCCATCTCTTGTGGTTTTATGCAAGATTATTTTTGGCTGAAGGAAGCCAAGGTTATGGACATATACAATGTCTAGTATCCTCAGAAAATAGTTAATTTACTGTATCTTATCCAAGTCATCCAATGATATGTAAGATTTAAATTGGCCATTCCAATAAAGACTGTTTCAAATAGGGTTGGGCTGTAGAAAGTTAGGAAGATGATATTGATGGAGACATGCAGATTCCAGTGCCAAAGTGACAATGACTATTTTTTTAAAATCTAGAATGTCAGATAAAATCCAACATCCAGATAATGTTTGGAAGTAAATAATTTATTGGTCTATAAAAAGGAGGTGCAGCAAAATCATATTTTGGTATATAAATAAATATAAAAGCCTCTGTGGTTACAGTCAATCTCAATTTTAGTTGTACATACCTAGTAGAGTTTATTTCATGGTCTGGTCTTCCTAATAAAGCTAACACAAGTAGTTTGGTACAATTTAAGTTTGTCTAATCCCTTCTCCAAGTTAACAAATTGACAAAAATGAATCAACGGTTATTAACAAATAAATAACCATCTGGATTGTACTCAGAAGGAATTGGCAACCTTATGCTAATACGGTTGAATGTAAAGGATATTTCTCTGCATTTATCTACCCTTTTTTTTCTCAGGGAGAAATTATCTCAAGTTCAGAGATATTTTTTCTTTCCACTGAATAGATATATTATTTTTTTATAAAAAGCTTTTCTATTCTTAGAAGAGCTCAAGTCAAGTCACCTCAGTTTTCTCTGCACTACCGTACTATATCTCCTGCAACTTTGTGAGATACCCTGAAAGATGATGATTGGCCCAAAGATAAGAGACCTCTCAATATAAAAGTAAACAATGGGACTTTATTGGTACTAGCCTCCAAAAAACCTTTCCATCAGTGGTAACACGAGTAAAGAGAGGGAAGCAGGCAAATAGAGATGGGGGTAATGGGGACAGCAACTTTAACTTTTATCAAGCATCAGAAGTGCTTCAAGATTGCTAGAAGTAAGGAAAATAAACTGTACCAGTGTAAAAAGGTGCATGTCTATATGAATGCCTGTACTACAGCATCCTTGCTCAGTGCCATATGCACTTGGGCCAAATTATTCTTTCCCTTCACTGGCTTTGAAAGGAAGAGAAGCAGAAAAAAAGGATTATGCAGAGTGGAACAGGCAGTCTCCTCTACAGAGGAATCCTTTTTGCTCATCGTGGCCTTTTAATCCTTGAATCGTTTTTTAGAATATATACTTTATTTTTAGCAATATATATTTTATTTCTTGCATTCAACAAGATTTTGGTGTGGCCCCAATTATAGAGAAGATGAGAGAAGGCCGGTATGCACATTTCCAGAGAGCAGCACTTTCCACTGTGGCTAAGACTGCCTACCAATTAGAAGTCAATGGCCAGCCACCTTGTGTGCATCCAAAACAAAGATGGCAAAACACCATCAACAAAGATAAGCAAGCTGTGGGTCTGTGCCCTGGAGACACAGTCGACCGTGCAAAGTGGTGTTCAATTATCTGAAAAGCAGACCCTGAACCTGGGGGAATACACAAGGAAGAAGATACTTTATTTCTTGCAGCAGTTTGAGAATTAGACTCCTGGGATTATTTAAAATCCCTTTAAAATAAACATGCAGTAAGAATACTGCAATTAGGCAAATTTCCTGAACATTCAATCTTAAAAATATGTGATTTTTAGGTCTTTCCTGCCAGCATTTCTTGGATATGTCCTTTTACTAGTATCTTGGACGAAACATTTTAGATTGAGAGGATATTTGTATTATTTGTTATTATTTTGTATTTTTATTCATGGATCTATACCCCTAGAATTAGCTGCTTCTGTCCATTAGTTAGAACAAGAAACCAAGATAAAAATTTCCTTGCATTTTCATTGCTTCCAATCACAACTGGTATAAATTGATGTTCTTTTCTTATAGAAGTCGTTTTCCACTGCTTTCTTTTGGGATTTTTTTTAAAAAAAATATTTCCTAAGCTAGTTCACCTGGAATGTCTTGATGTTCTTCCATCCAAGTACTCTCAATATCTGATGTTGCTTAGCTTTTTCAAAATCAGTCAAGGCAAACTAGGTAGAATCATGATCTCACGATTAATGGCTGCTTTGAACAACTAAGCAGTAGGAACTATGAAATAAATTTATTTTGTTTAAAGTATTATAAACTAGTATACATCATAAATATTGTAATACTATAATAAAGTTATTGAGATTATTATAATTGAATTTGCTAAGTATTTATGAGAATTTTACTGAAGTATCACAAGAAAATAATTATCAATCAAGTCTAATGCATCTTGGTTCTAATTCATAGACGATACCTAATTTCAATCAAAATTAGGTTTTACGTAAGATAAACATTCAATCATTGGACTTTGTCTCAGACAATAAAAGCTCAAGCTGTAATACCCAATGTAGTCTACATTATCTCATATTACACAATAGTGGGATATATATCTTATACACATTCACATGGACTAAAGGTTGAAAGAGTTTCCATGTTGGATAGGTTTACTATTTATTATGGTTATAAACTAGACATGAGATAAAGCAGAGTACCTAAATATAAACCAATCTTTTTCCATTATTGTGAATGGGATCATTTAAAATTTATGATTAACTGATGGACTGAATCAATTTGAGCTTAGCTCAAAATAAAATAACTATAGTCCAGTGAGAATTTGAAGATATCTAATTTACTTCATAATATTTTCCTTGTATCAGCTGTTTCATTAATAGGGAAACACAAACATGCATTGGCAAAACAGATGTACATAACAATCTTATATTGAAATTGAAAATATATCACGTTTTCATATATGAAGCGATGGGACTTTCTCTTATAACACTTTCTTCTTGCTTTTCATATTTACTGCAAGTCAGCTGGACAGTTTAAAAATGGCAATTTATTATGAATTGTCCTCAAAATCAGTTGAAAGTTGTAATTGTCTTATGAATTAACTTCTTTGATGCTCAGATTTAAGATAGGAGCAGAATGAACAATTCTGTTTTTCAAATTAAACATGAAAAATATACAGAAGCATTGTCATTTAAACATGTTCTTTATTAATAACACCATAATGGTAATTTATTTTTAGTTTAATCATGCACATATTATACTTTCAAAATCTTGCTTTCCTTTCAACATTTTTTCTTTTTAAAATTGTTTATGTCTTTGAAAACTAAAGTAGTCTGTACCAATTACAAACCGTAGAAATCTGGAGCTAACCCTACTTAAAATTTACACTCAAGCATTATATCCTATACTTAAAGGCAACTTCCCTTCGTGATAGGCTTGAATTTCTGGGCAGAAAACTGAAGACAAAAAATACTATACAGAAGTTTAAATCTTTGAATATGTTTTCATAAACTTAGGTTAAAAAGGAGGAAAAAATATCTTGGTTGAGGAATAAGCTGTATAATTTCAGTAGGCCTTCTGAAAAGCTGCCACTAAAAATCCTTAACAACAGAAAACACTTTTATTATTTTAAACAAAACTATGCTGGTCAAATAATTATTGATATAATACTATAAACCATCGATTCACAAGATTCATATATTGTGATCAGAATATACAAGTGCAATACAGTTAAATACGGTGTGATGTATTATCACATCATCTTACATACACTTCAGACATTTTTATAGTCAAGTGCTTTTGGGGAACAATGGAATTTGTACATACAATCTTGTGTAGATAAATTTTGCTGTGCCTTGTTAAGCAAACATATGTGGCCACTTTTTTAAAAAATGGTTCTTTCTATTCTTTTCCTTATATCAATTGATGCTATACTTTAAAATGCTACATGTGGAATTTTAATCCAGTGTTCTACACCTGTGGATAACATTCCAAGATGATCTGTACATCCTGTGTTGCACATTTGCTTCTTTATTATTTACAACAGTACATAACCAGAAGTTCAAGTGAAATTTGGCACAGCACTAAAATCTTTAATTTGGATTTATGAAGTTTGCAAAATCAAAATTTGTGTTTTTGGAAAATGGCTTGGAAAAGCAACTAGCCATACAAATTAAACTGGAGTAGTAATGTTTTGTAATATCCAAAGTTCAATGATCATACCTCTGTAATAATTTCCAGTGGCGGAAGCCAACCTACATACTCAGAACAAATATACACGTTGTTGAAAGGTACATACTCACTGCTGTTCAAATCCAGGTGTAAAAGTGATATTGCAAAGTTACTTTGTTAATTGGTTCTCAATTACCTATTTAATAGGACACAGCACACTATTTCCCTCTTAAACCAAGCTTTAAAAAAATCATACTTATTATTTCATTATATTTATCTCTTTAGTCATAAAAGTTAGAGTTCACATTTGGTAACAGGAAACCAGTTTATAGAATAAAAGTAAAAAATACTTTGCACCTGTTCCGCAACCTGGCACTTAAAAGTTAATAATAACTGATATTAAAAGGGAATGATAGAGCAAATTAACTCGCAGCACAACACAGAGATTGTGTTAAAATCATGTTAGTTAAGTGAAAGACATCATTCTATGAACAAAATATTTCTAAGTGACAAATGGGACTAAGAAACTAAAGTTCTCAATTGCTGATACAGTGAAAAGTTCTTCTATAGTTCAGGTTTTACAGAAAATGAATCCCATGCTATACACACACAATCCCCCTCACTGTATTCCTATAAATATCAAATGTACATTCCTATGCATGTTCTGTCTTTTTTTTTTCTTTCTCTGTTCCCCCACTTCCATAAAAGTACTTGAATTCACAAAAGTTGAACTAGGAAAATACAAATTCAACATTTGTTTAACAAATCTTTTTGACCTGCAATTTGAATAAATTGTTACTGGAAGACTGAACAGGTTTAAAAGTCAATAGCTATATTTAACTGGAAAAGGAGGGAATTCTTTTGGTCTTTTCTTCATTTATTTGAAGCAACCTTGAAAATCAACATGCAACATTATCTATTCCCAGAACTTATCTTGCACTGATAGGCTTTAAATTTATTTTAGCTGTTGTAATATCACGGTATTCAATATATCTGATTCTTGTAATGTCAGGCTTTCATCTGTAAGTTCTTGATGTGGAAATGTAGTCAGAAGAACAAAGTCAGTTGTGGCAAACAAAGGACGAGATTGGACAATAAAATTTCGTATATCCGTAATCCTGTTGGCATGAATAAGATTTACAATTTAGTTGTTGGATCAGCATGCTACCATACTAACAACGGAAGACTGGAAGGAACTTTGGAGACTGACTCTCCAGTTCCAATATCTTACACTGAAGGAAACTTATCTTACTTACCTATGTGTTTGATTAAATCTTTGTATTAAACGACTGCCATCAGCTAGACGAATCTGGATCTTCGTTGTTGGTACAGTGGCATCTATTGGAACAGTGGCATCAAGAAAAGGTTTGTTTTCTTCTTCTGGAGATGAAGGTGTGCTAACAATCTCAGGAGTAAGGCTGAAAGAAAATAAAACAAGGAAGCGAAAAGATACAGGACATGATTCTGGAATTCTTTCCAATCTTTTATTAGCAGGTTTGATCTTGGTCATGTGATCAGAAGCATATAGTCTTCGCTTTATGACTGGTCACTTACTGCAACAAACATTCAAAGTTATGACACATTCCCAAAGTTATGACAGACACTCCCAAAGGTACGTACAACTTGGTTCTAAAGTTCTGATGGCACCCTCAGTCACATGACCAAGTTGTTGGAATTTAATTGCCTGTCTACTGTGTCCCTGGGCACATGAGTGATATATGAAGTTTTTACTGAATATGGTGTTTACTTCCAGATTCTGATAAAAATGCTCCATAGTGCACAATGGGTTTATTAAACAACTGCGGAGTTCACTTAGTGATCACTGAAGATAAAAGATCTTAAGGTCATCTGATGACTTACTTTATGTTCATCACAACTTATGACCATATCTGGCAGACTCCATTATGGCTGTAAGTCGACGGCTACCTGCATAGTGTTCAAGAATAAAACAGCCAGCAGCATTCCAAACATCTTATTTTCAAAGTTAATTTTTCTTTAGCTGACCTTTCCCGATATTAAACTTTGTGTCTTTCTACTTAGTTTCAGACAGACAAAGCCTCATGTCCCCTTTCAAAGCTATTCTGCTGGCTTGAAAAGAATAAAAAGAAATATGTAACAACTGAAAGTCAGCTAAAAGAGTAATTGAACATTTATCTGGAAGAGGTTAAGCAATGGCTCTTAGTTGCAAATAAAATTTTTTGCTGTAATTATGTGTAAAAATGCATTTTAAGTAATTTTCTTCAATTTAAATATCACATATATTTTAACAACCTAATTATATAGTCCAGACATAGGTAATCTGATACTCATCAGTTGCTTTGCATTAAAGCTTTTTCCGAATTACCACAATCATTTTTTTCCAATAATTTTGAAATCAAGAAAATTTGGAGGGCATTATGTTGCTTATTCCTTGCAGTAAACTATTGAAATATTATGAATAAAAATTTGTACTCTTGCACACTTAAAGAACATGACTTTTGCAGGAATAAAAATATTTTGCAGATTGCAAACACAGTCTTTGCAGATTTACTCTCCTGGAAAAAACCCTTGAGTAGAACTGCCTTGATTGAATATTTAGTTCTCATCTGTTTGTTTATAAACACTCAACTAATTGGTTTGACGTGTCTTGAAATTCTAATAAAATATATGTAAAAAATTTAATCATTTCATGGCACTAACAATTTAAGGAACTATACTTAGCTGCTATTTTTATTTTAACTTTGAGATAAGTTCTTGACATTATTTGTTCCATATTTAATAATTTAAGTAGACATTAACATTGAGCCTAGAAACTGGAAGACTGCCTGAGCATGAAGTCAGCTTGGGCCATTTACTGTCTCCTAGCCTTATGTAACACACAATGGCAAACCACTTCCAAAAAAATCTTGCCAAGAAAACTGCAGTGAATTGTCCAGGCAAACATTGGGTGTGAAGACTCATTTGAAGGCATGAGAAAAAAAAAGCAAAAAGCAACATTCTTTCCCAATACAGTACCTTTAAATGTATCAGTACTGTAACTCCTAGAAATCCCAGACCACAATACCCTAAACTCCTTTGCAATAGTGGCAAATATCTGTAACTTGGGTGTAGGATGATGGTGAAGGTTTGTCCTCTGAGCTTGTGGGTTGATTTATAAACATTTCATTACCAGGCTAAGTAACATCTTCAGTAGAGTTTAAGGGATATCAGTGTTTTTCTGTTTATAAGGACTTCAGGTGTGGGTGTGTCAAGGGTCTTGTGAGTCATCAGTGAGTCTTGCGATAAGTCTTGTGATGAGGAGATTATATCAGGTCAGCGTCACTGGGAAGTAAAATGCTGGTGGGAGGATTGAATTGAATTGAATTCTTTATTGTCATTGTATGTATATACACAGTATACATATAACAAAATTCACGTAACACCCAGACACCAGACTCAACATGCGCACACACGATAATCCCCAAACACCTCCCCACCTGCCAAAATTCCCCACCTCCTAAAAACACACAAGCATTCACACAACAGATCAAGTAATACTGTCCAACAGCTCACTGATGGTGATCCTTTAATTCATTGTTAAGTGAAATTATAGTTCTGGGATAAAAACTATTCAGAAAACGTGTGGTACGAATTTTAATTGTTCTGTATCTTCTGCCAGAAGGCAACAGTTCATAAAGATTGTAAGCAGGCTGGGTTGCATACCTTGGTTGAGGGTTGGTGCTGTTTCTAGTTGGCTTTGTGGTTGATTTATTTTCTGAGGGGTTCATAGGCTGGTTGTAGGTCAATGTGTCTGTTGGTGAAACTGCTTATGGAGCCAGGCTTTGATGAACTACAAGCATGGTAAGTGATAGTATGGCTGATGATTTTTGTGTTGCTCCAATTGTACTGGTGCTGTTTGGTGTTGGTGTAGGTAGAGATTAAGGATTTGGGATTGTGGTGTTTGACTGTCAGCCAGTGTTCTTGGATTCTGGTTTTAATTGTACATTATGTTTGTCTCATCTTCCCCTACTTTCAATTGTAATTAATAACAGTTCAGTATACTTTCTTTTTAAATGAAGTCATTTTTTTAAAGAAACCAACCTTCCAAGTTTCTGACCTTCTCCACTGAAAGCTTTGAACTTCAGTCGAGGTCTTATATATTCCTGCTCTTGATGATCTTCCATATCTAAATTAACTTGACCTCCATGCACTAGTCGTTGAAGTTCAGCAGGAATCTCTCTTAACAGCAGAAAAAAGAACAACAATAGTTTATTTTACGAGGAAATCTATAAACTAAGCTGAACAATAAAATGTTAAAAGTGATTTGGCTTTTTCCCAACCGCGTCTTTAATATTATATCAACAAATGCTACTCAACAGATAGACAGTTCTCGATAGCCTTGCATGTATTTAAGGTGATCATATTTTTTTGCAAAAAATAAAGGACGAACCTGAAGAAAACAGGCAAATCTGAAAGAGGCTGGTAAAGCATAACCAAAAAAAAACTTTATAAAACATGTATTCTAATAAAATTATACAAAATCAAACCATATATATATATAAATTTATTTTAAAAAGATGATCCCATTTCCATATTTTTCACATAAATGTTAAAGGCTGTGCATTAATGGGTATCATTTGTACAGTAAAAATTAAATGACCAAAATAAAGGACAAAAGTTGAATTTTTGACAAATAAGTCTAAAGGACAGATTTCTGAAATAAACTTATCCTTTATAATACTGCAGTATGGTCACTGAATATATATTCTATAGAATATAGCAAACTGTTTCTTATTTATTAATTTATATGGCTGCCCTCTTGGCATGTGACTCATAATGGTATACACAATGTCTGGAGGAAGATCAAGATCTTTAGTCTTTTGAAAGGCAGACAGGGTCAGCAGTATTCGGATCATGAAGGAAATTCTCTTGGTTCTGCCAAATGACACTGCTTGAGTGACAATACAGAGAGGATACCAATGCTGTCAGACTTACTGGATAGGAAGCATAATTAGAGAGAGGCAATCTTGCAAATAGCCAGTTTCTGTGCCATGAAAAGCTTTATAGCTCACAAACAGCATCTTTAAGCTGACTGGGCAACTAGTACAGGGTTACATGTATATTAATGTATACCTATAAGTACTCTCATTACTGCATGTTAGACCCCTGTTGCTTTCAAGAGCAGCTCCAAGTAAAACATATTGCAGTGATCCAGTGAAATGTGCCAAGGCTGTGTCAGCATAAGTATGGTTTTCTGATCCAGAAAATGGTATAATTATTACACAAGATGGGTTTGTGAAAAGGCCCTCGAAGGCATAACTGCTATCTGTTCTTTGAGCATAAGCAATGAATCTAGCAAGATTCCAAGATTTGCCATGGGCAAATGAACCCAAAATCTACAGCCATTGTTATTACAATAGTTGATGCTAAGCCTGTTCTTCCTGGTCCAGAAGCCCACAGCATCCAGGCATCAAGATAAAATCTCAGCATCCATGATAGATTAAGATATATAACTGGTTATCCTCAGCATGCTTATGGATGACTTCTACTATCCTCACTCAATGATCTCATTCAGAAGTTAAAAGAATACTTATGAGGCACTCTGAACAATTAGAGCAGACAGCTGATAATCTACTTCTTTGAGGTCCTGATAATACATGAAGAGAGATTATGGTTGTCCAGTGTAGTGGATTCTGCAGAAACCAAAGTAAACAGACTAGCACTCCACTTGGCCTTCAGCCCATTCCCACATGCCAAGGACCAATGTGTTGGTCCTTCAACACATTGGTCCAATTGTACCTAGGTTGGTACCACCACTAATGTGCAATCAGATGCCACTGTTGCTGTTACATAAATTCTAACCACTGAGAAAGCACTTACCATCACCAGCATCCAACATCCCATTGCCTAGCAGCCTCCCCAGACAAGCACATAATACAATTCAACAGCTTATTAGCAGCTCTGCTGCTGTGGCCAAGCAATTGGTCTCCCTATCGAGTCAGTCACCTCCATTTCCAGTGTCATCTATGGCTTCCATACTGACTTTAATTACTATCACACTATTCTAAGAGTCTACTTTCCACAAGGCTGCTTCTTGCCAATTGTTCTGGAGCTCCAATGGTTCATATTTCCACCACTACTACTCCCAACATCCTTAATATCCAGCAACGGCTTCAATGGCATCAAAGGTCTCTCCTCTCTCTTCTTTTACTACCATCACCTTTGCCTGCCATTAAATGTAATGTATACCCATCTAAACTTTGGTACCCACCAGAAATTACTATCTTGGCTCAACATCATTACAAAAAACTATAAATAAGTTTTACAAACACCAAAGGAAAAACTGATTTCTACAAATGACAAGTAGAATGAAATAAAATTATTATTATAAAATTATCAATACTATGCTTTCAAAATGCATGAAGTTAGACCATAAGAAAGATAATCACATTGTCTGGAATTGTTTCTAATCTTTTTAACAATGAGACCCAAAGGAAATACCTTTTTTCTTCTCTATCATGTTGTATCCCTATAATTCTAATCTTCCAACAAGCTGTGTCTAATAATCTATCATGCGGTTTTCTCCAAAGATAGGTGGACATGTGTTGCCTCTGTATGGGTGTATGTTTATGTGTCTGTGCGTGCACATGTGCATCTGGAATATGTGTTTACACTCCCTCCATTCATTGTTTCTGTATGTTTATTGATGTGTGTACATTTTCTTTCTGAGATATATCAGGATGTCTTTAAACGTGTTGAATTTTTGTTTAAGTAAGCCCCTATTCTTGTTTTATGTTATATGTGTTTGTGTATCTGGGTCTAGGTGCACTGAGAAGAACAGGATAGGGTGCCTATGGAAACCTGGTAGGGCAGGACTTCTGGAATTCTTTCTATCCCTTCATAGCAGTTCTGTCCTGCGGGGTTAAGAAGAAACCAATGCAGCATTCCAAGATGCTCTCCTGTATGTATTTTTTTTTCTGGAATGTTTTCTTCTTCAATTCTTTGCTAGATCCAGCCTACTTTAGAACTCAGTCTTTCTGTGGTTTGCTTATCTCACCACACTCAATATATTCTCTGACAAAGGTTTTACATAATTTATTTCCAATATGCTATTAAATTGGAAAGAACATCAAAAGATCTGGAGGATTTGAGAGAGCAGTATTTTCTGATATGATGTCTTTCACTTGTGTTAGCAGATATGCTTAATTACAACTCCTATATTTCATGCTGAACACAGATTGGAGTTTAATGTGCTATTCTAGCTCTAACTGCTCTTTGAAACAAAAAACATATTTTGAAATATTTGTAAAAAGTACTCTATCAAGATGTTTTCGTAAATCAAACAAACATCAATCGCACAGGTCAAATATAGGAAACATAATTCTTTAGTAATTATCATCTGCTTAATTGCTTTGGAAATCAAAGAATTGGTTGCAAATAACTTTTTTTTCTTACATATTTATGATTTCCCTGACCTTAAATGTTTACCCATCTCTTTGAACCTTCATATTAATTAGAACAGCCCACTTGGCATTAGTGGATTGGTGCTCCAGAAATGAAATTCCTTTCCCCGTAGAAACTGTAAAAAAATTGTTTGATTCTCTTAAGAATAGAGATAATCAATTAATTAAGTTTGTAGTGCTACTTTTGTATTTATTTTTTTTAGGTAGGTAAGCAGAAGGTTTTTATAAAAGTCATGTTCAAATCAAGCTGTTTTGACATCTATTGCGTTTATCTTAGCTTTTTGTTTTTTACTTAGTCAAGCTTCTTTTTGCAAAGGGCAAATTCTTGCTATATCTCGAAGCTCTCTTAAATATTTCTCCAGTTATCCTAAAGCATGTGGCAAAAATATCTTGATGTGGTGTTTAAGATGCTGAACTGGAAACAGAGAAACTGTAAGTTATAGTTCACTCTTAAGCATGAGAACAAGATAGAGGACTTTAAGCTGTCACTTTCTCTCAGTCCAATTGATCGCACAGGGTGGTTGTGCGGAAAATAGAATCAGGAACACTATATGTACCCCTTCAATGTTCAAAAATAGACAATGACTATAAATTAATTTAATTTAAATGGGACTTTAAAGCAATTTTTGACATTGTCCTCCCAACATCATTTAACACATTTGGATTGTTTTGGAGGGAAATACTTTTGATTCAGCAAAAGCAATTCTTTACATTTTACTCTCAGAGTTTCATCTGACTTTCTTGTGACAGAGCATGTACTGAATCTCAGTTTCATTGGCAAATCTAGCATTTTTTCTATCCAGAAGAATAAAAAGCATGATCTCCTACTCAATGAATAGAAAATCTACAAAAATATCAAGGCAATGAAAATGTATACCAACGTATTATTGTACTCACTAATATTATAAACCTACCCTCTTTTAACAGATTCAAGAAACTGAGCATTCACTGGATCTGTGTAGGATCTCAGCTCTCCATCATCTAAGCTGAAGCCATTCCTCCACAATTTAAGCAAGATCTCAACCTATTGATAAATCATAATAATTATTTATAAAATATGATTTTTGAAGACATATTGTTTTTACCAATACATATTGGCCTGTTTTTCAGTATGATAGCACTTAATTTAAAATGATATCTGAATCTTTTAAAACTATACAATAGTTTCAATTCAGAATCTGTCTAAATATTGGGAAACAAATAGCTGGAAATGTGGAAGTTGCAGTATATAGAAATGCAGAAGTTGCAGCTTGCCAAACTAAAGCACATATTTATAGTAAAATGTGCTCCCTTACGATGTTAGCCACCCTTCTGCTTTTTAATGCATCATCTATTTCCTAACTAGATAGCTCTGGATAGCTTTTTAGTGTACTTCTTATGCAATTGGAAAAAGTACTAATTTGACAAACTACTGTCCGTCCTACAATACTAGGAACAATAGCTTCTACTTTATTCTGCACAAGAGATTATTTTAATGTAGGAAGACTACAGGGGACTCATGACCCACTGTCTTCTACGATGAATCATGCCACTCCCTTCTGCTAGTCCTGGCATTTAACTTAACTAGGTCTACCTGGACAGGTGGGAGACTGAATCCAACCTTCGTGCACGATAACATTTATATATGAATTCATGCTATATTTAGGGGCCATTAATTAGTGCTGAAGAGCCTAGAGCAGAACTTGCTAATACAGCACAGCAGGCCTCTGTATTGCCATAGCCATTCTTCAGGAATACTAAATGTAAGTATAACCATAAAGTATTTCTTCCTTGTTGTCGGAAATCAAATCAGTAAAATATAAATTAGCTATTCAATATTTTAAAAGGTTATCTACCTAATTTATCTAAATTCAATACAATGAGTCTTCACACATTTTATTTTATGGAATATAAAATAAAATATTATCAATGTTAAAACACCACTTTCCTTGCACTGTTCATTCAGCAAACCATATTCTCAATTCAGCCAAAGACATCCAGAAAAGGAACTACATGTCCCATGGCAAACAAAGGAAACTTGATTTTCTGATCTTCTTGATCAGGCAGAGAGAGATGGGGAGAATAAATATCTTAAGTATCAATCTAGAACCAAGATTCTAACTAAAACATGTAGTCAGGTACACTTATTTAGAAGAATACATTTTTCTATGCTTTTTTTTTATGAGTATCATATATTCATGTTTAAGTCTTCACTTCTCTAATACAGAACACAGAAGGACAAATACATTTAACAAAATTATAAATATATCTAGTAACCACAGAGTTTATGTTTTTGTATGTATGTGCAACTTAAAGTAAAGTCTATTTTGGAAGAATCATATTGATTCTCTTTTAATAGAGAATTTTATTTACCATACTTTTACTTACATCTTGCCCATACTGATTTTCTCCACGTATATATTCAGAATGCTTCCGAGCAGAGTCTCCCAATCTGTATCCACCTCCAGAAAATGACTGATAAAATATTTAAAATAGAGATCTGTATTACAGTTAAACTACTTACTTTAACATCAACTTATATACAATTAATGAATGAGTTCTTATTATTAACTAATATATATGCTGTTAGAAACTGAAGAAAAGTCAATTTAGTCAAATAATCTGTAAACTAGAAACACTTTTCTTTCGTTGCTACAAACAAAAATAGAAAAAAATCAAAATCAACTGAATTTATCTTATCATTATTAAATGATAAACATATCCAGGATATTTTGTAGTCAGCAACTATTGAATTTGATAGCTTATAATTAGGGGCAGAACAATGCTATACTTTCCCCAAAGAAATGAGATTATGTGAAATTCATACAATAAATATAGATCGGATCCATATATCATATCAAAAAGTTTGTAATTAAAACAACATCTGAAAACATAGTTTGCACACTCATTACAAATAAGTGGAGGTTTCACTGATAATCTGAGACCGTAGTTGTCAATCTGCTTCTAGAAACTGCAAGGTAAGAATGAATAATTTAAAATGCTGCAATGGTTAGACTGCATCTAGTACATAGGTAGTCCTCAATCTACAACTATAACTGAGGACAGCATTTTGGTCTTGAACGAAGTGGTAGTTCAGTGAGATACCCTTGTTTCTGCTTTGTTCAAAGATTAAAAAACCAGCACTCCCAGCTGCAATCATTAAGCAATATCCCAGGTTGTTAAATGGACAAAGTGAAAGAGCTGCTTACCAAGTTCAGCTCTTCTTTGGGCATGAAAAAGAACTGTTCTCTCAGCAGCTTGCAACCTCCACTGCTGGCTTCTACATTGACTTTCAGCCAAAAAAAATTGCAAACGGCAATCACATTATTGCGAGGCATTTGGGAGCTAGTCCTAAATTCAAACACCCAGATTTAATAATGCGATCAGGGGGATGATGGTGAAAAGTTTTTCAATGGCAAGAAGTGCTTTATGGGCAATTAAGCACCTTTCTGAGACCGTCATAATTACAAACCATTGTTAAAACAAATGGTGTTGTGTTTGGCTGCCTTAATACTAGAAAACAGAAAATGCAAGGAATGCAGAGAAAAGTCGAAAAGTTGGTGAGCCTAAATCCTCTGAAGACCATTTAAAAGAACAACAAAAGAGAAAGCTAAGAAATAACATGATAGCAACTTTCTATACCTGAAAGAGCTGTCACCGTGGATTTATTCTCCCTAGTGTCTGAGTCTAGAATAATAATAAATGGATGGAAGTTTATGGAGAAAGATCCAAATAAGGAGAAATTTCCTGACTGTAAGAACTATTAAGTAGTGGAACAGCATGCCTCAAGTCATGGATCTTTCAAACAAAGTTCTGACAATGATTTTTTGTGGATGGTGTGAAGACTCCTGCCCTAATCAGGCAGTTGAATTAGTACTTTGCAATCCTTTGATTCTATAAAACAAAAATGATTAGCAGTTAGAGAGTAATCTCGGAGAAAGTTCTGATGTTTGTAGAATGACTAAGAGATCAAACTTTGGCTCATATTCTACAGTTAAACTCATACAAAGTATGAATCGCATAATGGCTAAGCAAAGGAAATCTCAGAAATAGAAATATTAACTAAAATTCCTAGCTTTTCAAGTACAATTTAAGATGAATCAAATCTCAACACGATCATTTTTGCATTAAAATAAATGTTCCAGAAAACTATATATACTCACTTTACCCTTGTGGCTGTCTCCTGAAGCTCTTGATACTTCATCTAAAGGAACTGCCCCATGTTCTCTTGCTTCTTTGAAAAGTTCATCAACTATTTTACTGGAGGACATATTGTCAGATGACTCAACAATTCTGTATTCTGTATCACCTGAGTAAAATCTTTTTTTTTAAAAAAAGAACAATAGTATTAGTCAAAAGTTTTAAATAGAAAGTCAACTTTCCAACAAAACTGGATTAAGATATTGAAGGAGTTAAAATACTTAAATTTTGCAATCAAAAATCCTAAAATATTCTACTTCTATTGAGCTCCTAGTTCTCTCATTCTCCATAATATAATAGCTACAGATCGGCAAAAAGAAGCCTTGCCCACAGCAGTTTCTCATGGTCTCATTCTACAGCATTCCTGCTAGGCTCCCAAAGCTTCAACACTTAGGAGAAGATAGGCTAAAGCTGAATACATTTTTTTAAAATTCAAGACTATGATTATGTGTCATATACATTATTTTAACTGGAAAAGAACCCACTTGCAAAATGGTGGGGAGAGAGGAACTGTACTGAGATGTATTTATCCTAGTTGAGATATGAATTTTATATTAAAGATACACAATGAAAGAATGAAGATTCGACAATCCTATCATATTTCTCACTAGCAAAGAAAGCTATACAGCTATGTAATGCTTTTGATTCTAAGGCAAAAAAAAATGCTCCAAAGTTGGCTGGGATGCACACATAATATCTGCAACTCTTTAAAGCCCATGTCACACTGCACCAACGGATGCAAAGAGGATGTAAAATAGAGAAAAACGCTTGCCATCCATTGGAAAACGCGATGCATCCGTTGTGTACTCACTGCCTACGTTTTTCATATGCTCTATCCGTCAAGCATCCGTCTACTGCTATTTCATCCGCTCAAAAAGTTTTGAGCTGCACAAAACTTTTTGAGCGGATGAACTTTCCGCCGCGTACGATCTATATCCGTGACACATAGGGCAACAAACATTCTATGTCCGTTGTCATCTGTTAAACGTCCGCTGTATACTCTCGGCATCCTCTGGACATCCGCGCAACTCACATCCGCTCAGCGGAAAATGGAAAGAGGGAGGAAGCGAAAGGTATGCGGAACGTCCACACAGCGTTAGTAGCACGGACATAGAAAGGATGAAACCGGATGCAGCTCGGATATAAAGCATTAAAATGGACAAAACGCTTGTACATGGGATGTATCTCGGATATTTAGGATGTCTGGAGGATGTCTAGAGTATGTGGAAGGACACCTAGCGGAAAACCGATATTTCCTATAAAAAGGGGGAGGAAATCACCTGGATCTCACTATCAGTCCAGCAGCCGTGGTGTGCAGACCTCTTCAGCCTTGATCTTGCTCTTCCACATCAGCCATTGATCTCCACTATGGATCATCGCACACTCCTTTTGGTAGCCGCCATCATTCAACACCAGAACCAAGCCCTGTTCAGACTGTTTCACCTTTTCTACGCAAGGAGAAGAGGGAGATGTCCAAGAGCTGTGTGGGTCCGATGATGGATCGGGAGAAGAGCGGAGTTTGGACTGTATGACAAGCTGATGGTGGAGTTGAGGAATGAAGACACTCGTGCATTCCAGCACTTCATAAGGATGCTACCAGCCATGTTTGACAAAGTTGTGGAGCGTCTGAGATCCAGGTTGACCAAGGCAAACACCAACTTCCGGCCCAGCCTGGACCCTGGACTGAAGGTGGCACTGACTCTGTGGCACCTGGCCTCTGGGACCACATACAGAAACATGCAGTATGCCTGGAGGGTGCCACACAACACCATCAGCATTGTGGTCAGAGAAGTGGTGCAGGCCATCATCGAAGAATACCTGGAGGATCTCCTCCAGTGCCCCACCACTGAAGAAGGCTGGAAGAAAGTTGCAGAGCAGTGATATCAGAAGTGGAACTTCCCCCACACCATTGGAGCCATAGATGGCAAGCACGTGGCCTGCAAAGCTCCAGCCAAGTCAGGGTCCACTTATCAAAACTACAAGGGCTTCTTCAGCATCATCCTCTTCGCCATGGTCAATGCTGATTACAAGTTCATGTACATCGATGCTTCAGGCAACGGGTCAGCTTCAGATGCCCAGGTATACAACGCCAGTCACCTCAAGGAGGGGCTGG